>JAWWEE010000018.1:10481511-10754185 GCA_035221455.1 Xenops minutus
CGAGCCCAGCCGAGCCGAGTCGGGCTGAGCCGAGCCAGGCTGGGCGGGGCTAAACAGAGCCGAGCCGAGCCGAGCCGGGCCGGGCCGGGCCGGGCCGTCCATGCCCGCAGCGCCTCCGCCCGCCGCGCTGCCAGCGCCGCCCCCGGCCCGCCCGGCCCCGCACGGAGGGGACAGCTCCGCGGGCAGCGCCCGCCGCCGGCCGGACAGCCAGTCATGCGCCGGGACGGGCGGGGGCGGGACTGGCGGGGCCGCGGACTGATGGGTACTGTAGTGCAGATCCGAGCACTGTGGTGCGGAGCACGGCACTGTGGTGTGTACAGTGCACGGCAGTGCGGGCGGCGCCCGCCCCGCCCGTGCCGCGTCCCCCCCGAAGGCAGCGCGGAGAACGCGCCGTGCCCGCCCGGCCCGGCCCGCACAGCCCCGGCCGGTCCCAGATGGGGGGCTGTGGGTGCTGCCGCCGGCACGGAGCCCCGGGGACACGCAGGGAGGGAGGAGGGAGGCAGGAGGGAGGTAGCGGGGCGGCGTCGGTGTCGCCTCCGCAGCGACACGGGGAGCTCTTGCCCGGCCTGCCCGATTTAAAATACACCGCTGCCCCTCGCTGTCTCCGCGTCTGTCCCGCTGGGGACAGAAGTGAAAGCTTTAGGATCGGGGAAATGGGAAAGTTACAAAATAAAATAAATTTTAAAAATATAAATCTAATTATCTCGGCCCCCCTCCCTCGACTGAGAAGGGCACGGCGGGTCCCGGTGGCCGGGGGTCCGAGGCCGCGGGAGCAGCACTTTGCCTCAGCCTCGAGGGGAAAAAAAGCGAGAAGGGAATAAATCGGGATATGTTTCTGTTGGGAAATATATCTGGTGGAATCATACGAGATTACATGTCCTGATCGGCGGGGATTTATCCCGATTCATATGGTTTTAATCTGCTTTCGCCTCGACCCTTCTATAAGCCGAGGAGGGGGAGGATGCCCTTAGATCCGCGGGCAAACCCTCACTCTGAGCGGTGCCTGCGGACCTATCTCCGCCCCCGCCGCTCCCCTCCGGATCTCCCTTCTCCCGAGACCGGCGCTGGGAAAGACTAAATCCGAGCCCTCGGCCAAGCCGAGCCCCGCTCCCGGCCGGAGCCCCGCAACAGGTCCGGCGGCGGGGCTGCCCTGCCCGCGGGGGGACCGGCCACGCAGCCCAGAGCTGCCGGACCGGACCGGGCTGCGGCGCTTCACCCGACGGAAATCTCCATTTTTGTTAAGAAAATCAAAACTATCAGCACCACCACCCCCTCGTATATCCCACCTCCAGTGATTTAGTGGAGGGAGGGGCAGGGAGCGCCAGGAGGGGTGGCTGTGCAGAGGGGGAGCCGCGCGGCTAATAAATCTTATTAAAGATCTATTTTTTTTCATATACTGATTGGCTTGCATTCCGGCGCAGCGCGGCTCCGCACGGTATTTAGCACATGCAGAAAGTTGGAGCTGATCTTAAATGGCTCGGAGGTGACTGCAATCCAGGAGCCGGCGCACTTGAGCCTCTGAGCGCTGGGGAGGGCCAGGGAAGCGCGGAGCCCTCCCGCTGGTTGGGCCCGGCCGCGGCAGCCCAGCGGGGTCCTGCCAGTCCTTCCACTGACAACACCCCGCGAAGGAGGAGCCTCGCCGGGCCGCGCAGAAGGCGTCAGGAGCTGCAATTTCCAACTTAGCATCTTGGCAGGACCCTTCGGAAAGCGAGAGCGAGGAGGAAGGAGAAAAAAAAAGCCCCCCAGTGCAAGGGGGAGAGAGAGAGAGATAGGAGAGAGTGTGTGGGGGGGGAGAGGGCAAAGCAAGTGGGGGAGAAAAAGGAGGAAGCGGTGCCCGGCTGCAGGCGAAATCGGAGCAGCAGCCCCGGCGCAGAGCAAGGTGCCGCCGCTGCCCAGCTGGCGAGGGCGGAGAGGCGCCCGCGAAGCACCGGCCGCAGCCGCCCCAGCCCGGCAGCGCGGCGGCTCCCTCCCGGCGCCTTGGGCTCCCGGGTATATGTGTGCGCCTGGCCATGTCGTATCCTCAGGGTTACTTGTACCAGCCGTCAGCGTCCTTGGCTCTCTACTCCTGCCCGGCGTACAGCACCAGCGTGATCTCCGGACCCAGGACCGATGAACTTGGGAGATCTTCTTCGGGCTCCGCTTTTTCCCCTTATGCCGGATCTACCGCCTTTACCGCCCCTTCCCCGGGTTACAACTCTCATCTCCAGTACGGCACCGACCCGGCCGCCGCCGCCGCCGCCGCCTTCACTTCCTACGTGGTAAGAGCAGCCGCGGGCAGCCGGCACCGCGCCGGGCACGACGGCATCCCGAGGGCGCCTGCCCCCCGTCCCGGGCCTGCTTTTTGTTCCCATTTTATTTTTGAGATCTCGGGGACAAAAGGGAGTGCGGCTCCCCGCCTCGCCGCCCAACTTTCCCGCATCGCTGCCGTGCGCTGCCGCACACTGTTGCTGGCGGCAGCGGCGGGCAGGGCCGGGCGCGGGGGGAGCCGCCAGCACGGCCCGGGCGAGCGGGACCGGGGCAGGCAGGGACCGGTCTTATTCCCCATAAAAAAAAAAATAATAATTTATATATTATGTATATATATAAAACAGCAGTCATAATTCCTAAACAATTAGCTTGTTGTGATTGAAAAGGGAATGAACCCAGCACCTCATCTCGGCGATGAGAGAAATCCAGGCGATAAAACCCAGGCAACTTTCCCTTGCACGGCGATAATTAGGCTGCTTAAATATTGCAGCGCTCTAATCCCATGGCCGCGAGCTGCTCCGCGGGGCTGCGCGGGAAGTGAAGCGGATGGCAGGGCACTGCGCCGCCGTGCGCGCCCGCGGGGCACCGCGGGGCCGGCCCGGGTGCGGGACATCCCCGCCGCAGAGCTGTGGCCGCCGCCAGCGCCCCGCAGCTCCCCAAAAAGCCCGGCGAGTTTTGCTCAGCTTCTTCCCTCTATTTAGGGTTTAGGCAGAGTTTCACAGTTCCTTCTTTCCTTTTTCTGTATTCTTTTTTTCTCTTTCTTTTTCTGGCCTTTCTCTTTTCTCTCCTCTTCTCCCTTGTTTTTTTGGTTCTCTTTTATCTTGTTTTTTTTCTCTTTTTCCTTCTCTTTTCCCTCCTGCTTCCCCCGGGCAGGCAGAGGAGCGGCCCAGCCCGCCCGGCCGCCCGGGCCCGGCAGGTTGCGTGCCGCGATCGCAGCGCGGGGGGAAGGCTCCGGTGCCCCCGCCGCTGTCCGCCGGCACGCCGCGATGCCCACTTGCTTCTCCGCTCCTGCGTTTGGGGGACAGGCTCTGAAATGATGCAGGCAGCCGGTGGCCTCCTGGGGCCGGAGGCTCCCGGCCCCCGCTAGTCCCCAGGCCCTTCCGCCCGTTCTCCCGGGAAAGCGCCGGAGGAGAAACCGGGCAGGGCCCGGCGCTGGGGGAGAGGCGGCGGGGCGCGGGCAGGGGCGGCGGGCAGGCCCTGGCGCTGCCCTTGCCGTGTCATTGCCGCCCCGCGGCTGCCTGACCTCGCCCCGCCGGGCCGCTCTCCCCTCTCTCCCCAGGGCTCGCCCTACGACCACACGCCGGGCATGGCCGGTTCCCTGGGGTACCACCCGTACGCGGCGCCGCTCGGCTCCTACCCCTACGGGGACCCCGCATACCGCAAGAACGCAACGCGGGACGCCACGGCCACCCTCAAGGCCTGGCTCAACGAGCACCGGAAAAACCCCTACCCCACCAAGGGCGAGAAGATCATGCTGGCCATCATCACCAAAATGACCCTCACCCAGGTCTCCACCTGGTTCGCCAATGCGCGGCGGCGGCTCAAGAAGGAGAACAAAATGACCTGGACCCCACGGAACCGCAGCGAGGACGAGGAGGAAGAGGAGAACATCGACCTGGAGAAAAACGACGAGGACGAGCCCCAGAAACTGGAGGAGAAGGGAGACCCCGGGACGCCAGACACAGGTAGAGCGGCGGGCTGGGACGGGTCAGGGCGGGCGCGCCCTCGGGGCTGCCCCCGGCCCGGTGCGGGGCGGCCTGTTCCCCGGGGCGGGCAGCGGTGCGGGCCCGGCGACGGCGGGGACCGAGGGGTGGGCGGCGAAGTGGGTGGGCGGGTTTGGGGGGCGCAGGGCTAGCTCGAGAGCTGCCCCCCACCCCTCTCCTTTGCCCCCCCAGGAGCGACGGACCCCAAGGCAGCGCCGGGCTGCGAGCGCCTCCAGGAGTCCCCCGGCCCCCGGGAGGCCGAGAGCGGCCTCAGCGACTCGGATTGCAAAGAGCCGGCCGAGGAGCGGCTCGACGGGCCGCCCGTCCCCGCTAAGGCTCCCGGCGCTTCCCCGCTGGGACCGTGCCCGGCGGGCCGCGAGGAGCCCCCGCCGTACCGCCCGCCCTCCGCCGCCGCGGGGCCGCCGCACGCCGCCGACCTGCACCCGCTGCTGCCCGCCGCCACCGGCGCCTCCGTCATCCACTCGCCGCAGCAGGCGGCCCTCGCCAAGCCCAAGCTCTGGTCGCTGGCCGAGATCGCCACCTCGGCGGACAAGGCGAAGGAGGCCGGCGGCGAGGCGGTGCCCTCCGGCCCCGCCGTGCTGGGAGCCGGAGGCCCGTCGCGTTCGCCGCCGCGGCCGCGCTCGCCGGCCGCGCAGTGCCCCTTCCCCAACGGGGCGGTCCTGCCCCGGCCGCTCTACTACACGGCGCCCTTCTACCCCGGCTACACGAACTACGGCTCCTTCGGGGCCCTGCACGGGCACCCCGCCGGCGGCGCCGCCGCCGCCGCCCCCGGCGCCCACTTCAATGGATTAAACCAGACTGTCCTCAGCAGAGCCGAGAGCCTGGCTAAAGACACTAAAATGATCAGGAGCCAGTCCCAAGTAGACCTTTGCAAAGACTCACCTTACGAACTGAAGAAAGGTATGTCCAACATTTAATATCGGCTTCTCCTCCCTAACCCCTCCTGGGACTGTGGTTTTGTTCTTTTTCTTTTTTTCTTTTTTTTTTTTTAATTTATTTGAGAGAAATAATAAATTGCTTTGGCAGTTATTTTTCCACTACCAAAAGAAAAACAAAACAAAACAAACAGAAAAAGACCAGCTCCCCCCTCCCTCGCAGCACCCTCTTCAAAAGTTTATAGAGTCTATTGGAAATGGCTGGGTGGAAACCGCCCAGAAATGTCTTAAGCAAGTGAATAGCAAACGAGTGACATGCTCTCTCTCACACACACAAAGAAGAAAGATTTGTATTAAATCTTATTCTGTATATTTAATGTAGCTCTTTTGTATTTAAATTGATAATACAGTATCTTTGAAGTAAATTATGAAATCAAGACACCTGTACAGGCATTAATGTTGTTTTCGTAATATAAATATATACATTTCTGTGTCTTTTTTCCGAATTGTTTCATAGTTTTAAAATATATATATACAAGTTTAATTTAATTTTTTATGCCTATTGTTTTTTTTTCCGTTGGGTATGAGTTAAACCATAATGCAAAAACAGAACAAACAAACAAAAAAAGGAAATAGGTTATACGTATTAGATACAAAAAACTGCAGCCGCCTTTGTAAAATGCAAATATTTAATTAAAAGAGATTTTTAACAGAATCAAAATCCCTCTCTTTTTGCAACGGGCAGATATGTGCATAGCTCTGGGAAAAAAAAAAAATACACGTCTTAAATGAGACGCGGGGCTCCATTTAGGACCTCACAGTAGTACCTGGAGCCTTTTTTGGAGTGACAGGCAATTTCTAAAAGGTCGGGGGGCTCCGGAGGCGAGAGCCGCCCGCGGGGCCGGGAGAGGCGGCGGGCCGGAGCCGGGCGCGGGAGCGACGCTGTTCCCGGAGGTGAAGGCTTAAATCAGGCCACGCACAAAAGCACTTGTTAGAAACACCAAATCGAAGCGCAGTCCCATCTTTTAACCTAATTACTTCCAATCAGTGTCGTGTTTTATGCAAAGCAATCAGCTGGTGAACTTTGCTAATGAGTTCGATTTTCTGCCAGATTTAGCCCGCGTCGCTGCTGCGGCGGTGCTGCGGCGGCGGCCAGAGCAGGCGACGGCACGGGCAAATGCTCTCGGTGTGGCGGGGGCCGCCCCGGCCCCTTCCCTCCCCCCCTCCGCTCCCCGCCCCTCCTCCGGCGCGCTGCACCGCTGCCTCTGGCCCGTGGGACGGGCCGGGGCGGGCCGGGGGGACCGCCCGCGGGCGCGCAGCCCCGCGCAGGGTCGGCCGCGGGCGCGGTGCTCCCGGCGCTGGCAGGTAGGTGTCACACTCGGCCCGGGTTTGGCTCCCGCCGCCCGCTCGGCCGTGCGGGAGCCCCGCGGGGCCGCCGCGCTCAGCTCCGCGCTGTGCCCGAGCGCCGCGGCAAATGGTGGGGCAGGGGCCGCGCCACCGGGGCAATCCCAGCCACCAGACGTCCCTTGGGTGCGGGGACAGAGAGCGCCCAGGGCCCCGTCCGCGCCGTTCTGCCGCTCTACAGCCCGAGGCAGAGGGAAGTGGGTCCCCGAACGGATTAGGGGCTCCCTAGCGGCATTGGGCGCAGAACTTCGAACCAAAAGTCAGTCCCCGTCGGTGCGGCGGCTCGAGCAGCCCGCGTCCCCTCCAGACAGATAACGGCGAGGACTGCTCCAGCAGCCAGCTCCAGGGACGGGTCTCTCCCTGTTCGGTGTGGAATTTGGGTGTCAGCTGTACACTGACATCGCCACTGCTGATGTGATGGGAGCATGACTGAGACCGCTGGGGCTGGGGCTGAGACACCCCTCCTTTCACTTGTGGTTTGTTTTTTTTTTTTCCTTTACGAGCCAGATAATTATTTTGTAATCTCTTCAACTTTGTCAGAGCCATTTATTAGCTGTAACAGGTTTATTCATGCATATTTACATTTTACGGGATTTTAAATAGTAGTTTGTATTTTGGGTTTTAAAGATGCAGTCCATGTTCCCTGGGTTATATGATTTTTTTGTAGATAATCTGTTATAAAATCAAAATTGTTTCAAGCTGAATCAAATATTCCTGGGATAATAGTATGTTATTTTTTCATTTTATGAATTATAAATGAATTTTTAAAAAACGCTCGAATTCCTCGGTTGGATACTTCATTTTCAGTCTGGGAGACCTGCAGGAAGGCGTGTTTTTCGCGCAGCAGTGAGTTTTACTGTGCTCACCTGCCTTGTTAAAACGGGATAAAGTTCTCGCGGTGAGGGGCAGGGTAGAGCTGGCCCGGGCAGAAGCAGCCCCGGTGTGCGGGGCTGGAGGCAAAGAGCCGCGGGCCGCCTCCTGCGTAGGTTCTCCCGGCACCGTCTCCCCGGCGGAGATCGCCTCCGGCTGAACTCAGGGAAAACTCCCGAGTGTCCTTTGCTATGGGGAGCGACAAAGTCCCCCCGGACCACACTCCCAAGACAACAGGTCCCGGAGAGGAACGACTACCACCTCAAAATAAATAGGCTTTAATTATTCATCTAGCTATGGATTTTTTTAATTGTCGCGCTACCTTTCCCCAGCTGATCTTCCGATCTCTGAAAAAGCTATTTTGCAAAGCAGCTTAGGAGCTCCGCTCGTTCAAAAGCCCTATTCCTTATAATCAGGGCTATTCTGAATAGGTCTATTAGCGATCTCAATAAGGTTTTCGTTTGATGTATAAATTCCTAAGGGAATTAACCGTTTCCTTTAGGTTGCAGCCTGTCGCTTATTTTAAACCATAACTATTATTGTAGCCCCGTCAATTTCATACAACAATTTTATTCTTCGCCTTTTTCCCCTGCCACAGGGGATACAATGTATAGCCGTTCTTTAACATAAGCACGAATTTCCCAGGTTTTTTTCCGTAGCAGAGTAGAGGGAAAAGGGGCAGCGTCCCCCTTTTTTGCCTCTGGCATGTTAATTTGTTGCTAAAAAAAAAAAAAAAAAAAGAAAAGAGGAAAAGGAAAAAAAGAAGTGAGGATATCTTAAAATAAAAATAACGCCTGCTGCCAGCTAAGCTTCTGTAAGTTACTTGGGAGCGGTTTTTGCGCGGCCGGGAGCGACGCTCACGCTGGGAGCGGAGCGATCCCGGGGCGCGGGCACGGCCGCCCAGCGGTTTGGCGGCGGGAGGGCTTCGCTGCGGCTGCGAGGCGCTCTGGGGGCAGGCGAGGGGGAAGAGCGGGGCTGGTGGCGGGGCCCTGCGGGCTGGGCTCCCACCAGCGCGGCTGGCAGCAGGTGCTTGCCCACGGGCGCAGGTGGGAGCGGCCCAGCCTCCGCGGGGCGCCCGGGAGAGACCGCTCGCCCCTTTCCGTGCCCACTCCCTCCCCTTTCTGCCCCGAACCCCATGGTGCGGCCCTTGATGGGGCGGGGGAGCCGCGACACCCTACGCCGCCCGCCCTGAAGGCGAGGGTCGAGCGGCGCAGGTGGCAGCGTGGTGCGGCACAGGGGCCGCCCTCTCCCGCAGGTGACAGTCCAACATCCCCCCAAAAACCCTCCAGCGGGGCCGAGAAGCGTGTGGGCACGCAGGCCTGGCGGGGCCCACGCGTGGGGCCGCAGAACAATTTAGTCTCCAGGTCGACACGACCGCGAACAGAAGAATCGGAACCCTCGAAGGGACATACGGGGGCTCCTGGCGAAAAGCCACAGCCTGCAGGGCAGAGAAGCCAGCTCGCCCCGGGGACCCGGGAGGCATCCCCCGCCACGCACGACCGAGCCAAGGGCCCAGTCCCCGGGGAGGGAAGAGGCTTCCCCGGAGAGACCCAGGTCAGCCGTGCCCATCCCGCTGGGCCCACCGCACCTCAGCGCGCCCGGGATGACAAGACCCCAGGCGGGCCAGGAGGCCGGGGCTGCAGCAATTGGTCCTATCCATCCCATCCACGGAAAAAACTTCTATGTACTGGAAGAAAAGAGACAGAACTGGGGGTGCGGTCTGCAGCCGGCACGGCCCCCGAGCTCCACTGGGGGCGGCGGGACCCCCCCTGTACCTTCTGCCCCGGTTCTCCATCTCGGGGATGGAGGGCGAGAGAGGCGGGGAGCCCGGTGCAGCCCTGCTGCTTCCTCTTTCACGCTTAAAAACAAAACAAATCCTAATTTAGACCCTCAACACCCCGGACCGTGTTTACATCCCCCCCGCTGCTCTCCCCGCGAGTGTTGCTTTTCCAATTGTCACGATTAACCTACGGGGCTCCCGCGCGGCGCGGAGCCTCCGCGGCGGCCGGGACGGCGCGGTCGCGTCTAATTGGTTTATTGGACTTCCCACCACACACACAAACCCCCGCCCCGGCAAGAGGTTTTGAACAGCATCTTCTCGTGTCGTGCCTAGAAACTACGTGAATGCCCCTCCGCCAAAAGAACACGGGAAATCAGACGGTCAGCAAGTTTAAAGAAGGAGAATAAAAAATATCACAAGGGTTTGCAGTAGGGAAAAGTCCAGGAACTTCAGTCCAAAACGGAGACGAGTTTACAAACCAAAAAAAAACCCCAAAACAAAACCCAAAAAACATTAACAAAAGAAAAACTCGTCCCCACGGCCCGGCCCGGTGCGCAGCCGCGGGTGTTCCTCAGCCGGCGGTGCGGTGCGGTGCGGTGCGGTGCGGTGCGGTGCGGTGCGGTGCACCAGGCTCTGCGGTGTTCCGCCCGCCCCAACAGCAGCAGCCGCGCTCGGGGCAGGCTCGGAGCGGCACGGGAGTGCTGGGGAACCCGCCCCCCCCCCCCCCATGCCCCCCCCCGCTCCCCTCTTTCTGTGACCTGCCACGATTATTAGTAAGGACATCTGTGGCTGGCAAGGGAACAAGTGTTACCAAAACCAGAACCGGCTGTTTTTCCAAATGAGCAATATGTTAATTCCTCATCCCCCCCCTCTGGTTTCTTTAAAACCTGGCACAAATACATCAATAGCGGAGAATAAGGAGCCTTTGCAGAGAACAAGTGGCAGTTTTGAATTTACCTTTTGTGTGCGCCTCAGATGCAATCTTGAGGCATTTTTTCCCCTCTCTCCCACAGAAAAAGAGTGTTAATCTGCCCTATCTTGGGACCCAAAAGGATTGGAGTGGAGTAGATATTCACTGGAATCACATAGGGGAATAAGGGTCTTGCTTTATTGAATCATCAAATCCCAGGAATGAAGCTCTTAATTAATTATGGGTGCTAAAAATTCAGGCCAGCTGTTTCTTTTTACTTGGCTCTGACAGAGAAAGACAAAGTCTACATCGAGATCTTCTAAGGCGCATTCAGCATAAATCAGCGCCCTCGGCGGCGCTCCCGGCCGCGGCGCGGCCCGGCGGTGACAGATGGCGCATTGTCCCCGCATTCCTCCACCGCGCCTCCGCGGGCGCGGAACGGCCGCCCGGTGGCGCGGACCGACTCGGCCCGGAGACCTTTCTCTGCCGAGGAAAGGGCTCGCCCCGGGCCGGCGAAGGATGGGACGGGCCGCGTTTGGCCGAGATGCCGGCCCTGCCCGACGGGGCGGCCGCTGGAGCGGCTCCTGCGCGGGTTCTACCATTTCTTGCCCGACAGCGCTCCGCAGGCGCCCCCTCCCTCGCCGGCAGCCCCAAAGCGCCGCTCCCAGCCCCCGCCCCCGCTCCCAGGCTGCGGCCAGAGCCCCGACGCCTAAGTCCCCCTCGGTTCCCCCCGCTGCACCAGCACCGTCGGCGCTATCTCCACGGGAGAGCCTAACGCTGGCTGGAGGGCCACGGGTTCCCCCAACACGGGCGCTTCTACTTCTCCCCGGAAGGCAGAAGCGTTTCCCTGCGCGGCCGCGGAGTCCCCCGAGAGGGCTGCGCCGGGCCCCGCGAGGGGCAGGAGGCAGCGGGGATCGCAGAGGCGCGGAGAGCCGCGCAAGAAGTGCGGCTTCAGGGCCTAGCCGCGGCCCCCGGGTCACCTCCATCCGCTCCCCGCCGCCCACCCCTCTTTGGGGGGCGGCTGAGTTCGTTCAGTACCTATTACTCAACGGGAGCGCCCCGTATTATTTTCAAGGCCGGTTTCAGGCGAGGGGAGCCCGCAGCGGGCGGGGCTGCCCGAGTCCCTCTCGCCTCCCCCCGCACATTTGCGGGCAGGGAAATCTCTGCCGGCTCAGCCCGAACACGGCGGGAGGCCGGGGGAGGGGGGTGTTCAGTGCCTCCCCGGGGTACGACCCCGCCGGGCGCTTCCAAGCTCCTCAGCCGGGGATCTCTTCACCTCCAACTACCAGAAAATAAATGTCCTCCGCACGGCGTTACTCATCTGTTATAATTAGAGCATGTGCGAACTCGCGGCGTGCCGGGAGCCCGGCACTTGTGCAATAAGCACCTCTTTCTGCAGTGGCGGTGCTGCGCGGCCAGCCCTGCAAGAGGCTGGCTGGGGCCGCATCCTGCTCCGGCCCGGCTCGGCTCAGCTCGCCTCAGCTCGCCCCTTCTTCCGGGCCAGGAGGGGCTTCGTCCAGATAGCTCTTTTCCCCCTAAATTGGCTCTTATTTGCTTAAAGCAAACCACAGACCTCTCCATGCTCATAGCTGATGGATGCAAATGTAAATGTGCACTTATTTAATTGGATCAGGTCCCAAGATAAAAGAGATAAACGGCTCCCAGTTTGCCAAGTTATTTTCAGAGGCATGCAGTGATGTGTGGAGGGAAAGTTAATGAAGAGGAGAAGAGACACACTGTACTTAAAATACCTCGGGTCTAGACTCGGGGAGAGGAAAACACCGGACTCCGTCGCGGCAGAGCGGCGGGGGCTCCGCGCCCCGGCCCCGTACAGGCTCTTGGAGCTGCGGGGCCGCAGGTACCGCACGTACCTCCCCATCCGAGCCACGGCGGGGAGCGGGGGGAGGCTGCGCCGTACGCGACAATTAATGCCCTTTCCTTCTTCCCTCCACCAAATTGTTCTCCGTTACTCCCGTCTCCCCTTGTTCCTCCCCGTGTTCTACATCCGTATGTATGAGACATTAACAGACAGTTATTGATACAAACATAGTTTTTGTTGCTAAAGGCCTTCCAAAACAAATTCTCCGGCTGAATGCCAATGTATGCATGTTGGCTGGTGACAGCTGATTAGTGAAATGATTTACGGCCAAGTTAAAAAAAAAATGATACCGTCAAAGGCAGCAATTTGAAAAAAAAGATAAGACAGCACAGCCTCAAGGCTTCCCACTGTAAAGCCACCCAACAAATCTAAACCTACACTACAAATACCTGAAACACTCAAGGAATCAATTGGTCGCAGATTAAATGCAGTCTCTATTCTGACTCGCCCTGGTAATCTGCAACTCTTCACAGGAGCAGCCCCTCGATTTATGCCTCCAGCCTCACCTGCGGCAGGGCCCGCTCCTGCCTGAGCTGCCCTGCCGGCCTCTGAGCATCCCTGCAATCGGAGACTTAGGCCTCCTTTTTGTTTCAAGACTTTTTCTCTCATTAATTGATTAAAAAAATCCCCCTTCCCTCATTTCTCTGTAGCTCTTCTTCATAAAGAAAGCTTTTGCTCTGCAATAAAGTAAGAGACTTTGATCCCAGATCATCCTCTTAGGCCTTCCAGCTGAAATCAGTGGAGAAACTATGTGGAGTTATTGTTCGCACTTGCTGCACTTCTGATTCAGAAAGGGCTGATTTATTAGCTTGTCAAGGGAAGCATTGTTCAGGAAGGCAATCAAAAAGCACTTACCTAGCTAAACTAAAATTACTGCCTTTTCAGTGGCTAATTTGTATAACTCCCATGGAGGAACTTGGGAAGTGTTTGATGAGGCATAAAATGATGATTAATGAATTTATTGGCCTGCTGCTCATCAAATAGGAGTAGTATATCTTTCCTCTATTGGGTGTTGGGTCTAATGCTACATGTCTGTGTAAAGCAAGCCCAATATGATCTCCTTTTTAGCCCCCTTTTAACCCCCATGACCTGAAGAATATCGCCGTGTAACAGAGGCAACATCAGGGGACTGCAAAGACAAAGAGCCCGTTTGATAAACGGTAAATGAGAAACGCGAGGAAAGTTGCTGCAGGGACAGATCTGCTCAGTTTTCGGCTTTCAATCACTTTGACTACTGAAGTGGGAAGAATGTAGAAACTAGATAAGGTGTGAGAAGCAAAAAGAAAACGACAAACCAATTTTAACTTTCATAAAGGATCCAGCCAAACAACTTCATTGCTACTTGAAAGAATGAACGAGTGAGGGAAGTGCTGGGATTCCCAAGCAATCAGGCACACTGCAGCACCTCACAACCCGGCCATGCAGGGAGAGACACAGAATATGCCCCCAAACTGGCTGTATCCAGGGCCAGCCTGTGACCTAGTTGATACTCTGATCAGATTTGGTGCAACCATTTTGAGCCCATAAATTCTGTGTCCTTTTTCCTCTGCTGAAACTGCTTGGGGCTTTTTCTTCTGCTCAGTATTTAATGCCTGAATCACTATTTTGGGGCTAAGGGCTTCTGAGAGAAATTACATACTTTCCCCATTTTAAAAGCCCATACTAAATTACTTGTGATTCAGTGCTCACCTGAATACACATGTGACCTACAAGGTATCTTATGTTGTACATATTGCTGCTTTGAACAGGTTAAGACCCTCAGAAGATCAAAAACATTGCTGACATTCTCAAAAACTTGTTAAAATACGTTTGCCTGAGATTTGGAGTCAGAGATCTTCCTAGGACTGAATCAATTTAGCTCTCAGCTTCCACACACTGTTCCCTGTTCCTGCAGCTCAGAAGTTTGTTGAGGGATCTGCAACTTGCTCATCTCCCAGTGAAGACAAACATGCCTTAGCTGGAGCCTGCTGCCAAAAAGGCAGCACCTCCCATTACCTTTTGGGGCTTCACAGAAGTACTCTCAGGCCTGCGTGTCAGCAGCCCACTGTGCTGAAGACTGAGAAGGTGCAAGAACATTTTGCAGAACTACTGATGTAGTGATCAACACCTGCTGGATGATGTGATATTTCAGGCTTCAATAAAGCTCAGAGGAGGAGGAAACAGTAACACGGAGGTGCCTGGCAATCCCAGCTGCCCGGTTTCCCTCTCTGCACCTTCCCTTTGTGCCTCTGCATTTAAAGCCAGGGCATGACCTGCTCTACACTCCTTCAGAGAGGAGTCAGGAATTAAAAGCAGGCTCTAGGTGAAATAGTGTGAAACTCCTTCTTTTTGCTGCCTTGTGTTACAATGCAGTCTATTCTGTACTTTTTTCTTTTCATGACCTGTTCTGTTCCGGGCTGTGTTAAATGATGTCTGTTTCTGAAGAGCTGCTTGGGAATTGACTGAGGCAGGTCTAGATCTCAGCCCAGGAAGACAGGAGAAAAGCTCTCCTTAACTTCAAGGGACTTTAGCTCATACTGTCTGAGAAGGGCAAATTTGGTTGTTCTATACTAGATATTAGTTGTAATTGATATACATATCCAATACTTGATAGTATTTCAAACATTCTTGTTTGCAAAATACAAGGTATATAACATACCAAGAATTGTTCATTTTCCAGATCTATTTAGAAATTATTTCTGGAATGGTAAAACGAATATACTCCTAACCAATCTTTCAGCTCTTCAAAACAAAGCTTTTCTGACACTACACACTTGCTTCCTGGACAAAAGAAAAAAGGCACCCACCTTATGTTTACAAGATCAGAAAACATTTGTTTCAATTCTACCAACTGGTATTTGTCTGAAAGAACTTTTAGCTGAAATGATCCTCTGGAAAATAACGTTTATAAACATCCTCTAACAAATAGCACTCTCCTGACACAAGCCTACCATCAATGTACCTCTCAACAAGTTTTATCTACAAGTCCTTGACCTGTGGCTGCTTTTACAAAGGCTCTCTGTTCATTAGCAATTTCAGGTCACTTTAAGTACTTGTGTCATGAACACATAGCACAGCTGTAAAATATATGTATTAAATACCAGCTGCATTAATATAGGGGCTTATTTTTCTCCCCTTGGCTCCCCAAAGCATCATGATCTTACACATTGATGAAAAAAGACGTAGTTATATTTGCATAATTACAGCAATATTGTAAGTCTTTAGCGCAATAGACCTAAGAGGCTGATTTATGATTAAATATGTATGGCTAAAAGTTACTATGCTGGGTAGTGTGCATAGCATTAGACAATGACACTTTTGGGGCATAATTGCTTTAATGTGGGCAATTAAGACTAAGTGCATGTGATTTTAGTGTCTGCCCTACATTCCTCTGAATGATTACAATGATCAATACACATGATTTGTAAGTCGCTTCCTATTGATCGAACGGTAAAATGTTTGACCTTCCTTTGAGGAAGTAATTTGCTAAATTATGACACCACATAAAGTCTTTCTTGGTTCAGAGGTGAGGGGTAATGGTGCTCAGAATTAGAAAAAAAATAAAATAATTTTTCCCCCTTTTCCTGAAAGTCAGTTTGTAATGTCTCTGCCAATTTTCTGACTTCACCTGTGGAGGGAGGAGTCTGGCACCTTTGTTTTTGAAATTAGCAGAGGGAAAAAAATTGAATTGCAAACTCAGTCCATCTCTACAAGAAACCCTCTTCATGAACTTTATCTGTTTACTCTATGCCAAACCATGAGGAAGCTCTTGACCACAAGATCTCTGTTGTTTGCAAGTGGCTGGAGAAAAATGTGCAGCAGCAAAGTTGGGGAAGCGGAACACACGGTGAGTGCTGTGAGCAGCTGGGACACGTGGCAGGGCTTCCTGGGCTGCCTGCCAGACTTAATTTAGCTTTGCATGCACAGTACCGAATAGCCTTCACTATATCACATTAGCAGGTATGAAAAGAAAACCAACAAAGTGTTTCTGAAAACACATTAGCCGATGAACAGTAACTTAGTCATAGCTCAGGACCCTCCTTCCATGCTACAATTGACATCCTAAATGTACACAGTTGCAAGTTAGATCAAAATTAACAGATACCATTGCACTGAGATGTGCCCTAGTCTGGGGGTTGTTCTGTGCTGTCCAGAGAAATGGATTCTCCCCAGCAAACCACATGTACGGGGCAGAACTACTATACCATCATCACCAAAGTCAAACACAGTGGTCACCAGTGCGAAGTTAAAACCTGATGTGTGGTGTGGTATTGTAGATGTGAGCTAATGCAGAGGTGGGCTTGGAAGCTGTAAAGTGTACATGTTATGGTTTAATATGGTGTTTTGTTGGGGAATGTGTATTCACCCTGGGAGGACTGTAAAAACAGAAGCTGCCTAAGGATAAGGTAGGAACTGTTTCAGATCTCTGACACTGGATGTAACAAGAGGTACCTGTGTTGTGGTAGGCTTTCCTGTTCATGTCCTTCCACGTTCAATCAGGTGCTGTGGAAAAGAGAGAAGTGCTTAGGACAGGATTAACAACCTCAATGTCTGTGTTCCCCACAACAATTAACCCACACCTGCAGATGTATTGGAAGGCCACTCTCCACACTTCACCAGGAGTCTTTACCTGAGCATTTTCTGCTCAAAACACCCTCTTGGTGCTTCTGATGTACTTCAGGGTTCCTACCCCACTGTCTTCTCCTTGAGGCACCCCTGTGTTTCCCTTTGAACCCCCAGCTCCCTCCCCAGCAAGAGGTACCTCAGCCTTCCCCTCACACCCTGATGGCAGTGCTGTCCTCACTCTGTGCTGCCTCAGCGCTGAGTGTCCATCACCGGCACAGCCCCACCTTCATCACCCTCAGCCCCACCACCATCATGTGAGCCCTGTCCAGCCATCAGCCCTGGGCTCCTGTCCCTCACAGCCACTCTCATACAAGTTTGCTGCCTCACCCCAGCCCGGGCTCAGCCCCTCACCCACAGCTGCAGAGGCCCCTCTTCCACCTGGGATGATCTATCTGGGCTGCCTCTGGCTGAAAACCACCACCTGGACCTGGAGTCTCGAGGTCACTTGCAGAAGCAAACTTCTGATGAGCTTTCCACACAAAGCCAACTTTGCTCCCATGCTGCAGCTGACAACTGCCTACAAACTACCCAAGACCTAGCTAAAAATTGCCCACAATTCAGTCATTCGCACTAACCTGCTCCCTTAATGTGCATACTATATCTCACAGACAAACCTTCCTAAAGTAATCCACTCTTCCTGCACTAACACTCCAGCATCAACTCACAGCTCTGTGTGGACACTCACCCTCTCCCTGAGGGCATGCCCTGCTCCAGCACTGGCAGCCACACTGCCCTCACCACAGCCAGAACCCTCCAGCCACTGATGCAAAGCTCTGGTTGCATGCACAGACCAGACTGTTCTTCTCCACCTTACCCAGAGCTGAGGCATCCCCAGCCTCCCATGTTGTGCTCAGCCTCCCCCTTGTCCTCAGCTTCTGCCTTCCCGCACCCCAGCCTAGGTGAGAAGCTGGAACACAGCAGATCCTTATATACAATGTGCTCGCTTCCACACTGCTGGCAAAAGCAGTATAATGGACAAGAAGGGCAGAGACACTGAAATAATTACGATATGGAAGACAGAAGATGAAACACACCACAAATCATGTAGCCAGCGAGAAACATCCTATTTACTGGCCGTTGTGCCAAGCACACACACACCGTTACACAACATCCCATTCTTAAATCCTTTTTGTAAGGAGAAGAGAGCATCAAAGAGTTCATAAATTTCCCAAAACAGCAGTACTGAACAATGAATTAAACTACAAAGCAGTTAGAATTCATGGTTAGAAATTTCAGTCAGACAAAGGGCAGACTCATGTTGAGAAACTGAAGGTAAATCTGCTTGCCAGACCTAAGAGGACAGTCTGTCCTGAAGCTCACCAGCTACTGCTGCAGCATCTCTTGGGGAAACTCCTTTTTTTCTGTAGCCAGAGATGATGCTGGGACACCAGTTATAGACAGGCTTCCTGGACTGAACAGGTCTGCTCTGAAAGTCTTCCCTTCCCTAACTCTACCCAAGCCCTGTGGCAGGAGTGAAGTGTATGGCTCCAAACCATAATCATCTCATATCTAGATTTTGAACATTCCTTTTGGTTTTCTTCCAATGGCCTTAATCTTCACAGAGGCTTAAGGTTCCCCTTTTGTCTCATTCTTGAGAAACCTTAGAGACCAAAGTTGCAACACTACACATTATACTATAGCCACCCTTTGCTGCAACTAAAAAACCCCAAACATAAGGCACAGCCATGCATAAATAATAAATAAATAATTTTACACCCAGGTTTCCATTTTTTTGTTCACGGTATCATTCCCGTGGCAGTGATCCATTCTCAGCAGGTTTCCATGCAACTAGTGTACAAGCATTTGGGTCCCATTTCTGGATGACCTGAGCTGAGCTAGCTGGTTATTGTCACTGGGGATTGTATCAGGACAAGAGGATGGAAAACTGGTGGTGGCAGTATTAATCAACTGCTAAACATGAGAAGCCCCAGGCAGGGTACCTTGGTGCTGAGAAAGCTGTTTATGCTCCATTTTGGAAAATTTCCCAACACAATGTATTCAGATAGATGAGCTCTCATTACTTGTCATTTAAACTAATTTTTCTTTGGCAACTTTTTTTTTTTTTTATCATATGAGTGGATTTACTCTGTATTTAAACTACATGTTACCATTCTTATTCTAAAAATGTGCAGAGACTGAGATATCCATCATGCCATGAGAGACATTTTGAGGAACCAACACAAGAAGGTGAAAGCTGCTACATGTAGACCAAGGTGTAGGAACTGTGTCAGTAAGCACCCTTTCCCAATCCATCAAGATAAATCTTTTGGAGAAGGCACAGAGGGATAGACATATGTTTTAGACAAACACAAATTGTAATTGAGCTCTAGATTGATACTGGGCCTGCAGAAGGCACAAGGGCAGTGCTGAAACTGGGGCAGAGCCCGGCACTCTGGGTACCAGTAACTGGGTGTGAGGAGCAGTGGCCAAGGAGACCCCTGGGGAACCCTTGCCATGGGCACAGGGCCAGCAGAAGGCTAGTGGCCCCCTGCACTGGCCAGGCCTGGAACTGAAGGGGGAACCACAACCCACAAAGCAGCTTACACCACCATTGTGTCACAGATAAATCCGTGGATAACTGCACACACTGTACCCAACTGCTGGCTGGCTGATGGCACACCAGTGCACACAAGGAACAGAAAGAGCTCTGTCTCTGGTGGTGCACTGAGAGAGGCCTCGCTCTCTGCCACAGAATCTCTGCCAGTGGTGAAGCCAGGAAAACTCCCCAGACCAGACAATAATGAAACTGGAAGACATGTTCCTGTTGTGGTATTGCCCTGCATGGAGAGACAGGAGAAGAAAACAGGCTAATTAGTCTCACTGCCTTTTCTCTTTGTTTTTCTGTGGGCAAAACTGAACATCAGGGACTCACCTACCTCAGTAATATAGTTTTTTCCGATTTCTTATTTTAAAATTTTAAGCACATTACACAGTGGAAGTCCTGACCTTGAATTGGGAATCAAACCATTGGATACTCTTTGCTTAAACCCTCCAGCTGCTGAGGTCTGATGTCAAACTTTACAGTTTAAAAGATAAGAGCTGCTGCCACAATTTTCTCTGAATCTTTTTCCTGGAGAATATGTTTCTAGGTTTTGTTTGGCCTAAACTTTCAGGTGCTGAATATGCTCCATTTTTTCACGGCCCACTGCATAGATTCCGATCTGGAGACAGGACCTGTATGTGAGTAGGCACCTGGCAGAGATTCAGCCACCCAAAAAAAGGCCTCTGCGGCACCTTAGATGCCCTGAGACATCCAAGCTATGCCCACGGGACACGGGATCTCTGAGACACCTGCACTGGGGCAGCATTTGGTGGCCGGGGAGGTACTGTAGGGCACCTCAGATAAAAGAAAAAGGTATGAGTGAATCTCATCCCTAAACACTTTTATAATCCATAGCAAGAGAAGGCACTTTGCAACTTGATTCATTTCCTCCTAAAATCAATGTGTAAAACAAATCAGAAGACTGACACACTGAAAGTGCTGATCTTGCTCTACTGGCTGTGAGGAGAGCCCAGGGGGACTAAAGCAGATGTTTATGCTGTAGACATCTGAAACTGGGTGAGAGGACTTCACCGGAGCTACATACAGATTGTCCTCTCCCTGCTAGTTACCTGCCTTTAGAATGAAAAAATCAGCTTCAGCGAACTGAATCTGACAAAAGCTAGATTTATCTACTGTAAAATAGATACAGCATGAATTCTTTTTATTGATTCTAGAAATCATATTAATGAATATTTAAAAAACAATCACTTGTGAAAATCTTTATGGTCCAACTATATGACATAAAGTCAAGTACCATTACAATACACAAATTGGATAGTGGTTGCTATAATTAATGAACAAGACCTCAAAACTCTTACTTACATTGGAACTTTACTCATGAACACTTCTCCTTGTTTTCCACTGAAATATTTATGGGATAAGATAAAACACCATGACCCTTACTCAGGAATGCCCATAATCACATATTTAATTTTAAATGCAGAGCCACTGAACCTGATGAGACTTCAACACACAATTAAAGTGCATAGTTGAGTCAGGACAAGTTCCTCACACAGGATTTTATGTAGGAGAATCTGGGCCAAAAATCTGTTTCCTTGAGGTGTGAAATAACATGAAATATTTGATTAGTTAAATGACTACTTTAAAGCTATCATTTGCATAACTAAGTTACTAGTGATGATGAGAAGAAAAAAGGGAAATATTAAAATGTGTCAATACAGGAAAGGAAAAAAAACTGAATGCAAAACTAGTAGTAGGATTTGTGGGATTCTGCAAGTTCAAAATACAACTGACATTTCTTTGTTGCTGTTAATTTTGTTTGCCTTCATATTAACTGCATCTCTTTGATGAATATTTTTAAAAATAAAATAGTGGTTATCACTCAGGCTGCTTTGATGTATTTCTAAGTTGAATGACTGGTAGCATTTATTGATTTCATAGTGTGACACTAGAAGTTTTGATATGGGATTTTAAAAAACGATATTTGAAGTTAAAAGAAGACATCTTGATTAAAGCCAGAACAAATTGTTTGGCTGAGATTCAAACTCTGGTTCACATGCCTTTCCAAGCTTGTAGTTTAACTTGTTTGCTAGGAAAAGGCCCATATGCTTTCAATGGATGAGTTCAAAATTCATGCCATGGAAAGGCAGGAAACTGCTTCAAAGTTGGGAACCAACAGACCAGCTAAAACCATAAGGAAAATATATATTCATAGATTTTAGACATAAGAATGAGGCAGAAAGGTCTTGTGTTTAAGGGGTTCAGCTCTGAGACACAGACAGCATGACCTTGAAACAAATCCCATAGTCTTCTGTGCATCCGTTGCCCATATGCAAACTACTGATAACATCGTTCTCATCTTCTCCTTTGCAGGAAGCTGTGAAGATGAATAGCAGCTATATGATGCCAGTCATATGGTTGGCTAGAGAAAGGATCTGTTGGGTTATCACTTTAAGTCTCAAAGAGACTGCGACGAATGCTACTGATCTGGTGGGTGCAATCACTCACTGCCAGCAGTCTGGGTAATTCTAGTTCAAAAGGTACCCCAGACTCCACCACAAAAGAAACCTAGTCTTTGTGCTGGCCACTTCTACTGAGATGCTTGATGTGCTCGTGGCTTCTCAAGTTGTGTTGGGAACATTTAGACAAGGACTGACACATACCTGAGGGCTGCTAAGTTCTTCAGTATGAGCAAAGCCCTGCAGATGTCTCCTCCTCTACAGTTCAGTAAATTGGATATTGTTCTGTGTGGTTTAAAGAAACAAGAGTGGAACTAGTTCTTCAGAATGGACCAAAAGCACTAAATTTTTACAGAGATCATCTGCTCAAAAGCCACTTGAGTCCTCATTCTTTATAACTGACCTAAAGCACCTGCTCACAGGGCAGTTTCCACGTCTTGGGAGATGATCATCACTTCTTTTCTTGACCTTCTTCCATTGGTGGTGTCTCTGGGGATGAGACTGACTTTTAAAGGAAAAATTCACTAGTGCCATTTGGGAGGGTCATGAAAAAAAAAAGAAAAGTTTTCAGTTTTGCAATGGAAAATGTAGTAAGTCACTAGCAGGCTACTGACTGAGTTGTTAAACTCAGGGGGGAAAAAAAAACCTGTTAGGTGAGCTGGTTAATATCAAGGCTCACCACTCACTTCTGCATACTACAGACCATGTCAAAAGCTTTCCAGTAATCAGTAGAGCTTAAGAAAAGTCTCTGATTAACTTTTCTTTCATCTTTCTCTTTTCCATCTGGTGTTAAAGATCAAACCTTCAGTTCCTCTACTCTTTTAAGCCCTGCCTGTTTGACAGAAAACTTCTCATCCATCTTAAATCTAGTGTGGGCTAGAATGTCTTTCAGCAGTAGCTAGAGGGTAGATATATTATCAGATACTAACCATATTGCTCCTTTGCCTTTTCCTTTAGCTCTGTATTTGTTATTATAGGATATATCTGGGTTTTCTGAGTGTTCAGCCTCTATCCCACTACTGCAGGATAGTGCTGTGCTGTTAATGCTTTGCAAATCACTGCACTATCCCTTTCTAGTTTAGGAATGCCCTATCTGTGCTTTGCATAGTTTCTTCCAATTTTACCAGCAGCCCAGAATACTTGTCTCCTGGGACTTTCAGCATCTGTGCTCTTGAAGACACGATGATGTGGGAATGATAGTGGCTTTGAGAGTGCTGGGGCTGTAAGCTTTAAACTGCACTGCTACCAATTGTCTGCTGGGTGAAGGCAGCACTTTCCCCTTCAACAGAGACTGCAGTAGGACAGAAATGCTCAGACACCCTTTTGAAATCATTGTCCTCTTGGTGGGATGTGGGTAAAGACTGCTGGAACCACTAGGATTGATTTAGAGCTGCCATGGGATCTTCCTCCCATGGCATTCTTAAAGGTATTTCTAAGTAGCAGCAGAGAAGCAGCTCTAACTATTTCCTACATGACTTACCCAAAACAGAAAAAGTGGCAACACCTTCCTGGCATTTTGGGGGCCATCCAGGGCTAATATATCAGGAGATATGCAAAAGCACATTATTGGGCCAATAGCAGCAGCCTGCTTTCACATCCTGCTCCCCAGGAGTTAGAGACCGATTTACATCCTAGAATATGTGGTTCAGTATCCTTTTCACTATTTGTTGTATTAATTATAACATTAGATATTTCTGATTTCCCCATAAACATCTAAATCTGAATCCTTCTAAATCTCAGTCTGAACAGTTTGCTGTGGCAGACAGGCCCACAGTTAAATCATGTGTTGTGTAAAAAAGCATTTCCATTTATCAATGCTGAATTTCATACCTTTAGCTATCAATTTAGGTGACACTGGAATTCACTTAAAACATTTCTTCCCAGTGTAATAGATCCTATATGTGAAGTTCATGGTCATATGGTAAAATGGCAATCAATTGTATTTACAGTTATAAACACAATTACTCTGCAGTAACATTGCTACAGTTCCTGCAGCTCATGTTAGTGTGGATGCAAGGATTAATATTAATGAGGACTGAGAGATGGGTGGAAATAATAATAAATGCAAACATTCTGATTAAATAGGAGGAGGCTGCATGACATTAAACCAGCTTTGCAAAGGAGCAAGTCCTTGCAATTTTCATTCTCTCATATCACTAAATTAGGGATGTGGCTCATCCATCACTACCATATTTCAGATTTAAAGCAGCTCAACTTTGATTGCACAACAGTTCTACTGATAGAAAAGCCAGAGGGACATAACTGTGGGACAGACTTCACATTTTTAAAAATTTGTTTGTTCTGCATTACATGCAGATTACAGAAATGTTTTATGTTACACAGTTTGCCAGACTGCATTTTATTTGCTGAAGGGAACTGAACTATGAAAATAAATGAGCTATTCTGAAGTTGATAGTATGCACAGGCTCCTGCTCAAATGCTTGGAGAATACACTACCTTTCCATACCAATTTTAATTTTAGAGATAATATTTGCCTGGCAAATCATGTCTTTTAAATGTGTATTTATCATCTCAGAAAGTTTAAGTGATGGCACATAGCTCCTTTTTTGGTCATAGGGTAAGTACTCATTTTGATAAATTGAAATTTCCTGTAACTTGGTTAGGACAGTAACCAACATATTTGCCTCACTGAAGTGTTTTCAAGATTAATTGGTTAAGAGTTTGCACTGCTATGATGTGTACAGTCCTCAGAGTTATTATGATTTATTTCATACATTAGGTAAAAGGTTAAAATACTCTTTCTCCCGATAATGCAAAAATTGATTTCTTTATTATTATTATTTTAAATTTTCTAAACTACAGTTTAAGTTTAGGGAAAATTCACTCCATCTCTGGCTTTCTAAGAGCATGGAAAGATGTCAAGTTTTCCAGAGCTGTTGTTGATAGCAGCAAAACCAATACAATCTGGGCAGAATCATCATCAACATAAATAAAACAGTAATGTTTTGATTTTGTGCTATAAATAATGAAACAAGCACCTGATTTTTATCCAAAAAAATTAAGAGGCATAATTAATTCAGACATGCTTCAGGGTAGTTCTAACATGTGCTCTTTGTTCTCATGTTTTTTGTTCTATTTGACACGGTTGCTGCGATGTTACAGCAAAATAATACAGATCGGGAGCATTATTACTCGGTTCTGTGTGTATGACGTGGCATCACTTTGTGACCTTCTTTTCTCCTTCAGAACCTGATAATTCTGTCAAGCTTGGTGTGATCCCAGCTTCCCACACCAGCATATTTTTATTAGGTGGAATGAATGAATGAATGAACGAATGAACGAATGAACGGGAGATTCCCGTGTGCCTGGAGGGAGAGCAGAGGCTCTGGAGGCTGCACTAACCCCGGCATAGTGCACAGCACGGCACGGCTGTCCCCAGCTCAGAACAGAGATGGACCTCCCAGGGGGACATCAGCAGGATGGAAATAATGCCTACACTCCTCGGAGTGTATGGAAAGAAAAGCAGCTAGAGCTGAGGTTGAAGAACAAGAGATATCCTTCCTGACACCTTTAAGCTTCTGTAAAGGAGAATCTTCCCTTTGGAGAAGATTCTAGAGCACAGACAAGAGCAGCATTTGTGGCCTGGGTTGGGAATGTTGCTCAGCCAAATTAAGTCCTTTCTGAAGTATAAATACTTCACTGTCCTGGAAGACAGCAGTTCTGCTTCGAATACTCTCTGTTTCCCAAAAGCTTCAGATTCCCTCCGCCATATGGAAGCCATCTTTAGGTCAGTAAGAGGAGGTGAATCTCCAGTTCGAGCTAACCAGTTGTATTAATGTTTTCCTTTCATGTTTGCCAAGAGAAGATTCATTTTTTTTATCAGGTTTTACTTTCTTAGCATTCATGAAGCTGATGAATTGGTTGCAGTCTTCTTTGACTCCTGCTTACTGGCAACTGCAGTCCAAGTCCCGAGGAGTGAGGCCTCCTACAGCTTCAACAATTAAGGATCTCTTAGCCAGTGAGTTAGGAGGGGAAAAAAAATATCTATCACACATAGGCAATTATTGTGTGGCTCTTGCAACTAATTGTGCTAAGTCAGATTCACACAGATGATGATTAATTATAAAAGTGGCCAATTTTAACTATGCATCAAGGAAACTACTTTTAATGTAATACTCTAACTTCCAAAGCCCACATGAAGCAAACTAAGGGAAAGGTTTCAGAGAATCTACATAACTGATTATATTAGGTGGTTTATTCTAGTCTCAAACAGCATCAGATAGGAAACAGACACAATTTGTGTGATACAATTATCAATAAATTTAATCTTTCATACACACAGGCATGCACACACTCATCCTAGAACTGGTCTGCACTAGAGCAAACAAAAGCAGCCAGAGATTATGGGGCAAAGATTTGGCCATCAGCTGTAGATGCAGCTCATTAGGTCCATGAGAGAAAACACAAGCTCTCAGGTGGCAGATCTTGCAGCTGCAAGAGTAACTACTGAATACTGAGCTTAGAGCACTGCAGTTCAGTCCACAGACCCTGCAAGTATGATCATGCAACACTATCAAACCAGTCACTGAGTCTAGTCTTTGCTTCATACCTGGTATAGCATCCTCACAAGTCATGACACAGGAAGACCAAACCCTTCTGATTTAATGCTCAAAATGCACGCACAGCACCCTGCCATTCTGAACAAGTCTCTTTATCTTACCTTTGCCTCATCATCTTTACTTTTAGAGTAACTTTCAGAGCCAGAAAAGCTGAAAGCAGTGCCTTGCACAGATGGCCATGCTCAGATCTCTCTCATAGCTTTGCCCCTGCAGAGCAGCTAAACTGATCAATCAGCTCCCTCACGCCCCATGTGGAGCTCACCTCTGCACAGTGGGAATTAAATGGTAAAGAGGCCTTATGTCAAAAATTTGATATATTTCTTCTGAGCATACAGTGTCTCTATTCCTCTTTAACTTATGGAAAGTAATTTCTGTCCTGAGCTCAAGCCAACTGCAAAGAGTCCAATCTGAAAGTTTAACCATTAATTCCTGTGTCTGGAAAAGATGCTCTTTTCTTTGACTGCTCTAGTTCAATCTCATCTCTCATTAATTCAGTCTAGTTTCCCCTTTGCCCCATGTTTTGTCTGCCATTCCAGTTTCTCTGTGCATACAGAAAATACCCTGACATGGAGGGTTTGCTCTTCAGGTATGTTCACTATCCTCCACCCTCCTGTGAGCATCCCTTTGCAGCTCTGGGCAAGTGGGTACAGTAAGCATGCCCTCTGCCAACATCCTGGGAGCCAAACCCCCAAAAATGTGCCACTGGCTCTCAAATTTATCTCTGTGGCATTGCTCTAAACTCAGATTCCCAGTTTCAGGATAGAACTTCTAATTCAATGAAATTTACTATTTCAACCTAACTTCCTTGATTAGGTTGAAAGTTTAAGTGGAAACTGAGCAGGAGTTTAACCAGAGAGACTTATTACGTACTGAAAGGTACCTATTATATTTCATTTTACGTATCATGTAAGACAGACTTTGCATTTGTTGAAGCCATCTCCTTTGTTCTCTCTGCCAGCCAATATTTTGAGCAGTTCAGTAATGATTTAGCCAAAACACAGCCTTTAACATTGCTTTTCAAATTTCAAGACATATTTTTTTCTACATACTCTACTTTCCATTCTGAAATGACAATATAAGCATCTTTCATGTAGCTGAAATATGCCCTTTTGTCTCTATACTTATCTCACCCAAATTATACCTGTATGCTTGCAAAGAAGTTTAAGAAGGATATTGGTCTATTCTAAAACTTGCAAGAAATAAATATTGTGAAATATGTTTTTCATTCCCTTTGTTCTGAAGTTTTATGACTAAAGCTGTGCTGGTAACAGAGGTTTATCAGGAATGCCTGACTTGTCCAGATCTTGAACTCTAATAAAATAATTCAACAGAGCAAGAAAAGAAAAGGGGAGGAAGGGGGAAAAAGATCAAGAAAGAGTAAGCCAACTATAATATATGAAAAGTCTAATTGTTACTTGTAACATAAGGTCAGTGTTTCCATCACAGCTGTAATATAAAAAAAAGCTGATGTTGAGCTGGTAACATCTGCTATGTATCCCATGCTTTCTATATTCCTGTTCACACTAGCTAAGGCTCTGGTCTTAATTATTTAGGCTTGGATCCTACTGCTTTCACTTTTTTTTTTCTCTAAAGACAGATGCTTTGATTGAAAAATACATTTTGCAGAGTTGATTGACATGAACAAATAAGGTTCCTAAGATTGCTGCTATAGAACACGGTTGTTGTCTCCTATTTTGCAAAACACACTGAAAAAGGTAATTTGCAGTTGAAAATCAGTACATAGAATATATTTCTGATCATATGATAGTAAGTAATTAATTAGAACAGTTTGCAACAAAATCTAGAATGATGGAAGCCTAATGCAACCTGGAGCTTTATTTGAAAATTTTTATTGAAGAACACCCTGTTAGTGGCCAAGGAAGTTGAAGCCCTCCCTGTATGCTCCACTGGCAGGACTGCTCCCAAAGGACCCAGTACTCACTTCTGAAATCTCAATATAAGAGAGGCAGGAATGATTTTAAAGCAGCACAAAAAATAATGGTGCAGGCAACTTGGCTGAATGTACATAAATAAATATTTAGCATAAGCAGATTCAACTACAGTAATAACAAAATTAACTGAATTGAAGAGTGAACTCCCAAGATCTTGTGTGTGGATTAAAAAAATGCCATATCATGAACACCTAATTGACCTCTTCTTTTCCTGGTGGACAGGAAGTAGCTAACAATTAAGACTCTGTTTATTAAGCCTGTCTGCTTAGATCTACTCTACCTGAAGAGGTGCTCTCCCCATCCTCCATCTGCTAGCCACTTCCCTCGGCTACAAGTTGTTATCCCTTCTCATCTGCCTGCTTGCCTGCTCGCATAATTGCTCCTCAACTCATTTCAGCCACAAGGAACCACATTAATAAGGATCTACTACTGGCATTGTTAAAGTAACCTGCTTTGTTTCAACTGAAGTAGGTGGAGGCAGAAGACAGAATGTTAGAGGTGACAAGAATTTGGGGAGGGGGTGAGGGAGCACGCATGGGACAGCAGCTGAAAATGAGGTGTGAACACACTCTAATTAGAAGCAAAAGAGACATAAGGCTTTGGGTATGTAAACGGTTTTCTCACATTGGCCTTTGCATACTGTAAATGAAAAACAATGACTATGTGGGTCACCAAACACTACTTAAGACTGTTTACATATGGTAATTTGGAAAATGTGCCAAGCCTGGGTACCTATCTTAAAATGAAACAAAACAGTATCTTTGCCATCCCTATCAGACTCGTTATAGTTATATACTGGAACAATGTCTTTCAACACATCCATTCTGCAAATAATCCTGCATCCTCCTCTGAACACCAGCCAAGAGTGCTGCACGTCACAAGGTCACTATATCATAAAAATAACATTCAGTGGGGATAGATTATGAAACCTAAATGAAGAGCTGGGGCATGTTTTGGTTCATATAACACTTTTTAAACTGCAAAATTGCTACAATATAAACAATATGGATTTTTTCTTTATTTAATTCCAACTGTAAGCATACAGTTGCTGAGGAAACCAGTCTGAACAACCCCTAGTAATAAGAACATACTCTTCTGAGATGCTACTGATGTATCACAAATTGGTTTAGAAACCTGCTACCTTTTATGTTGTATGAGACATCCAGGGCATTTCATGAACACACCTCTGAGAAACTTGGCAGAGGCTTTGAGAAGCAAACAGAACGTTACTTGGAAAACATTAATGACCTTTATAACACCTGGTGTTTGATTCCAAGATAAACTTTCAGCAGCATCCACCCTCAGGTCTTTCAGTGCTGCCAGCAGAAGACAGGGAGGGTTTTCTCAGGTGGAGGGGCCAGGTGGTCCAGATGTGCTCAGGGAGAAGGAGGGCTGGCCTGCATCCACCACACTCCCAGCACTAAGCCTTCAATAGCTAAGCAGGCTGGTGCCAGGATGCAAGATATATTCCAGGAAAATCCACCTAAACTAACACCGTAGAAGCCACTCCAGAAATATATATACATTGGAGTTCCAAAGCAGTCTTTCAGAATTACAAAGCTGGTTTAAAGCAAACATGTTTTGTGTCTGCAAAGCTGATCAGTGGATACTAAGTCAATGCATTTCCATTGCCACTTGGTGTCCTCAAACCTATTAGCAGTGAGAGCCACTCAGGCAAGCTTGGCAGGACAGGTGCAAACTGGATGCATAAATGTGATCTGATGCTTTTATTTTGTTTTGCCAAAGGACTGTGCTGACACCAGCTAATCTCACAACGTGTGCCAGGCTCAGCCTACATCTCCTGCAGAGGTTGCTATCTGCAAGAGTTACACAATGGTTTGCATCCCACAGCCTCTTCCCAGGTCCACCAGGCCTCCAGAGGATGGGACTATCCCTAAATGCCAGGAATGCCTAGGCTTTTGTCTTACAGGCCCAAAAAGAAAGCTCAGCCTTTGAGCACTACTTTCTCCTTGCCCATCTATACTGTGGACCTAATTAGAGCAGTTTTATCATCTCTGGGAGTAACCCTTAAAAGGTTGATGCATTTTATTAAAGGGATTACTGCTAATCAAAACCTCTAAGCTTCCCCCTTTCTACTATTTCTCAGGATCTGCATTTTCTCTCTCTTCAGCTTCCAAACATTGTATTGTCCGTGTCCTCGGTGCTCTGAGCACCAGGAAGGCGTGCAGCAGGGCCAGTGCTCCCACTCTTAACAAGCATTCAGGCTCCGAATTCCACGATGAGTCTCACGTATCACACTTCCCTCAAGAATGTGAGCAGGCAAGTTGGCCAGACAGCTCTGGCATTTGGACATGGGTATGGCCTGATCGACAGCTGAATGGAGTCAGAGAGACTCCTTCTGTTCATGACAACCAGTTGTAGAATTGGAGTCTGTGCTGCACAGACTTAACACCATCTTTTCAGCGATCACCCCCACTGGTGTTAGTATCCATCTCCACATACCCTTGGTGACTAATTAGGCATTATGAAAAACACCACTAAGTGTGCACCTCATCCTGGTGAATTACTGAAGCTCCCCTGCTTTGACCCATGTTCTCCCACCCCAAGAAACAAACCAGCTGGAGCTACCTGGTGGCTGGGACAGGGAGACATCAGCCAACCCTTCAGGCTCTCCCTACTTCTCTGAGTTTCTAAAGGACCACAATCTGCCTTCCATTTCTCATGAGAGACATTCACCTCTATTTGTAAACAGAAACACTAAGTAGCAGCCATTAAGGAAAAGAGTGGGAGGGAGGATTTCCTTCCGTTGGGTTATTTTGTGTAGCTGGCAGGTTCACTCTGTATTTTCAGTCTGTCTTCACTTTGATTCTAGCACTTCTTTCTCTCCTGCTCCTCCCCTATATGCAGTGACAGAAAAGGCTTAAAGAATAATTTGTGACTGTAAATGATCAGGAAGCTTACAGGTAACACACTTTTGTAAGTGGCTGGATTGCAAGTTGACTGTGCTCTTTTAATACAGTAAACTGCAAAACAAAATCACAGGTGCTGTAAGAGCCTATAGATTGTTTTCTATAAGGCCGTATTAATATTTTATATCGCTGTCATCTCTGAGCATTCTTAGCTGACTTGTTATTTTGCACAATCTGGAAGGAATAGTTTGGCAATAAAACATATCAGTGGGAGCAATGTGGAACAGTACTTCAGCAAGAGGTGCTGCACTCATGATGCAAATGAGTCTCTTGACCTTGAGCTTCCCCAAGTGTGGTGTCACTGAGAGGGTTCATGACAGTGTAACACTACACACACAGCACGGCTGTGGACGTGGCTGAACAGAAATAATCTGTCCTATATATTCTTTATGCACAGAAGACTTTCTTATAATTACTAAGCATGAGGCATTTTTAAGGCAGCCCTGGCTCCAAAATATGTTCTTCTGAGATAACACAATATGACTCAACATAGCAGCATGAGACAGAGGGTGACATGTGCAGGTAAGTTGTCAAAACAGGTGACAGATGGAGTTGTGCTAAAAAAACATTCAAGATATTTGCTTCTTAGCTTTTCTCCAACATGCATCTCCCACACAGTTTTAAAAATTTACCTTGAAGTGCCTCTACATAATCTAATGTGATGAAAGAGAGAGAACAAGAGTGAAAGAATGAATTGCAGAGTTGTTACAGATAATATGCGACATATAGCAGATACCAGCACACAGCAAATAGCCCTGTTTGCTGACAACCTATATTGCTTCAAAATAGTTTGGCACAAATTGCCTATACACGCATGATGTGTATTTTCTCCTTTTTCTTACAGCTCTAGTGATTTGAAAGGTAAACTCCTCAGTGATCAAGGAAAATGAAATAAATCAGTTTGTTACAACAGTATGAGATTTGGCACGAATCAGCAATGCATGCTTTCTTGTAGGACACACTGTCCTTCCACCCTTTAAAAGGAAGTGACATTACCTCCTGTTCATCTGATTGACATGATTTTGAGATATATATATATATATATATAAAACAGTAATACACTGTACTACACTATTCAATTTCTTATACATGTATTAAAGATAGATAGATACATAGATAGATAGATAGATAGATAGATGTCTCACTGCATTTCTTCATATCTAGAAAATAAATACTTTGCAATGGGATGTAACATCTCCCAATACTGTTTGGCTCTGTAATAGACCACTCTTTGTTCTGCAGAAGCATCTGATACTGTAACTTCCTCCAGTCAGGAGTTCAGCTGGCATCAGGGAAACAACTACCACAGGATCAAGGCCCAAAACAGTCCAAAACACTTTAGTTAGGGAAACTTATAGGGTTTATAGAAAGCTCTGTTTTATCATAGGTTTATTACTTTATTTATAACTATAAAAAGAAGATGCCCATACCAGGATATTTATGCATTTCAGTACAGATTTGCACTACTAATGTCTCATGTGTTTATTAGGCGGATCAGGGACAGTGGTATATCCTCTTAAAAAATAATCCACCAGTTCTTTGCTGGTTCTCACAGTGTGCTGTATTTTGGGGACCTCAGTTACACACCAGTGCAGTAGAGTGTATTTGGAAGCAGTCTTGATTAGTAGCTGCATTTACGACCAGGGCTATTTGGAGCCTGTTCATGTATAAAGAGAAAGGAACAACAAAGATGACATCCTAACTTAGAGGCATGGCAAAATGGAAAGCCTATTGCCATTCAGGAGATGAAACACAGCAATAAACCTGTAAATTTAGTGAGCAAAAGAAATTACTTTGGAAAGAACTGTTGCACCTCAAGGAAATAGAACATCCTCAACAATGAGAGAAGCAAAGAGCCAGAGAAAGGGATTTTAGTAAAGTCTGTGTGTTCCTCTCCAGGTGGATCTGTAACTGTTCTGCTTGTCCTCATGCCACCCCTTGTAACATAAACACTCTGCAGTCATGCTAATGCAAAATAGTCTAGGCAGGGTTTATTAGGTCATGTTCAGTTTTATGCTGACTGTGGCTTTCTGTACAACTGCGTGGCATCTGACTGGCTTGGTCATGGGATAGTGTGACCATCCAGTCATTCCCCTATCAATGAGTAGTCAGAAAAGGCAAAATACTGTATGGTTTGATAGATCCTGTTTGTAGACTGTGGAAAATTAGCTGTCCCAAAGCCACTGACAATAGTTGTTGTCCGTGAACTCTTGCCACTACAAACAGAAGCAGCAGGGACAACACTGCAATATAATTTTTGGTCTGTGCTGTATTATGGAAAATAACAAACATGGCAGAGACCCATGAGTGTGCACTGGGCAAAATGAAGCAATCTTAGAGCAACTGATGAGGGGTTGATATGATCCCGTTCCTGCACGCTTCTGTGACAGAGCATATAACTGACGAAAGTCCAGGAAGCAGGAAGGAAAAGGCAGTTTGTGCAACATCTGCCAGGCTCCCATATGGCAAGTTCCAAACTCACTATTGCCTGATGACAGCATGCAGATTAGGGCATCAGTGTGGGTTGAACTGGAACTGATCTTTCACTGGCGTTTGAATAACTTCATGGCGTGGATTAAGAGGGGCGTGAAATTCATCTTCACATTACTCTTGGTCCCTTGCCCGTAAAAGTTATTCCAAACTCAAAAGCATTAACAAAGGGTATTTTGAAAACACACATAAGGAATTGAAACTATTTGGAGCTTTTATTTATACAATCCACACTCAGCATAGTACTAGATGCTTAATTCAGCTCTTTTGTAACTCTTGGTCCTTATTGTGCATTGTATAAACATGTATTTCAAGCCTTGGATAAGACTACTAGTAGCATTTTTTTAACCCTTGGAGCATTAAGTCCAATTGTTTCCATCTATTTAGCTCAGAGCACTCACAAGGGCTGGGAAATGTTCACCACCTCAGTTAGGGAAACCAAAGAGAAGAAAGGTGACTGGGAAACCAAGTCCCCTGGTTCCCACATCATGTCCGCAAAAGCATTTTTTTATGGACAGTCTGAGATACTGACCCCAATCCCTGGTAATGTAAAAGCTATTTACCTCTACACTTTTAGTACGACTGAACAACCTGCAACACCCACCAGGGGCGTGCAAAACTCGTCTGTCATCATGAACGTTTCCTTCAATCTTTCATTTAACTTTCCCTTGCCTGTGAGATTGATAACTGGTATTTGTGCCGGTCCCAGGGACTGGAGTCGCACAATGTTATGTCAGCCAGAGACAGGCAAGCTTGCTTGGCATCATTTGGTACTCAATGAAACTTTGTAAGTTGGAAAGTTTCATTTGAACTCGAGCATAACTGAGTTTGTCTTCCCTTAAATAAGGGCTGGTAGAGAGAGTAAATGAAGGGAGAAGGGGGCAGGGGGGAAAGACAAGAAAGAAATCGCCTAATCTGCAGACCTGCCAGTCCTGTTTGGTTCTTTTTCAGAAGTCTCCTGTCAAGACTTGCTGACAGATGAGCTCTGTTGAGTCTTACAGCGGTAATTTAAGATGTTACTGCATCCCTTGCTCCCCCCATCCTTCTGCTGGAGGTTACAGCCCACAAACTGGGATTGGCAGAAAAGAATATTTTCCTCTGTCTTGGCTGTTCCAGTTTAAATTCTGCCACATTAGCTTAAAATATTTTGATGCAAGACAAAGAAGAATAGGACTGTAAGGATCACAGAGATCACCTAGTTCATGTTTCTGTTTGAAGGCTGGATCAGCTGTTCTGTGTCACACCTGACATGTATTTGTCTGGCATCTTCTTAAACACCCCCAGTGCTGGAGATCCTACAGCCTACATGTTCCATGCAGCTAATGAAAATACTGAGAAGTACATGGCCTGCAGTAGGTCCCACAAAAACTTGGTAGCTCTAACCTTCCTTCCTTGTGCTACCAACTATTGCTTCTCAACATTTTTCAACCAATTTCCTAAATTTCAGATGAAAACAGCGCATGGGATGAAGTCCAAAGGCTTACTAAAACACTGTAGCTATAGTTCACTTGAGAAAGACATCATATTTTCTATGCTGTAGCCTTGTGATGTAATCTTCATTCTAAAGCCCTGTGTGACTACTTCCTACAGGAACTACAAGGCAATTCATTAGGCTGCTGATGTCCTAGTTGTGTGGCATTTTCTGCATTGGTCTGTCTAACTGTATCCCACTACATTTACAAATCACAAATCTTTAACCTTAAGGCTATGCTCCTCTCCCCTTCCTAGTGTTTGAAGTGAAAAAATTGTGATTTAGCTAAATGGTTTTTTACTACCCTTCCTCTCTTTTGTTTGCACAAGAACACCTTGCACCTCTGCTCTTAGTACTGTTCTTGAAGGAGCTCCTAGATCTGCTTAACACTTTTTGGTTGACCAAGATTTCACAACCATGCTGAAGTTTAACTTCCTAAGATTTTTTTTTGAGGATGGAAAGACAGTTCCTGCTTTTTGGATACAACCCATGTTCTTTTCCATGTCCTCCATGCAGGAGAAGTTTCAGTATCTCTCAATAACTGCGTAAACCATCTGCTCCCTTTATTTCTCAATGACTGTTGAAGTGTCTTACTTCTCTGTTTATAACAGAGCCTGTGCTCTAGAGGACTTAACTGATTGTTCACAGGGAACCTTATATCCTGGATCTTCCAGGTTGCCATTGCAAGCTCACATGGCAGCTGTATCCAGATTCTTTTTCCCTCCTGGCAACTTTAACAGGTCTCTCACTCCCTCTAACCTGGCCCTCAAAGCAGCTGTGCAAACCTTTGAGACCAAACACATCACATCTCCCCATGCTCCTGCACAGTGTGAGCTGAAGTGCTGACACATGCTCCACCTTGCCAGCTCTCCAGGTAACCTGGAGCACGAGGGCAGCCACAACCTGCTGGGCAGCTGGAAGGAGTGGAGAAGTGAACCAGGGGACTTGCATCCCTTGCTCTGTAAAAATCATGGGGCTCTTTGAAATGAAATCTTCCTTGACAAAGTTTGGGTTAGATTACAGGAGTGAAATCTTGACAAGAACAGCAAACAGAGTCAGGTTCCCACGCAGTGCTTCGTGCCTGTGCTTCAAAAGCATGTGGCAAAAGCAGGAGGACAGGTGGGTGGGGGGCTGGCAGAGCCTGGGTGTGCCCCCTTCCTAGGGACTTGTGTCTCTTCCCTATAGACACGTGCCTAATCCTCCCTTTTAGAAACCTCAATTCGGGGTCACACTGAGGACCTCCCATTGCCTCCATAAGTAGACCTTTAACATTGCCACAGGAAGTGTCATCTCCATGGAGTGGCTTTCCACATAATGTTCAGATGTGGCAGTCCATGTTTACTTCCCAGGCTCTGGTGATTTCTGGGTATTCTGTGCTGCCACATTCTGGGTTTTTTATTAAATGCCAAACAGAATTTACCTTCCCTGGGAGACAAACTAAGATGATCTCTAGAAGTATTGGTATGCACAACAAAACTTTTACATCACCATTAGCAAAGCAGAGTATTTCTGTTTCCATTATTTCAAGTTGAATAATTTAATGTTCACCCTTTTTAAATTTACCACTTTTAAATTAAAAGCTCATTAAAATGTTTCAATAACAGTTAATATTAGCATAGCAATAAGACATACCAAGTGGGCATTACCAGGATATAATTGACCTGATCTGTAAATTGGTGCCCTTGGCTTTACCTCTGGATGTCAATCAATTAAAGCAGTCAATCATCCCTGAGTAGTGCCTGCTTCAGCAGGTCTTACTGTTTAATCATATAACTGTTGAGCTAATACCATTCATTTTTCTGGACAAAAAATTCCACTAGGAATTCCCATTCATTATCACATCAAAATTAACAAGATCTTGAAATGCATATTATATTATTCATAGCATAATACTCTGCCAAATGGAAAACATAAAAATATATCTCCCTTTCTTTTTTTCTTTTTTTTTTTTTTTAAGTATGCAGTTGTTAATTAGCCATTCTTTAGGATAATCAAGTAATTGAGATACAGGTTTTAGATCAGGTTCACATGGAGTATGTGGTCAAGTTAATGAGTCATGAAGAGACTAAAATGTCACTGCATAGAAAACTGACTTCTGCTCAGCCAATATTAATTGCAATGGCACCAGTGAAGTCAATAGCCCTACACCAATTTACTTCAGGTGAAGATCAGGCCCTATGTTTACAAGAGTGTAGAATTTACTGAATTACTTTTAATATTCTATATAATGAAATTTAGTACATGTAATTTTTTTAACTCTTCAGATTCTGCCTAAAAGCCTTTACCTGCATGAATTGTTCTACTTAAGCTAATGACTTGGCAAAATATCACATGAATAGAGAATTAAGTGGATCTGCCTGTGCCAGTTAAAGCTAACAGATTCAGACCCTTTGTGAGTTGAAAGCTGACTATATATATTAGAAAAATCCTTGCCTTCAGGACAGCCGTGCAAGTAAATGGATCACAGGACCTCAGTCCTGCACATATTTATTCATGCACAGTTCTTGCTGAAAAGGGCTTGCGAGTGCCGAGCTAAGCACACACATACACATTACCAGGATGAGGGTCTAGTTTTCTTTTTCATATTCAGGGACATAAATGTGTCTCATTTTGAACATTAAATAGGGTGCAAATCGAATAAGCTTGATCATTATTGAAGTGCTGAAAAGCTATCATTTTGAAAGGAAGCATCTTGCTATTTTCTCCATAATGAAGCAGCAGACACAACATTATTAATGATAACTGTGTCTGGATTGTGCATTCAACCAAGATAAGAGTCAACATGTTTGGTAACATCAAAGAAAACCTGATACCTTAAGTATAAGAAGATTAGTATTTACAGTGATCTGTAGGGTTGGCAATTCCAAAAAGTTGAACAGACAATGCCAGGAGGGACAATTAGTAATAAATTGGCACTGGGATTCTCTCCTGTGCTTGAAATCTGGCACTGAGCATAAACACACATTTTAACATTTTGTTTAGAACTTCCTGCTGCTGCCAGCAAGGTGATGATGACTGAGCGGGGCTCAGCAGAGTGCGAGTTGTTACAACACGCTGGGAAAACAGAGACAGGCTCTCCCATTGGCACTGAAAGGTGTCAGGTATTTTGTACAAAGGCTTCGAGGACAACATCTCCATCACGTTCTGTTAGACTCACCCAATCCTTTTGGACATGCCACTGCAAAGCTGCTGTGTGAAAGTTCAGGGATCTAGAGAATACTACGAAGAACACACGTTCAGGTCATAAACCATCTCAGAATCACACAGTGCATACTCTCAGAAGAAAGGGCCCTTTATATGAAATCACCTTTTTTTTCCTAGAGACACAGTAAAATAAAAGTATCCATTTTATTGCATTCACATTTACTTTTGCACTGGTCTCAGCACTAAAAATACAGATAGATCCCAAATTACCATTATGTGTAGTTGCTGAAATTTCCAGCCCTGCCTGGAGATAGGCAATTAGCTAAATACCACATTAGACTTTTTTTCTTTGTTTTAAGTGGCACTAGCAATGCTAAACACATTAAAACAATTCAAAAAGTATCCAGGAAGACAGAAAAAAATGGGAAATTCCTACACCTGTCACTCATCTTATGTGAATTTGGCACAGGTCATTATGAATGAAGTCAAATCAGTAATCTTTACAGGTTGATAAAGGTGAAACTAACCCACTGCAGATGAAAACCCAAGAATATTTCTGCTAAATTTGACATTTGCACCCCACATTATTACTGGATGCTTTTATTATTGGATTACTTTCACTGCAAACCTCACTGAAATCAATAGGAGGTATTGATGGTATCGAGCCCTGGAAATTGCCTTTTGATGAAACATCCTTACAACATGAAATGGATCTTTATGATATCTCTCTACAATAGATAAGTGTCACTAGATCCAGTTACAGATGAGAAAAAGTTTAAGAGACATGGGCAAGGTGCATGCCAGAGGTAACCCAATGCACATGCTAGAAAATTTCCTTTTCATTTAAGGCTAAAAGTCAATTAATTGGTAAATACATAAGCATTGATTCTTCTGTTTATGTCCCCTCAAATATATAAGTCAAACTATAATGACCAGGTGTGTCATTGCAAAAGCTAGAAACCTCTAAAAACACTTGCTGCGCTATTAGCAAGCCGTATTTATTTCCTAACACTCCTTTCATTTCAACATTGTCAAAGTTTCTAGGAACAAAATCCTTCCTAATAAAGAAATTATAAAGAAGGAGTGATGGCTCCATCAGGTTAATGTAATATGGGCCCATAGAGGATCACGAGTCTCTACAACAATTCTGTATTTGAGGGGAAATTATGTATATAATTGCTTTTAATGTAATTTGCAGACAGAAACAAGGAGATCAGTAGTTCGCAAAAGCATTGTAATTCAAAAATAGATAAATATTTAAAAAATACTGCATGAGGAGCCTATTGATGTTTCCTTTTTCACCGGCAACTGAGCATGGAGAACAGGAACAAAGTTTATTTAAACACTGGTGTAGCACTAACTTCAGAATATTTCCAAGGTTTATATCAGTTTTCCTAGATTATATAAACTACAAAGCCACAATTACACAACTCATGGCTCTTTTCAGAGTGATCCTAGTTACACAGTTATTACACTTGTGTTTCTTTTTGGCTGAAAGATATTAAATATTTGCTGGTGCAAAAGTGTGTTTATCTAAGAAAACAGCTATTCTCATTACTAAAAGGAAAAAAAAAAGAAACTAACCACTCATAATGGTACAATTCTTTGCCTGTAACTGAAATATAAGATTCTGAATTTACATTATTAAAATGCATTCTGAAGAATTTCTTTTGAAATACTGGTATAACATATAAATTTTTGGATTTGAAACTCATTCATTGTGATGTATCTTCATCACACTGTAGCATTAAAAGCTTCTGGGAAATGCAATATTATCAGCATCACTGCACACCATAACATATTGGTCTAGGCGTCACGGGGGTGATGGGTCAAACCTCTGCCACAGTTCAGATGTTTGGATGAACACTCCACAAAATCAATATGAACATTTGGGCCATATCTGAACAAATCAGCATTAGTTCATTTGCAAAACTCGATTGAAGGAAATCTTAAGAACAGCATTTTTCACATGAGGTTTCAGTAATTCTGCCTTTGTTATGGATACGGCTATAACAGCCCTCTGGTATTTGGGTAGAAATCTGAGTAGAGTGTTCAGAAATGTGTAGCATTTAATATGAATCAAAGTACTCTGATTAAAAAAAAAAAAAGTTTGGCCCTTTGTTGCTTCTTAGGTTTCCATCTCTTAACTGACCAGGTTTCTCCAGCTGCCAGCACAAGTTACATTGTTTAAGTACAACGGAGAATTTCTGGGGAAATCTTGTGCCACACATTTCAGCAGGTGTTAAACCTCTTTATTGGACAGTTTAGGAGCTCATCATGCTTGAACACTGGTTATAAAAAATCGACCCAATGCAAAAGACATGACTAAAAACTCCTTTAATTAATGAAATAATACAAATATAACTCTGAACTTTATTGCTTGACCCTTTCGCCGTGGCAGGGTCAAACAGAACTCAATTCAAACATCCTCAAATTTCAAAAATGCTTGGATTCAGCTCCAGTTTTGAATCTAAACTGAATGGCTTTGATCCACTTGTTATGAAGTCTGATCTCATCCTGGATAAGAAGCAACATTACTCAATAAAAGAGAGTTAATACTGGAACTGTAACATTGGGAAAACCTGCTTGACAAGCAAGCTTGTTTAACCAACAGAAACAGGTTGCCAAGATCATGAGCCAGGAAACAGTTTAACAAAAATCAATGAAGAAATTACAAGTGACTAATAAATTCACACAATGAGTCTAAGCAGCTGAAACTAGAGAAGAATCAGAGATAAAGACTGTAAACATTTTGCACAGAGGGCGGCATCTTGCCATTGCTGCACTGGTAAAACCACAGCCTCATCAGCTCTGTTAAAGTGATTGAGATTCCACCTGGTTAAAGCCCAGGGGATTTAATGAAATCTGCAGAGGTTGCCTTTGAGGGTTTGATTGCTACGGTTGTGACTTTAATCTGTTTATCATTTGCTCACCTAAACAGAAGTATCTGACAGAAGAGTCTTCTTTTTAGTACCACAATTGCATCACATGAAGCCAAAGTTTAAACACAAAAAGTAACAGAAGCAGCTTTTCCAGAGGAAACAGAGATGTCCCATTCCTGAGCAGAGAGGTGATTTACTAGAAAGGCATTGCACAGATGAAGAAAGTAAAAAGTTAACTTTTCTTCTGGGGAGTTCAAGCTTTTTGCCTTCCCACGGAGCTCACAGCACTTACAGAAATGTATGAGCAACAACTATGGCATGAGCCAAGGCATTTTTTTCTTTTGTCCTGCCAGCAGGTCAAGGTGTGAGCAGCGGTTAAGAGTGAGCACTCTTCTGTCCTACAGCTGTTGCAACACAGAAAGTTTGATTTAAGTCTGTGTTCCTGGCCCTTATGTCTCCAGGTCATAATTGATATTGCATTGCATTTGCCTTGACTGAAAGGATGGAGATGACCACAACAGACACAATTTACGCAGTAAAAGCACAGCATGCTATGCAGAACCCCATTAAACATGAGGTTACTTTTTAATACTGTTTGTGCATCCACTGCTCGCATATATTCCACCTTGCAGCAAGGCTTGCCAAGGCTGTGCCATCTACAGTTATGGGGCACCTCCCTTTGCGTGACCCACAGCACGCAGGGACCTGCGCTGTGGGAACACCATTGTCTCACCCCACAGGGACGCAAGAGCTGAATGGTGATTCCTGCTAACCTGTCAGGTCAGCATTATCCCACAGCAACAGGAGTGCTGGGATGGTGATGTACCTGTTACTCAGCAAGCCACACCACTACAATTAATACAGAACAAATCAAGTGAATGAAATGACTGCAGGCACTGAAAGGCACAAGGTTAAAAAAAAAAAAAGGAACTCTGGTTGCAGCATGATTGAACAAAAGAAAAATGTTTGCTACATTTAATATATTTTAATGCACACTGTTTATATTTCTCAGCCTCTGGAATTTCAAACGGGCTCCATGTCAGCTGTTTCTTGGAAACTCTCAGCAGCATTGTATATACCCATTGCATGCTCTCCTTATCTGGATACTTCAATCTCATATACCCAATGACATCTCTGGAAGCTTTCCCCAGTTCATTTAGTAACAGTTGAAACTTGCTACCAGTCACCAGACAAGTTAGTTTGGATCATATGGCACAGTATGTCTCAGAGCTGTCTGGAAGGTGTTCGGGGCTGTGCTGGACCCACGGGCCCTTTCCCCACATCCCACCGAAGGGCTGCGTGGCACTGCCCACTCCTCAACAGCAAGATCCCTTCAGGGAGTGCCTGGGATAAACAATGACAGGCCATGGTTGCTTCTCCCCCACCTTTCCAAAATAAAGTGTTATCCAGGGTTTCCACTTCTCACCATTGCAACAGCACTAACAAAAAATACCATTTCCTTGTGTTTTTCAGCAAGGGCTTATTTTCTAATAGGAGAGGAAATACTCTCTGCTTGGGATGTTAGAATGAATCAACTGCAAGCATAAATACAGCTATAAATTTGACTCCAAAACATGTTGAAAGGTTAGATTTGTAAAACTGTAGGCAATTTGACACCTCTAGATCACAGCAAACATGAGGCCACAAAATTGAGCTTCCAGACTGTCAGTTAATTCCAGGCTCCTAAAAGTGTCTCTTGGAAACTATTTCCACAGGGAGCAAAATAACTAATGTAATTAGAAACACTGGAGAAGCAATGGGGAATGAAAGAGGATAAAGAGAGGCAGAAAATACACACCAAGATGCACACATAGACATACAGTATAATTAGCTTCAGTCTATTGTATAACAGAGTCATAACAAATGAGTCAACTCCTTAGGTGGTGTAATTAGACTTCAGTGGACCAACCCCAATTTATAGCTGCTGATAATTATCATATATAATTATATGGACTGATTCTGATCTGTATAAATTATTAGTAAACTTCAATGAGGGCAATAAGGTCAATCCAGTGAAAAATTGTGCAAGTGAGATACAAATCAGATGCCCAATAAAATAATGAAGCATCTTATGTTCACACAGCTGCTCTTATCTCAGGCAATTTTTTTAATGAACTTTATATAGACAGGAATTGCTTGGGGCTCCACTAAAACGTGGTCATTTCTATGATGCTACTCAGCAGTCTTGACTAGTTGCAGAAAATATGCTAGCTGGAAATGGCAGGGCAGAAAAATGTTACATCCATTTGGAAGTGCAGGGAAAAGAATGGCTGGGAGGAAGAAATTGGCCATTCCTGACTTAGGATGGGGTATGGCACCTGATTGCTATGTGCTTTCAAAATCCATCACCTAATAATCCACTGAAGCTCAGTGCCTTTTCCCAAGTGAAACTATCATCCCCTTAAAAAAGTGGAGGTGTGGGTAGAGTTGCCTGAAGTTCTCTTAAGATCTCCAGTATGAAATGAGTGCAGAGACATACCTTAGGCCCTGTCTCCAATATTTATGTCTTTCAGTCTAGTGTGTGAATCTTGCCTATTAGTAAAAAAAAAACCCAAAGAGAACTCCAGAATAAGCTGTTGGATTTGGTATGTTGCCAGCTGTGAAAGCAAGCCAGGGTTCCTCCGAGAGCAGGTAACAAGCACATCAGGAATTGCTTCTGATGTCAAATGCATGTCCTTATAGCTGATCCCATTTAAGGGTCTGTCTTGCTCCCACTGAAACCAATGGCAATGATTTTTACAGCTTACTATGGGATGCCTATGTACTAGTCAGCCTTGAAAGTCAAAAGTGCTTGGCTGTTTCTCTACCACTTCCACCAGACTTCTTGATGTATTTGGAGGAGGGCTGAGGTCTCTGCAAGGATGGATGTAGCTTCAGGGAGTGCCTCAAGGTACTATCAGTAAATAGGAAATGCCAAAGATGTGCATGCCTGCTCCCTCTCGTAGGGGAGGGGTAAAAATGGACCTGGTGCACAGTGAGCCACCATAAATACACACGCAGGGGCTGCCCAGCTCACACCAGAGCAGCTGCTGTGGCTCCAGCTGAAATGCTGCATTGCAAAAGTACCATGTTGGGGTGCTGGGCCATTGCCTAACACTCTCACTGCTTTCAAAACAACATCCTTTATTTTTCACCCACTATCTAATACCACCACTATTCCCCATCTGAGGGTTCAAACGCCTAAACCACACCTCACTGTGGAGTTACACTGTGCTGAGCTGGTACTGCCTTGCCACTCGGGACACGGCAGCTCTGCATTCCGTAAGGCACAGCTGCACCTCTGTCTGCTGCCAGGGGTTTTGTACTCTGAGTTACAACCTGTGTGCCACAATCTTTACTTCCACCTTCTCTTTTCTCCATGAAAGCTGCTAAGATGGGTGAGAAGAGACAGTAGAGCAAAGTTTCTCACACTCGATATGAAAGAGAGAGCTAGGAAGTCAGGAAATTGAAAAAACCAGCAGCAAAGTAAAGCTGCTGCATCTCCCCTTGCCTCTCCTGTCCCCACCCAAGTGTAAAGAAGTACTGTGCTGGGAAAAAAACTACAGCTCAAATCTCCTGATAAGTCAGAGCTTCTCTAGAGGGAGAAGCAACTAAAAAGGAATTTAAATGATCTTTGACCAATGACTTTTGTCTAGTTGTGGTTTCTGGTACAGTATATGTGGTTTCTTGTTCAGTACGGTAATGAGTGTGTGTACAGCAATGTGTTCAATGTGCACAGTGCTGAGAGATTAGAGAGTGAAGGATGGCATGGGACATGTCAATATGGATCTGCAATGATCAAAGGATGCTGTCTCTTCTGGGCACAAGTCTGGGTTGGGTTACAGCAAAGGAAAAATGTGAAGTGCTTCTTAATGTGTTTTCTCTGTATTCTCTGCTCCAGGTTCACCGTAAATGGAAGAACATCTTCTCCCCTAATAATCTATTTCCTGCATGTGGCTCCCCCAATAAATATATTAAAGTTTTGTTTGAACTACACAGTTTGTTAGGAAAACAGACTTGCCATTGTTTAAAACAATAATAATCATGAGTGCTGTTTAAAAGCTAAAGTAAGGTTATGCACATATCTTTGCTCTGACTAGTTATCAGCCATGAATCTTGTACTTAGGTAATTATTAGAGGTTTCTTTTTTAAAGGGATGATTTACTTACCCTGTAACCCTGCCAGATTTTTCTCCTTTTTTTAATATTTGAATTTTACACATTAAGTAGGGCATGCTCATTTTTCTTCTGCTTCTGCCCTCTTTTGAGTTATGAATCCCTTCAGTGAGTAATGAGCAGTTGGCAACTTTTATGCATAAGAAAGAAGATTCAATGAATTCCAAATATGCTACACGGATGCTCCTTTTCCTACATAAAAAGTATAACATTTTTATGAATTGGGCCCACGATGATCTGGCATTAAATCACTGCCCCCTTTCTTCTCTGTGCTCTATTTATGCTCAGGGGATATGCAGTCGCAACGTGTTATAAATTCAGCAGAATTACTAATTAAAAAACCTACTGTACAAAAATAGAACAAAGGGTGGAATTAGAGCCAATAGGATCTGAGCCAGTGCAGTGGTCCTGGGGAAATGGTCTGGGCTGCAAGGCAGGTGATCTGATCCTCATCTGGGATTAACTAACGTAGTTCTCTTGCTGCAGATGATTTACAATCCTACAAACTCAGCCCCTCGGCAGACTTTTGGCAGCGGGCGCCAGCAGGGCTCCTGGCCTCCTGTTTCCCATTCCTTCCCCAAAGGGGATGAGCAGCTCCCATTGGCGCCATGAGAATTAGAGCCCATAGGAAATGAGCAGCACTTCTGGTCTTGCTCACTGGCTCATCAAAGTTTGGAAAGACCATGGAGGATTTCTACTGACAGAAAGGTCTGGCACCATTCAGTGGCCAGCGATCTGGTTTTCCAGGGAATTGTGCTGCCAAGCACTGAGCCCTTTGCAGTACTGTAAGAGCACAGCCCAGCTAGTGCAGACATCAGGGAAAAGAGAGTTCAAACAAGCAGTTCTTAGGGTCTCAGCAAGAAAAGCTGTTTTTCCCCTGCTAGCTTTCCTAAGCATCTGCTCTAAAATGGAGGTGTCCAATATTAAGGTGAAACACTAACTCTAGAAAAGCAAAATATGCAAAGATGCACAGAGAGGTATATTCTGCACTGGACGAGCTCATCCTTCTTCCCTCACTTCTAAGTATAAAAAGGTGCCCTACAAACAGAAATAATAAAGGCTGAAAGATGCATGCAAATTGGCAGGTATGTTTATCGAAACAGCACCCCCTGGACACTGCCTGTGGGCAGACACCAAGCTGACCAGTGGATCCAAGGAAAGTATTCCTTCCTTCTGCCAAGAATCGTCAAAAATAATTATATAGGAGTGGTGCTTAAAAAGACTGACCCTGGCATGCTCTAAGCTCCAATAGAACCAAGAAAATCTTCCTGGAAACTCAAAGTGGAAAAAAAAAAAAAATTAATTCATCTTGCAACTTTCTCTGCACGGCCAAATCTTTCACTCTCAGTTTCTCTGCCGACTTTAGCGGGTTCTGTGCATGCACAGAAACCCTCCCTGCATGATGGAAAGGTAGTGAATGAAATGACTTCTCTCAGGAAAGGGAGAGAGCATAGGTTATGTAGGGAGAAACAGAAATTATAACAAGCTGTAAGAGCCTTAATCATTGCTTCAGTCTGAACAAATAAAAAGACACCTAGCATCAGCTCTGCTTGATAAGTAAAGACACATTATTGCCCCACACTGTCTGTCCCACTCTTGATACAGCAGCATCCAAACCACTTCTGCACCGTGGCTGAGCTTCTGAACTAATGTGCAGGTTAACCATAAACAATTTCAGCCCACTTTAAACCTCTGTGCTGTAGGAATCAGTGGCTCAGCAGCTAATTCACAAATGGCTCAGTTGACCATGCAGTGGGGACACAGCAGATAGCTGAGGGCAGTGACCCCTTCACTCAACCTCAGCTAATCTGTCCCCATTTGCCAAAGACAACAAAGAATGAACACAAAAAAAGAAAGGGCTACTGTCTGATGCCCCTTATAATTCAGCATCACACATGCCAAAATAAGTAGTTCTCCAGAATCAGAAGATGAGTTAAAAGTCACAAAACTTAAAAGCATTTCTGGATTCTTAGCTCAGTCTCATAAGCTCATAGGATTCCTTTACTGAACTGTTTTGCTATGACTCTGAAACGAAAGCCTGCACTCTTCCTGAATTGCCTGAGTTGTCACACAGCTCAGCCTTTGGCAGAGGAGAGGCTACTGAAGCCAAACAGCACAGATCATACCTGAGTGCTTGTTATGTTCCTCATGCACTACCCATTCCTCTCATTGCAAAGAAGTTTCACTTACACTCTGAATTCATCTTTTCCCATGTTTTCTCTTTTCTCTAGAGTTCAGTTCTGAAGTCCAGTCCACAAATCCAATATGTTGTCATAGAAGTGACTGGATAAAACCCTGCCAGAAGTACAATGAGAGGCACACAGGCGCAGGGCTTTTGCATACTGAAACACACAGTTCATCTGGAAGTGATGCTGCTAATCAGCACAGGGCATAGGGCAGCGAGTCCTTCCCAAATGAATTTATTAAATACTTAGTGGAGCTCTCCTAATGGGCAGAAGCTTCAGAAGGAAGGTCATCCTGCCACCCAAGTCTGCCTCTCTGACATCTTATAATACTGGACAAGTCTCTCCTTTACTCCTTGTGACTACCACATTTATCCTCTTGGTCCAGGACAGGCATTCCAGGGGCAGGGACTCCTGCTGTATTCAAGCAGATGGGACCTCTGGGCAGGCTGAGAGGCAATGTACCACATAATACTCTTGGTCACACCCGTGTGAACCTGGAATAGCCAAGACCCGTGGAGTTTCTCTAGAGTCCCATGGAGTTTCTCCATGATTTAGACTGAAATCTCCACTTTTAGAAATCCATGAATCAGATCTCCACCTCTAGATTTCCATGATCTGGATTCACTATCCAGTCATCCAAACTCCTCTGCTCAACTACCCCAAATCCTTAGGCTATTTCAGAGAAACTGGTTTAACACAAGCAAAAGAATCAACTTTTTATAAAACTACTATTTCTTATTCCATGAATAATACAATCTCTTTGCCACTTTTATTACTAATCTGTCATCAACATCTGTACTCCCTCATGATAAAAGAAGGTAGTTGCTGTAGCACAGATGAGCTGCACGCCCCCTTCCACAAGCTTTTGTCATTTTGGTCTCTCCTTGCCGTGTGACACCTGGCTCACATCTCCCCAGTTCACAGGCAGAAGCCTGGACACCAAGAAGTCACTTAAATGCCCCTGAGCACTCTGCATTTTGGAGAATTATGCCCTCTTGAAAACCCACTCTCCCCTTAGTATAGCTTAGAAAACCCAGACAGCTGGACCTACTTTAGTGTAATTTAGCTGATATTTCAGCCCTCTTAAGGAGGAAAACACTACTCAGTGTGAATAAAAACGGCACCATCTGTTCCAAAGTGAAGAGACCTTTGCAGCATGGCCTGAAGGTCAAACCCTGCTGGACTCCGAATCAGAAAGTGCTGTAGCACACCCCGTTGTAAATGGAGAGTGCTCTAGCAAATCCCTCTGTTGAGCGCAGCTCCAGGATCTGCAGCCAACAGCCCTAATTGAGGATTTACTTAGGCAGCAACTGGTCTTCTGGAGCAATGAGAGGTGTCAGGTTTTTGAAGGAATAAGCTCTCTCCTCTCTTCTCCCCATCGTGACCAGTAGCTTCTCAAATCTCAAGCGTTTATTCAAGCGACCAACCTTCACTAGCAAATGGCTCAAGTTTTGATGTTTAATGTTGCAGGGATAGCAGTAGGCAGCTTTTCTTGTTTTCAGCTCTTTTAGCACACTGTTTTGCCTAAAGCAAAATATGGTTTCAAGCAGTCTCACTCCATTGGTACTTTCTCCTTGCCTCAGCTAACAGCACTTGGGTATGTATTAAAGATGTTACAGCAGAAGTTGATGCTACAGGGCTCGCTCACTTATTTCAGATAGTCAGCAATCCAACTTTTTTTAAATGCACTTTTTATACAAAGGAATTATTTGTTCCTCTTTGGGTTTACAACCCAATTTCAGAGCTTGTGAAAACTTGGGGAGGGGGGAGTCATGCACCTGATTGAGACATCAACATAACATGACATTTTGCAAAGACTGTCAATATGCCTCCTTAAAGAGACACTGACATATTAGTTTAAGTGACTGGGTTTGCTGAGATTTCTTTAAGGTTGACTTAAATGTCAGATGCCATTAGCTCTGGAAGTTCAAACAGCGTACCACTGTGAGCATCTTGTGCAATGGAGGTTGAAAGGGTCACAGGTAAGAAAAGCCATGCTAAAACACTGCCTACCATGCCTGTGTAATATGTAGCTCCACAGTGAAATGAAGAAAGCAAAGCCCTGTAGATAATTTATGTTAATGTTCTCAAACACACCACCAGGTGTAGATTTGTACTTCTGCAGCTTCCTGCTCACTAGCTGAAGTCTCACTGCTCTCCTCATCTACATGTAAGGGGGAAGTTTGCTTGTGGTAAAACTTCAGAACATGTGTGTGTGTCTTTGAGGATAAGAAAAGTGAACTATTGATTAGCAATTGACAAATGCAATAGAAATTTTATATGGGCCAAGAAAGACCCATACATAATTTATAGCTGTGCCAAATATGAGTGACAGCGAACAGCAGGAGGCTTGAGCACAATATTGATTACTTTAAAAAACTGAGAAAGGCACCGTGCTGAGGACTGGGAGGATAAAGAGGAGAGGCAACAAGCAGAGAAAACAGGAGCAAAGCCATTAAGGATGTTGTGCTACCAGACACTGCTAGACTAGGAAACTGAGGAGACAGTCAGGTGGAGAGCACTGCTCTCTCCTTTCCAATCAATAATACCATGTCAAAACATAAAATGCATGCTTTTGCTCTTAAGTAAAATGTGTCCAAGATTTTTAAAAGCATTGATTCAAGGTGGATCAATGAAAATCCAGGCGTATTTTCCTGTGCAAAAAGGGGGTAATAACACTTTGTAGATAATCACACAACAGAAGGGATTTCCAATGCTAGTTATAAATGTCCTATTTATATTACAATCTTTTTGTCAGTTAAGGTTAAGAATAGTAGGTCAAGGAGTCTTTCATTGTTGAAGGGGGTAAGACAGACATGTAAATGTGGGAGCATGGTATCTCTTTAAAAGATGAATGCAAGACAGACCTGAGCTTGGGCAGAAGAGGCTGTGAAACACAGATCCTCTTCAGCTCCACTTCCAAAATGCTTCCAAGGGCTTTTTATGCCAAACTTCTTTAGCAGGTTCTAAACTACAGATTCAAGCAATGCCCAGTTGAGAGGCAATGAATGAATGTACTCTTCAAGGCCTGTTCTTGGGGGTACTGGATTTCTTCAGCCCCTGCTCAGCTGCAAGGTCCCGGCAAGGCTGGGGCTGCTGTTGAAAAGGCTCTGCTACTGTAGCTATTCCAGCAAAATTTGTTATAGCAATTCTTTTCTCCCAAAAGTACGTTTGGTGGTAGAGTATACAATGGTCCTCTAATTAAGCAAGTTATGTGAGGATAATTGCAGCTGCAATTAGACTTTTGCCTAACAAGATTTTGGCCAGCATTGAGATGGCATTAAAACCAAAACAGAAAAGATATTTATAACTGGCATCTTCTTACAAGTATGGAGAAAGAAGGCTTTAAGAAAGAGGAAAAAGTTGAACTAGACTCCTAACTGTCCGCTTCTCCCCTAGAGAGAACCCAGCTTGCAATCCTGAGGATGAGCAGCAAATTTAAGTAAGCAAGATGTGCACTCCAAGTGCTCAGGGAGAAAAAGAAAAAAGAGAACTGCACCTGCAGAGGGCAGCTGGGGATGTGAAAGGTACCTCAGAGATGGATGTCAGTGCCCTTGCAGCAGTCCTGGTATCTACAGGGCACAGCATCTGCTTCACAGGTACCTGAGCAAGGTATTTGTGTGTAGAGATTTCTTCTGGTTCCTGAGCTGGTGCCGGGGCCCCTGCACAGACCTGCACCACATCCAGTGCTGCCCTCAAGGGAAGCATTTGTGCTGCTGGTTGCAAAGCCAGGCACTGGGCTTGTGAACATCACACAGGCTTGCTTTGGGTGTTCTTTCTTTGATCCATCAGGAAACAAAATTTGTCTTTTGCTTAATAGATTGGAACACTGAAATGGGACACTTGCAAAAGGAAAAGAAAGCACTCCTCTTTCTTCATTGAAACAAAAAACTTTGGGATATTTTTGAACACCACAAATTCCAGATAGCAGATGAAAAATGATTTTTTTTTAATGAGCTATCCCAGAGCTATAAGTGAACAACAAAAGAGGAAAGACAGAACTGTCCACAACCCACTTCATCAACAGCATGTTTCCAAATCACATAATCATAGAAATAACTTTCTTATAAAACTTCAGTGCTTTTTTCTCTCCTATTCAAAGGCTCAATTTTTCCATAATAATGCAATGTTTCACTGTCCTGAACATTTACATGCCCCTGAAGTTCTAATACTGATGCAATAATTCCTTGGCATCAATAAAATATATTCCCTTAGTGAACTCCCGCTGTTTCCCTCATCATCGGTAAAATCTGAAAAGCCTTACAAAAATAATTATTTTGCTGCACACTGGTTTTCATTTTTGATAGAATCTTAACTGCAGACTTCTCTGAATGCACATCTAAGAAAAACAGTGTCATTATTTCCAGTGACCTGAGTAATGAGGCAGAAGCATGAACCCCCTGCCTCCCAACTGGTGAGAGGTGCTGCATAAAGCGCACTGAGCAAGTCTTCCCTCCAGCAGCCAAACAGCACAGGCTATGGAAAGCAGAACGGCAGAGAAGCATTTGGGAAAGTGAGTGGCAGAGTCTGACTGCAGCTAGGGCACCAGGGTGGGGACAGACAGCACAGGGGAGCCTCTCTGGAGAGCACTGGGTCCAGCAGGTTCGAAGGGCACCAGGCACAGTGACTCTCCTCCTGTGTTCACCATGGTTGCCTGTTGCTCATGTTTCCTTGGGACTCCCTCCAAAAGGGGCAGTTTTCCCCATCCCAGATATTACCAGGGAGATATCTGCTCCAATCTCCATGCTCCTGGATCTGATGGCTGTGGACTGTGTCAGGGAGCACATCTGACCTCTACTCCTCAATTTTTATGCCAGTGCTATGAAAACGACATTTACCTATTCCCTTTACAAGACTGTGAAGGAGATTGATCAGGCAGCTAATATATCCTGCTTTCTGTAATCTCCCAAACTAATTAGCTCCCAAAGACATGCCATGCTGGCAGGCCAGATCCCTCCAGCTTCACCAGTAAGAACAGCAGGTGGGAGAATAGCTCCACACATGTCCCCTGCCTGGTCCTTTCTAAAACTGCTTGTGACACTAATTGATCCGTGCCAGTAGTGCTGGTGGCAGAGACATATACAACCCACAGGGAAGCTGTTCAAAGCTGCAGTAATGAGTAACCTATTGCTGCTTGAAAGCACAGGGATGGGCTTTGAATTCAGCTATGATTACCTGGGCTAGCCAGGCCTCTGTCCCCTCACAGTGTTGAAAGATGAATAATATTTTAACCTATTTGAATTTTATGCTAACAACCTGGGGAAGAAAAAAAGAAGACAACTCACTTCAAACTACTTAGTGTTCAGTGATATGGCAGAGGGACTTCAGAGAGAGCCTGCCTGGGAGGAGGCACAGTCGAGTCAGCACACAGAGGTGCTCCAGGTTGCTGCCAGTGGGGGACATGGAAATCCTGCTCTGCTGGCAGCACTGCTCCATGCAGTGAACTCCATGCAGGCAGAGAGCCTCCCCAGCCCCCGGCAGCAGGGGATGGCAGGGCATACACACAAGCTTCCGATGTTCTGGCAACCTTGGGCTAAATAACCAACCCCTCAGGAACCTTCCCTGAAAGCACCAGCTACAACAGCCCCAAGATAACTCCAAACTGCACTGAGGGCTGGCTCCCAGCTGCCTCAGCATCAGTGGAGAACATAGAACCTGCCACTCTTTAGAGGTCATTGGGAATTTCCTAATCAAAGCAGTAAATTAAAGAGCTGAGGAGATCAAAACAAATGGAAACTGTATCACGGGCGCAGCTCTTTTCTGGTCACTACTGCTCATAATTTACCATTACACCCAGAAATGATGCAGCTTTCAAAAGCAGTACGTGGCTCTGCTGAATGATTCATGCAGCATGTGTTGCAGCACACATTGACATTATGAAAAACTCTGCAAACTAGCACAGTGATTAAAAATAGAAACAAAAATATACAACACCATAATTCAGAAATAAGCCAGCTCACAACTATCCTAAAATACACCTTCATCACTCTGAATACCTCCAGCAACCACTTTAAAGTATCACCATTCCAGGAATTACTGCATTTGGGAGGAAGAAGTCTGTGCTTCTGGGAAGCTTTGCAAGACCATGTCATCACCAGGTCAGGAGTGAAGTTGTATGGGCTGCAGGAAAAAATCATCAGTGTCTCAACTGCGGCAAATATCTCCATTGTAAAAGCTCAGCATCAAACATCAATCATAGTGGAAAAATTTCCTTGAAATGACAGTCTACACTAAGTACTATGTTAGTAGATAGGGGCTCTACTTCTAGAGCACCCTAATTTTTTCCAAGACCGAAATAAATTGCTCACTGAATTCTATTACCAGTTAATACAAAGAATTAATAATTACTGTAATAAGCCAACTGCTGTCTTCTGCAGCCTCTGTGCACAGAGGAAGACAAGGCTGAGCCCTGGCCAAGTTCTTAGTCTAGAGAGCATGCATACAAAGTTGGGTCCTTTATGCTCCCCCTGCTCTGCAGATCATGTCGACACAGCCCACTGGAATAATTTAGCATGATGCTGGAGCATTTCAGGCCATGGGGACTGCCAGGCCCCACAGAGAGCTAGTCCAGAGCTGAGACATCCCACCTACACTCACGTTTCCAAAAAAACAGATTTTCTGCTCCCACCAGAACAGGTGACACAAGTCCTCTCCTACCTCACAGGGAGCACCAATTCCTCCCTCACAGAGGGAGCCTCAGTGTGTGGAGAGTGAGCTGTAAGGTACGCTAAGCAGGTTACATCTGAGCTCAGCATGGTGCCGTTTGCTTCTGAATGCAATTCAACCCACTGGCTTTCATCTACAAACCCCTCCAGGTCCTCTTGGCTCTCTCAGAATCTGATCTACTCGATAGCTGAGATCAGTGTCTGCATCATTGCAATAAGCCGCAATGCTCCTGTTAACAACACACAACAGCAACCTGGGGCTGGGCAGCTGGAGGACAACACACAAAGGCTTCAGATGAGTTTCCTCACTGCAGATTGCCAGGTCTTTGCTCGCAGCAGGCACTGGTCTGAAGGACCAAGCCCCTTTTCTAGGGTCATCCAGACCATTTAATGGGGCTTTGACCTTCTGTGTCTGATGTGGCTGCTGGAATGCCCTAACAGATTGAATATTCTTGTTAATTCCTGCAAGCATTTGATATTTTCTTTTTTAAATAGCTAAACTGCTGTCAGAGGCTTGAAAATGCTCTGTCAAAGTTATGGGTGTGCTATCAGATCATAGCTGGAAACACATTTAGGTTTCACATCAGTTAAACATCTATCTTAGTAGTATTTAGATGTCCTACCCTTCCTTGGAACATTTAAAATGGTGACAAGACTCAAATAAATCTATGTATTCTGGTCTTTTTTCCTGATAGGGCAGCAAAACCAGAACAGCTCCATTCTATCGGAGAAGCACTGCAAAAGAATGGGTTCACAGGATGCACTGGGCAGCAAGAATTCTGGGTCTTATTTTCTGCTCAGCAGATGTTTGTCTGATAGCAAAGTAGTGGGCAGTCATTTTACCAGTCAGTGCTTCAGTTTCCCCTTTTCTTTTTTTTTTTAGCACTGTTAAATTAATTTTTTTTTCTCCCTTTAAGGTTACATTTTTCAGGGCAAAGGTTCTTTTACTTTACACTGGAGCTCAGTTCAACAGGGCACCAAATCCATTTGGGACCTTGCTCTACTACTGTAACAAAACCAGTCAGATTAGAAACAAAAAGTACTGGGTTCTGAAAACATATGTTTTTCAGACTTCAGAGTTTAGTAGGGCACTAAGAGTAAAGCTGTTGAATAGCATATTTAAGACTCAGATGGAAAACAGAAACTTCCCCAACCACAAGTTGTACAAGACAATATACATAACCCATTGAATGGAAAAATAGACTGTCTTTATCATGTTAATGATGATTTATAAAAGCAGATGTTCCAGAACCCACCAAACATTAAATTTAATTTCATTTCACTTCTATTCATTTGTACACAGCTTTAATGATTATTTGTATATTTTAAATTATTTTTTTTTGCCTCCACATTAATTTCTCTTCCTGTGTTAATCATTTTGTAGGCAGTTTTAAGCTGGTACCTCTGTAGTTAAATGGCTCTGGGGCTGTTTCCTAAACAAGCAGGTTTAAGGAAAAAAAAAATCATTCTGGAAACAGCATCACAGCAGTGCTATCTGTAAGCTTCCCCAGAATTATTCTGCTGGTTATTTAATTAGCTCAGACAAAGGTTGCAGAGTGCACAGAAATCTATCAAGGGATCTGCAGTAATATTTGGAGATCATTTCTTTTACTGCTTCATCATTAAAGTTTTATGTACTCTTGCAATTGATAGAAGCAATAAAGCATTTCTGAAAAATATAGAAGAAACAAAAAACTAATATACATGAAATAAAACCTCATCTAAAATTCCACTAGCACTGCACCCATGGCATCATTTAACAGTTTGCTAGATCTGGTGTACAGACTACACTTCACTGCATCATGACAGAGTACTTAGATCTAAATACATTTCCTCTATTTATCCCTGGTGGAAAATCTAAATAGAGCTCTTTGAGTGAGAGTGAATATATCACTGTTTAGTTTACAAAACCTGTATCTTGCTTCTCAAGAGTTTTTCTGAAGATGAACCTGGAATGTTACATAAAATAAAGAAAAATATTTCCCTAAGATACATCTCAATTCAAGAAATGGTTATGATTGTAAAATTGTTTAAATATTTCAGCATTACCCACATTTCAAGTGGCCTGGACCAAAACCCTGACTATGGTGAAAACCAAAACTTTCTGTTTCTCAAACGATACTCCAAGTTCAAGTCTTGTGCAGAATCTTTCTCCAATCATCACAGTCAAAGGAAACAGAAAGAAGATGCATCATTTTAATTGCATCTCTTTCCTTCAAGTCCTATAGAAAACACCACAGCAGCCAGCACTGGGGTAGTTAAATGGCTCATTTAATTTTAAAAGAGCCTCTTCATGGATGAGATCAGCACTGGGTGAAGGAGAAGTGAAACTGATCAGTCAGATCTTTATTTCCAGGTTAGCACAACCCAAAGAGAGCCCAGCTCCGTTCTTAGTTCCTAAGCTAAGTTCTCAGCTAGTAAAGGCCCATCATCCATTTTATTTGGATCTGTTGTCATTAAAATACTATAAATATAGAACCCATCTTGGCCTTCTGAAGGAAACATATGTCTTGATTTATTTTATTTTTCAGAATGATATTGGGGGATAGTACATGCTAAGCTCAGCATCACCAAATGACACGCTGCTAAGCTAGTTATGGAACTTCTGCCAGTAGATGTCCATAGTTTGCAAATAGTTCAATCAAATAACTAACATCAGATACAGTAGCCACAACGTACAAATGACAGAATGGAAAAATTTTGTTGTCCTGGGCATTCAAAACCTATTCTATAATCACAGCAGCAAAATTTAAATAGTGCATTACCATAATTAAGTCTTTGTATACCTGTGAGCAGTGATGTTGCCTCAACAGCATCATGACTTCAAAAGATAGCAGAGACAGAATTAATCACTTGTCAAGACTCTTTATACACAACATATTTGACAATAATCAGTGATTTTTCAGCATCAACAACCAGCAGCCTCAACAACCTTCAAGATTTTCTCATGCTCACCCCAGTGCCAAGTCCCTGATGGCAGCCAGTATCCCTGCTCCCACATATAAACCAAACAAAGGCCAATATGTGCACACAGAGTGAGACCTCCATCCTGCCTTTGACATCAATGCTACTTTTCTTACACATTCTTTTTTTTTTTCTTTTTTCCTTAACTAGAAGCCAGCTGTTGAAGTCTGGACTCAATTCATCTAAAGTGTGAAAGATCATGTCAAGTGCAAGCAATGACTCACACCAGGAAGGACACTTTGTTATTTCCCAACTATCTGATCAACTATGGTTTTAGGCAAATGACTGATGTTAGATATTGGATTATGTATTTTTGAAAGTGTGCCATAACCAAGTGTAGCTAGAACTGAGCATACAGCTGAGTAAGGACATATGGAAATGGTGTTTGTGCTCATTCTTTTTGAAAATATCATAGCTGAAGAACATGGAAGAGAAAGAGAGTTGTTTTTTGTTTGTTTGTTTTTCCCAGTGGAATCTCTCTGCATTTGGTAAAAACACGACATCCAGAGATGGGCCTTGTAAGTGCTTTTAATTTCTTTTTAAAAGCTACATTAAGGGAAGAACATGAATCCATACACAGTAGAGCAGAAAAAGGAGAACTCACTTTTTGGCAGTAGCTGACACCACTGCTGGAGAAGCCTGCTGGTGGGGCCATTAGGAGAAGACCTGGGTTAGTGGGCTATGTTCATGTTCCCGGGTCATTATTTTTCTGTTGTTACAGCACAACCTGCACACAAGTTTTGTGCACAGCCTTAGGCAACTCCTTGTGCTCCCCTGTGCCTTTACTGCCATCTATATCTTGAGCATGATAGCACTTTGCTTTGTCATAGAGATGTCACAAATCCTTTAAAGATAGACATGCATTTGTTTTCTGGAGCAATGGGGTTATTGCAAGTACCTGAACGAGGTCGTCAGAGAAATTCAGAGCACTCTGTGGACATACTGCCACTGCAGTCACTTACAGTGACTTTAGGACAAAGAGTGACTTAATGGCTTTGTCACTGTCAGAAAGGGAGAACACAGTTGAAGCCTTTTTTCTGCACTAATATCAGGGCTCTGCGGAAAAGAGAAAGTGAGCAGACAGTCCAAAATAAAGTCGTCCTGATACACAGGGTGATGTGGCCTAAATTTCTTCCATTTTCTTTACTGAAAAGTATTGAAAAGTTTGCCTAATTCAAAATGTTACAGTTCACATCAGATGTAAGGCAATGGTCTCTTGGAGAGACAGCACAGCACCACCATCCTGGAGCTCAGTTTTTGTTGTGCCTCGATGATGTATTTTAAGGTTCATTCAATTCACAGCAAAACACCTGAAGTGAGAGAGCTTGAGGCACTGCAATCACAGCATTTTCTGTTACAAATTTGCAGTGAAGATAATTTAGCCTCCCCTCAGTTTTCAAGTGTTGATATCCGTGTAACAAAATGAAGCAGATACAAGAAACCAACCAAAAACCACTGGTACAGAAAGGCAACACTAAGGAGTTTACAAGTAAATCAAATAATCTTATCCCCATGTATCTGTATGCCCCTGTATCTGTGCTTTATTTATCTGTAACTCTTCACAATCATAGGAAAAAATATAGGCTTTGTCTGATTGGAGGGACTGGTTTATCTCTGCTCCTGACCCTTTAATTTGTCATCTAGCCAGCTTCCCTCAGTGAGAATGTTTCTGGCACTCCAAGTCTGCAGTTAACTTAATAAGGAATGTAAGCACAGTTAGATAAATTAATTTCAAGGTCAAGCACACTGACAATGGAAAACGGATGCAAGTGCAGGTGATAGAGGAAAATTCGCATGCATACTGATACACTGTTAAAGGCAGATGTTACTAGATAATTTAATCTCAAATGTAACTGATGTTTTCAGTTGCCCTTTTCCATTAAAAGAATTGTAGCAGATGCAAAAATAAAAGATTATTCAAAGAATTAAGATATGAAAAGCATGTTAGATCACTAAACTCCAATTAGTTAAATTAAATTGTATACCATTATCTACCTGTAGTTTTATTGGTAGCCAGCATTAGCACTCAGCTTGAGCAATAATAAAATTAGAGAATAACACTTTAATTGAATTGCACTTAAAAGGATCATGCTGACAAATGTGATTGTATCTGGCTGTAATGCACACCTTTTCCAACGATCATTAAATCCAATGAAATGAAAGTCACAGGATGTTGACAGCTCTCTGAAATAATCTGTGAACCGTGCTGTATCTTGCAGTTCCTAATCAATTTAGAGAAGCCTCATTAAGGCTCTGCAGCTAAAGAACATTTAAAAATCAAAACAAATTACAACATGTTATGGATAACTAGCTAATCATATCGATACAACAAGGATGTATTGTGTTGCTACAATTCATTTCCTTTGTAAGAAGGGTTTGCCATGGATGATTTAGGAATTGTTATTCATAACTGCAATCAGCCAGCCCTAATGTCAAGTTTTTTCATCTTTGCTCATAATAAACATTTCTTATGCTGTGTCTTCACTGTATTCTAGATCTAATACTGGACTCTATGATCATGTGCCTGTTAATTATTTGTGTGTCTGTGTGTATATTTGTTTCTCTCCTGTGCTGTTTTCGCCTTTCTCTGGAGCATGCAGAAACAATGATGTGTGATTCTGGGAACAAATTAGACATTATCAGTTACCCATGTGAATATTTCTCGGCAATTTTTGTTCCCCATGAGTAAGTACTTTGTTGCTGGATTATTTAACAGCCAATAACTCACCCTCACTCTCTCCTACCTTCGGTGGCTGTTTCCTTTTTATATGGCAGCTAATACAAAATAGTGTACCTTGATGTAACACTTACACATAAGCAATTTGAGCTGGGTAATTTAGCAGATTAATGAGACCAGCCAAGAGGCATTTAAAACTGAGACATCTCTGTGGCACTCCTTCTTGATCTACTTAGTCAACATGGACTTGGCCAGTCACCTTTTCCAGTGGACTTTTCCCTGTCACATGATAAATCCTTCTTACTCAAATATTTCTTTTTAAAGATTCCCCCTCAACCTTAGTTGATAAAAGTCCCAGGCATCAGATAGAGCTTATGGAATCAGATATAAGCTCCTTTCCTCCAGCATGGATATTATATTTAGTCACTTACTCTTGCTGTTGATTAATGTTCCTTTAGCTTTGAGCCTTTGAGGGATTGTTATAGTGTGACTTCTGCTCTCAACAAAGCATAAAATTGGATATAACACTAAAGAGACACTATATAATACCATCCTGTTTTCTGTCCACTGGACTGATTTGCATGGACCACTCCAGACTGACATGGGAACAGAGTTTAAAATGCAACAGTAGATCAAGACAGAATATGATACTGATGTTAAATACAATTTATAAAGCAGAGCTTAACCTATCTGAAGAAATATGGCTTTAATAAATATATGCTGTTTCTTCTCTTTCTGCATGAAAAGCAAAGCAGGATTCCAGACAACAGATGGATTTCTACATAGCATTTAAAACAGTTTTAATACTTACCCAAGGTATACAAAGTGGCTATTACACTCAGAGCATACTGCTCAGCAAAAGCAGTAGTGAGTCCATAAACATTTCAGAGGGGTTTAGAGATTTAAACATAAAGACAACAGATCCAATAATTGACCAGAGGTTTAAGACCAGTTAAAGTTAATATTAGTGGCATCATGGGAATTCCTAGAAGTCCAGTCACACCAGAACCCTTTTGTAAACAGAAAAAAAAGACAACAAAAACATCTCCTGGCATTCTTCTCCAGGACTGCAAGAAGGGTTTGGGCCATCAAAAAAACAAGTATCCTAATCCCTTAGGATCTGATCCAGCTCTGAGCAACTCCCACTGCTGTAACCCCCCTTCCACAGAGGGGATGCATATTTGCCTCCCTGCAGCATGGAGAAGACAAACCCTTTCAACGTGTTAGCTCAGCAGCTGAGTGTGGGAGCTCAGCTGGAATATCCTTGAAAACCATTTTATTGACCTCCCCATCCCTGTGTCTACCATATTGTACCTGCTCTGACTAGTTTCACCACCTGACCTCCTCTGGTATCACTAGTGCATAGAGTTACCCTTCAGTTTCACTTTTCTGAGGCATAAGTGACAGGCACTGGATCCTAAATGGATGCAGAACTAGGAACACACAACATGAGTATGGGTCTGACTAAGGAAAGAAACCCTGAAGACAAAACTAGAAAATGTGGGAGGGTAAACAGTCGTATACAAGCAGTAGTCGATATCTCTCTCCCACTGTATCCAGAGAAGTCTTCAGCTTCATCCTCCAGTGAGGGGCTAATGTTGTGGAAATCAAAGTCTGTTTATAAACATCTGCACTCCAAAGAAATACAACCACCTACTGGAACTGTAAGTCACTGGGACAAGAACAGCTACTTGAGATTGGGAGAAAAATGGGGAAAGCTCAGCAGTGTAAGGGAGTAAATTTCTCTGCTGTGTCAAGCATCCCACTCCACTATATAGAGCACTCTTTACATAACCCAGCAATTAGTTAGAAACAGCACACATTTTTGGTTCCCCTTGAGGCAACAAAAAATAACTACTGTACATGTGCAATAACTTTCCTTTTAGCAACAAATTTCATCAGGCTATTTCTGTTTTGAACCAAAACACAGTGTGGGCATCAGATGGCAATAACTCTGAAAGGGGCAAGACTGGACATGGTAACAAATGGATTTTGAATATGCTTATGATGAGGAATCCTGTCAATAATTCAAGGCCTGTATTAGAGTGAATGATGACTATGCCTGCCAGAAAATGTATTATAAAAAAAAGCTGCTGGGCCCCTGGGATTTTCTGTCATCTGATCCCTGTTATCACCACCGTAGTGCCACACACGCACCTCCCACGGGCCCCTCTCCGCCTGAACCTGACGACAGTAACTTCGAGTTTTTCAGATTCAGTGGGAAGCCCACAAGGGCAGGCAGGCCAGAGGCTATGTAATGCCTCCTTCCAAAGAAAGAGTGTCCCCACCAAAGGAGTTTCAGGCCTTTTCCAGTGTTTGTGTCCCCCAGAATTAGCAGCCATTTAGCAGACGGCCCAGGTAGAATTCAGCATGCACACATGGGGTCTCTTCACATGCATGATTTTGGTTCCAAAAAGGCTGACTGTCATACAATGCCAGTTCTAAGTACAAAGGCTAAACATAAATCAACACTTTGGCAACCAGTACTGCCAAACACAATTTTTCAAAAGCTTTAGATACTAATAAGCAGTAAGAAAGGGATTTGACATTTATTTCTCCATTCTCATGGACTGCTTCTGTTAAAACCCTTAGTGCTGACCCTAACCACAACTTGAAATCTATCTCTGCAATCACAAATTGTAAGAACTTTAACTTATATATGGAGTGGCTATCACATTTTCATCTATTTTCAGAAATTAAAGTACTAAAAAACCCACCAAATATTCACAGATTCCCACTGAAATCACCACAGCTGGCAAGGCTGAACAATCCTAGAACTGCAATATAAACCAGGCCTTAACTCCAGGCTTGCCTCTGGCTGACCTGGAAAATTTATATCTCAGGAAAACCAGACTAATACAAGCCATGCATTTCAGGAGATGGGCTGTGTGCTCTCCATACACCCCCGTGGGGGACACAGATGGTGCTAGATGTCATTTTAAGCTCAAATCCATTTGTAACACCCATAACTTAATGCCGAACTGCTCTGAACTGTTTGCAACTTTTCTCTGAGAAAAGCCTTCCCTATGAAAGGGTTAAAAACTTATGTCTGTGAAATATAATCATACACATTTTTCATTTTCCACAATTTCCTCCTCTCTCTCACCCAACTCCTTTTCAACTTATTCCATCTCATACCCATTCTCAGCACCCAATTACCCTCCTTCTGAAGTTATTTTCCCACTTAAATGATGCTGGAATAATGTTAACATGATTTTTTTTTTTTTGATTGTCAGATTACAGTTCACATGTGAATCAAAATTGTGTTAAGGGTCTGATCCTGCCACCCTTGAAATCAATTGTGGTTTCATTCAGTGAAACCAAAAGGTCTCGCTCTTAGTGAGCCGTAACTCCAGGACTAGTGACCATTTATTATTCATAAGTACAGTCTGGGACAGACTGATAAATGACCCCTAACCATCCCACTCAATTTCAAAAGAACCAGAATGGACTGATTAATGGCTCTAGCAATCTCAAGTCTTGCTAACCTTACCTTTACAGAGATAGGGAGATGCCTGGTGGTATAATATTTATATAACAAAGCAATTATCTCTATAATAGGGATTGTTTCAAAATGCATTCACTCCAGCTCAGTGTAGTGGGGTTATGGAAGATGTTACCTGACACAGCATGTAAAATTTATAGATGAAGGTTTCTATTGTCCAGTATGCCTACAAAATACAAGAAGAGATGACCCGCATGACAAACTTTGCACAAGATAGGGTACAGGCACTCTTTGCTACAGAGGCTGGGTTCCTTTGACCTAAGACAGGGGGTTGTATGAAAACAGCAAGAAATGGTGAGATTGATGGCCAGGATGCAAAAAGACCTGGTAAAACTTATAAAGAAGTAAATAGTTTGAAATAACTGGACCATCCATACCTTAGTCAATAAAAGACTGAATTTAGAGCACACCTATCTGTCTTAGGTGGCCCATGAAATGTCCTGAATGAGGTTGAAGGAATCCAATAAAGTCACAAAACTACTGATGAGAAGGCATAACTTAAAAGGACATGAATGCAGAAGTCAGTGACTAAGAGAAGCCTCCAGGGACTCAAATAGGCTACAAAGAGGAGATTACTAAATTTGGTGAAAGAGGGGGAAAGCAAAGAAAAAGAAGCTCTGCTCTGTAGAGGACAGCAAAGCACTACTGTTCGGAGCATGAAAAGAGGAAAGAGCACTGAGCAAAAAGCAGGCGCTGGAACACCCCATGAGATGCTTGGCTGCAGGGGAAGAACCATTAGAACTTGGCAAGATCTGGGCAGTGATACAGGGCAGCATCAGCTTTCAGCACAGATGGAATGGTGTCCAGCAGAGCACAGCTCGGTGGCCACAGCCATGGGGTGGGGGCTGCAGGGAGGGGGCAGCCTTCCCTCCCTAAACTTTCCTATTCATTCTGCCTGTGTTACCTGGAAAGGTTGCAGCTGACTCTGTAAAGGTGGAGGTGGTGCCTTTTCCTACAGGATGTTCTCCCAGTGGACAGTGGGGATTGGCTGGTCCTGCTCCATATGGCATTTATACCCTGGCTCCCCGAGAGCCACCTTTCCACATGTGTTCCCACTCCTCACACCACTCAAGTAGTGAGAATGAAGCAGATAACAGTGATGACCAACTTCCAGTCATCTTCTTTGAAAAAGCTGCTTCATCAAATCTCTCCATGAGCCCAGCTCAGTCTCAGAAATCCAAACAAAGCAGAAATGTCAGATGCAAAACAGCAGGCAGGTTGCTCTGAAGTCTGTGGGTGGTCAACAGGTACCTGAGTAAACTGGGCCCATTAAGAGATGCAGGAAATGGTACACTAATTTCACAGACTGCCTTGGAAGTCCTGCAGGAAGAAACTGCATCTTCTGCAGGTAGAGCCCTGTGGACACAAAGAGCACTTCGCCCTCCATGAGCTCCCTGCTGGACTGACATCTAATGCAACAGCAGTTTCAGCAAAGCAGGTCATTCCAGAATTGTAGCAAACCTGATCAGAATGAATAGTTCTGGATTTATGGCAGAGGATCAGTGACAGTAAACCAAAGAGGAGGGTTAGAATGATCAAAACAGAACACTCAAGAAAAAAGCCAAATACTCTTTAAAACAATCTCAGCTGTAACAACTAACATGCACCAGCTGTTACAAGGTGCAAACTGAAAATCTTAGGCAGACCAACAACTCGGCCAGTTGTATTCAACTATGAACAGGCTGCACCTAAGATGTGTGCCAGTAGATGGTGTGTTTATTTTAACCAAATAATTACCTGAATGCAGCTAGAGCTCCCTTTAGCACTGCTGCTTTGTTTTGAGCCCATATTGCGTGCTGAAAATGATTCAATTTTACCCTCTGAAGTTTTGCCTCTCCTATTTCTTCCCCTTGTGAAATGTCACAAAGAGGATCACTGTGGCCAATGTGATAGGAATGTTTGGATCACTGAGTGTAATATGCTATTCATATTTGCACTTCAAAGCATTGTGCCTTTGCAGTTAAATATAGTCCCGTGCCATCTTTTATATGATGAACAATAGAAATATCAGGATCTTTCTTCATATGCTGGCACAATACCTCAACTCCAGGTTTACCTCTGCTGGCTTATCCAGGTTCTGATTTGCCTTAACAAATGTCCATGCTCCTAGGACCAAGCAAAAGCAGCAGAAAGCCAGTGGATTTCAGTGTCCTCATGTCATGCAGCTCTGTGTCAGAGCCATCTTGGCTCAGGCTCCAGTTCTTGCTTGTTTTCACAGGAGATTTCACGAATTTGTGAGACATCTTTTCATTTGCTTTTATCTTATGATAGCTTGTTCAGCCCCCTTCACAATTAGACTCTGACATTTTTATGGCTCAAAGTGGCTGCATTTTTTTTTCCTTTTTTTTTTTTTTTTTAAGTAGGTCGTGTGAAACATGAATGCTTTGCATCAACACATCAAGAACGCTTAGTGTGTCTCAGTTCAGGTGCTCAGCATTTGAGAGCACTACTCTCCATGCTACCCAGCCATCACATCCACTGGCTGCCCCCAGCTCACCTAGGACTTCTTCAGACAGAGATGGACAGAAAAGGATTCTTTCTCGGAATAATGGGCAACTTATAGGAAGGGGCAACAGAGAAGAGGCAAGAACCAGGAACTCTAGACCTTCTCATCCATGATACTGCTTGTCACAACCTGACACATCTCCCACCTGACAGCCACGACAGGTCCACCAAAACATTTCTCCTGACAGACATGGTATCAAATGATGAAGCAACTGCCATGTATTTATTTACTTCTCCTCTACCACAAAAGAACAGCCTACTTACTTCTTTACATCAAGCAGGAGTATGACTGGTGCACATTTTAAAGACCAGACTTTGAAACTGATTGGTGACCCATGAGAAAAGAAGCTGTGTGATTAATTCTGTAAGATAGATTTCATAAAATTCCTGAGAAGCACCAGCAAAAAACTTGAAAGCTCAGGAACAAGCTCCTGCAATGCACATTCAGAACTTCAAAACACACATACTTGTTGGACTGAAAGGACTAACAACAAAATTATATGCCAAAGTACTGAACTACTTGACTCACAAACAATTAAAGCATTCTTTCAGCACACATTATATTTTGTAGGGTTATTTTTCTCAGGCACTACATCAACAAAGTGGATATGCTCACAGGAGTAGTATCAAGCTTTTGAATTTCTTTTCATGTAAGTTTTGGTCAGTCTGATCCACTTGAATTTAGGGAGATGTTGGCTGGACCCCCAAACTGAAGTGAACTAGATCTCCTAAACTGACACTGAAGATTTATTCTCTGGAGCAGCGAGGGAGTTCATCCCATAAAAAATGGCATTGGGTTGTATGTTTTTGGTTTTCCTAAATTCAGCATGTGTTCATTCCCACCCTTATTAACTTGGATTAGAAGAAAAGGTGCCTATGGATGACAAACCTCTCATTTCAGACCTACCTCTCCTCCTCTAGCCCTCTCAGAAAAGAATTACAATTACGCTCCTATATTTCAAGGTTGGCGTCATGCAGTTTTTGAATCAGTTTGGCAAGTCCTATATCTAAGAGGCAATAAATCTGTTGTGAATTTATAGTTAACTGATCATACTCTCAAATGGAACAGCACTCAAGATTTAGTACTAACAGCTCCATTGCTACTTCTTTGTTTCTAAATGCATAAACCAATTTTCCCTAACATGGTGTCCAACACAATTCTTAAACTTGCAACTCTCTGTACCAGAAAGTCAGGACAGACTGAGTTTTACTCAATTTTCTGATCACCTGCATAGCATTAAGGATTCACTTTTACCTGAAGCACGTGAAATCAACAACTCTATGGCTGCTCCATGTAGTAACAGTTCCAACATGTGCACAGACACAGGATCACACTGTCGGTGCCTTGTCTTTATCTTACAGCTCGTTTCAGTCCCAAAGGCAGCAAGAATGGAAAGATTTATTCACATCTGGTTACAAAAGATCTTATAAACATGCCTGATGTGACTCAAGGTTAAAAGGATCCTGGATCTGACAGTCCTCTTCAAGTAGATTTCTCATTCTGTTTACTCTCAAGCAACATTAGCAACAAGTAGAATAACATAGCCTTAGGATCTAGCCCTTAATGCCCAGTTAGCACACACTGGCATTCAACTGCAATTATTTGCCTTTCCTAACTTGAGACAGAAAATGTCCTGTCTGCCAAGAACAACCCAGCACAGTTATGCCTGTCTTTGCTTGATGCAGACTGATTTTCCACTGTAGATTCATTATGTCACTGAATTCAGTCACGGGAATATTAACATTTTCACACATGTGGGAACTCATCTTGTGAATGCAAAGCTCATTTATTACAGTGATTTCTTCAGAGGCTGTAGTATGTTCATTTTATAATGAGGTTTGTAATAAAGACAGATTCTGAACCAGTGAAAGCATGCAAATTTACCTGAAATATGAGGTTTACAGCCAAGACTGTTTATTGCTGGTAATTAGCGGTTTGGGTTTTTTGAGTTTTCCCCCCTTTTTTTGGTGTCTTGAGTAATTTAAAATATAATGTAATAAGGGAAGCTTAGGGACTTTGTAGCAGAGTGGCTCTTGATTACTTACTCTGAAACTCACTAATGACTCCAGTAAGACTGAGCAATTTAAAGAGAAGGGCCATCTCCAAAGCCACACTGCAAGAGGTATTAACACCTTTGAATGATGCTTGGACTGTTGCACTAAAGCCTGAGGAAAGAACTGACTACACTCTCTCTCCTTGTAGAGCAGAATGAAACATAATTTAGACATAAATGTTAACTAAATAATGTTATACGTTTATTGCAGCATCACAATTAGAGCACATTTTTATTTTAGAACATAATATTAGTATGCTTAGAAAATGCAAACCATTCATGTTTATGAACTGCTTGCTCAGTTAATGCTGCTACCTGTAATTCTGAGCACTGAAACATATAGGGGGATTTAGCCAGGTATTCACAAATCTGCAATAAGAGAAAAATGTAAAGAAATCAGCTGCAGCTCTGAACACATATTTGTAAATTCTTTTCCTTAAAACATCAACAACTAATTATCTGGGTCAGCAGAAGAGGGAGCTACATTTTTATTAAGAAGTTTAATAATGCAGAAGTTCCTCTCACAGATGTCATAGCTGTGGTTGGTATTAAAATAAATAATAATAAAAAAAAGAACCCTTGTTTTATTGAATTAGTAAGAGATGGTCTCCCTGGTGACTGAAAAGAGAAAGCCCAGTAAAATTCTACTTTTGAGTTTCCTGGAAATGCAATGAATTTAAAGTTTCAAATAAAGCAAATGTACCAATTCAAATAAATTGATCTTTTCTGCCACATGAAAGTAGATATTAAAGATATAATTCTCTCGAGTTTTATACCTACACTGTCATTGATATAACTGCAAAGACATGTTGTAATTTGGCTTAATTTTTCTACATGAAAAATCAAACCCTATGTATAATTTGAGTATCCTCTTAATTATGCTTATTTTAAACATAGTTCTATTTGTAAGAGCAAAACATCTGATTGCATCTTTTAACATTCATTCTAAAGCTGTAGAGCCAGCTTTCCTGCTCAAGCTATGCCTTGTCCCCAGAGCAGACATCTGTGCCTGAACATGGATTAGGAATGAAATTGAGCACACAGGGTAGAAAAGATGGTTTCGTGTGCACCACACCTGTGTCCTGATGCTAATAACTACATGGAAGTGTTCATAGAGTGGCAGGAAAAATATCACAGCCTAAAAATCAGCACACAGTAGGAACATGTGAACAGGTCAGCAGGAGCACATTCAGGCTCTGAGTCTATAGTGGGTCATGCTGTGGAGTGAGACAGGAGTAAACTACCCCATGCCTACACAAGACAAACACTGCGTAAGAGTGTGCATTTCTAGTTCCTATGCACATGAGTTTTGAGGAGGGATAGGAAGCCAAATGCCTTTAAAGTCTAAAGCCAACACAAGTACTGACAACAACAAGATATATCATTGTTGGTCCCATAATTTCAGAACAAAGAAACACACCCAACCAAATGGCTGGGAAGATAAACACCCAGAATTCCTAATCTGTCCAGACAGACTCTCACTATTTTCAAGGAAATATCATGATTTTTGAATGTCTGAAATTTACATGACTGAAGGGGAAGTCAGAAAAAAGACCCTACAGGTGTCAGGATGGATCTTCAAGATCTTGAAAACATAAAGGAAAATACGTGTCAAGGGCATGCAACAAGACAAAACTCAATGCTGAAGGGTTAATCTGGCCCTGAAAATCATGTGTCTATCACCGCTCCAGTGAATAAAACTGAACCTCGCTCAGACAGGGATCTATGCACAAGGGTCATATTTTCTTGTAAACTCCAGCAGATGAGTAGACACATCTGCAGAGGGCTCTGCCAGTCAGCAAAGCATTTATCCAGCCTGCAGCCCAGATCCACAGATTAGGGTATCAATGATGCCCAGTCAGAACATCTGACCTCCATAGAAAAAGCACAATTTCTTTTTTTCTCCATGCAGTCATCAACATGTGATCAGCATGTTACCAGGACCAGACAGTGCGGTGCAGATGCAGAGCCCATACAAGTACAGGCACCCTGTGTGCAAACCACCGTGCTCGGGGTTGGTGGGCTGCCCGGGGCCCATGCTTGCCTCTGCCAGACCCACGCTGTCGGTGCAGCCCCTGGGATGCTTCTATCCCCCTTTGCAATGGGTTTTTATGCACAGACACCACACTGTCCACAGGCACTCTGGCTCCAGGCTGGACTGGGGCATGCCTGGGGCGCTGTGCCCCAGATAAGAGCCCTTCTGCAAACAGCTGCAGCAGGGAGACGGGCAGGAACCAGCTGTATCGTTGTTACCAGGGACTTTCCATTATCTGGAGTGTTCCAGCGTGGCTTTACCTCATGAAACAAAGCTGGCTGTGTTGCTAACCCTCAGCATTGAAAAACCATAAAGCAGGAGTCACACACATAAATCACACCTAAATGCCTTCTGGGATGTGAGCCTTTAAAGTTCCTTTTTCAGGCTCTTCTACATAACCATAAGAATGAAACCTTCTCTTTCCATGTGAAAATTGAGATACTTTTCTCATCATTGGAATCCAAAAGCTAGAATTTTAAGCAAATACTGCAAGACTGGAGATGAACTCTTGAAGGCTGATGACATTGTGCTGATTGTGCATTGGTTTCTGGCAGCCTGTGGGAGAGACCAGGTGTGAAGCCCTGTGATGTCCTTTGGGGAGCAGACCTGGAGTCCCCTTTGTGCTGGGGTTTGTGCACACCACCAAAAGTACGAGTCTGAACTTTGCATCTCCACATGACACCCAGCACAAGCCCTAAGGGTCTAGTCTGGAGGTCAGCCAAGCTTTGATACAGATCCTTTTGTGAAGCATATCTTGGTTATTTTGTCTACCCCACCTTCATCTTGTTCTCATGAGATTGAGAAAAACCCTCCCAGTATACTGATTTTAAAATGGCTTTCTAATGGAAGCCTGTCATTTATCAACAGGTCCAATTATGAACTTCTCTTTGTTGCCCTGTGAAACCATCCCTTCAGAAAGTCAAGAAACATACCCCACAACATATGAGGCTCTAACACTTGTAAGCATATGGTCGTCTTTTGGGTCTGCATCTGGGTCATCATATACACAAAGCACAAACAGCACAACGGGGCCAATACCTTATTGTCTATGGGATACTTTTAGGCAAACATTTCAGCTGCAGATGGTAAATACAGCTTCAAAGCATAATGATATCTAACTGTGAAATAGCTGAGTCAGGTGCATTTACTAAAGTGGAGTGAGCCAAACACTAATTACAGTGCGGTTGCACCAAGATTAGTGTTACATCTGACATATTTTAAAAGTAGTCTTAAAACAGTGCCAAATGAATTTGATGAACTTCCATGAGCTTCATCCATAGGCATTTTATTGTGGCTAAAGAAGAAAGTTGCAAGAGATAAAGAACACATTAGAAGATATGCTTCTCATTTCTGAGAATCAGCACCAAGTTTTCCTGGAGCTCTGACTAAGTGGCTGAAAAGTTTAGTCACTCACAGGTGTTTTGCTGCCATCTGTCAACAGCTGATTATTGCAAACCTGTTTACTCAGTCTAGTGCTGTGAGAGAGAACTTGCTATCTTTGCTCAATCTCTTTATACAGCTCCTGAACATCTTCCCCCAGAACCAAACTGCCCCAGGGCTTTGGGAAATTGCAATCCACATCCCCAGATGAGCTTCACAGCTGGCCCCTACCTCTGTGAAGTTCTCAAACTTCAATTCTGGCTCAGACTCCTGAATTTGGAGATTTAATTATAGCACTGTCATTCAGAGGAAAGTCTTCACAGGCTGGGGTATTGCCATTACTTGCCAGATGGATCCACACCCTGGTACTGATTACATACATCACTGACCTCAGCTGAACCATGAGAACAATAAGGCTGGCCCTGGTCAGGAATCTTTCTGACAAAACCTGGTTTCGCTAGAAGAGGCAGATGAGAATCTAACGCATTTCACAGGCACTTGCTGCATGTACTGAGCTCCAGACAATCACCAGCACACTCCAGCTGTGCTGCCAGCTCGGCAGGACCCTCCCTGCCCACAGCCTGGCACCTCTCAGGGAATGACAATGACACTTGTGTGTCCAAGATCCATCAGCCTATGGACACAGCCAGGCCAGGCCCAGTATGGAGACTATTTTCAGCCTGATTTGGAAGAGAATTTCAGCACATGCCCAAGAGCTTTGGAGGACACAGGAGCCATAGAATTTGCAAAAGAATGCAACTCTTTGCATATGGACATAGCTGGACACTAAATGTTTTTACTTACACTTGTAGATACAAAACATTCGAAAATTTTCCCTAGCAGGTTGCTAACCTAGCCATAAAACTGCAACCTGTTGTGTATGACCATGGATTTTTTCTAATGTGATCAGGATTTTATTAAACATATAAGTTTCTTTTTATATATAAAAACTGTTGTAAAGGAGGACCTCTAACTACTAATAGCATCCTTTTATCCACAACCTTCAAACAGGGAATTCAGCCTTTTCCTAATAATCACAGGCACAACAGAATTTGTTTCAATGTGATTATGATTCTTTAGGTAGAGAAATTCTAATTTTGTTCAAGCATTTTGCAGAGTGAAGGGGGCGATATGCTGGCCATCAGTCCTGTCAGAAGATATACATGCTAAACCTAAAAGTTTACAGGCTTCTGGCCTCTCTGCCTCCCTGAATCAGGTTCCTCATCAACAGCTTTAGAGTAAGCTAGCCATGAAGGAAAAAAAGCAGGAAAAAGCTGACATCAAATCATCCCAGTGTCAGAAACCAAGGTTCAGCACCACTGCATCTTCCCATACAGCACTATCCCATTAGGAATACTTTCATTTGATTAGACTGATCCATTGGCTCCTAGTCCATATTACTTAACCCTCAAACCATTATGCCCTATTGAAAATAATTGGTAATGACAGTTTCGGGTTTAATATTTAATACAGTGGTTAAATGGAGTCGTACTGTTTGCGGTTACAGTTTCTATTGACTAATAAGCAAGTTGAGAGCAAAATGTGCTTTTCTTCAGCTGTTACATTAGCAGAAAGCTAAACACCACGTTACTCATAATAGCCTTAGACATTTTCAGAGAAATAGATCCCAAAGCCAAGTCAAATATTACATTGATTTGTGGTTTACTTATTTTCCTTTTTATTACTGGAGGACTGTCCTTTTAGTAGCTTTAGGGAATGCTGCAAGGTAGATGGATGGACTGAAAGGCATTTCTTTGCATGTCAGGCCAACTTTCAAACACCCTTTCACACAGTACCTTGTGCACAGGCTCCTCCTGCCTGTGCAGCTGCCAGGGGCTGGGTGCAGAGTCCTCTGACTCCCACTGCCCATTCCCACAGCAGCTCCTCTTGTCCTTGGCTGTGCCAGCATCACCCTCCATGGGGCTTTGCTGTGTGCCAGTTACCTGGGCTGTGTTAGAAAAACCTGCAAGGCAAAGGAGATGGGACCTTCCTCACCCAACCTGCCGTACTGTGACACCACCATCTCAGAGGAAAAGCCTTCTGCACATTGCTCCATTTTCTGCATGATAGAGGAAGAAGGTTCTGAAAAAGCAGGGCTTGAGCAGCTGTGAGATATCTAAAAGTAATGACAAACATATGGAAGTTTGTCCTTCAAGGACTCACCCACCTGTACAAATTTTGGGTCAGGTTACCTGGTGTCTCGCCAGTAGCTTCAAAAGAGCTTTATTTATTTACTCCAGCCAAGAATTTGGCGCTCTATTTTTTAATCTGCCCACATCTTTCACCTCCTCCTGTAGTGCTTGTTCTCCCAGGGCTTTTTTTTTTGCCATTAACACTCCCAGTTCTGGATGATTATTACATTAACAGGGATTCCAGATGAGGGTGGGGCTCACTCCCAGCAAATTAGTCAGTGTGGATCTCCACTCTGCCATGGCTTCATTCCCACCAGTATCTGAGCAGGCTTGTACATATTGCAACTGCTGCTATGATTTACTGGAAAGAGACCCCTTATGTGTCATTCATAAAACAAGTGGATGAGACAGAAGTGACACCCAAGTACCTGAATTACAGAAAGAAAACTGACATTCACTAAACACATTCTGTATTTTACCACTGCCAGATGCTGCTTCTGCATACCTTTTCTGTTTGTTCTTATGAGCTGAGCTTTTCTATATTACTTTGAATGCAGAAGACTCAAAAAACTCTAGATACAATCAGAGCACACTCCAAGGACCAGATCCTTTGAAGAGTTGAGCACCTCCCCAGATGTATTAACTAGCTGTCTCTATAATTTTACTTGGGATATATAAAGCACTTAGCCTCAAACTCTGAATTCTTAGAAAAGGATTTGCCAGCACAAACAAATTAGTATTGGAGTTTAGGCTTAGAAATTCTTCATCCCACTGAGACAGAGATGATTTGAGAGGGCCCATAGCACCATTCATCTCTTCAGAGATGAGATTCCTAATTTCGTAGCTCACACTTGGATTAAATCTCAGGTATATTGAGACGTAACTCACACCACTTACAATGGAACTGTGCCTTATCCAACCGCTACTATATGAGCACATTCAAATGAACTTCCTGAACTAGATGGTCAAGCAAGCTTAGCTTCACAGATCCTAAGGTAGGAAAGTGATTTTCTATCATTGAAACTTCTAAGGTCAACATATTATAAGAGAAAGATCAATTTACCAAAAAGGGAAATAAGATTGCTGGGTGGACCCAATGCTTAAAATGGGCTTAGCATTGTTTTTGAACTTACTTAGAAGCATGACGAAGAAACACAGCTTTGTTTCCATTTATAAATGTCTGAAATGACAAGCTTAATTTAGACAAGTGCCTGGCTCCATCAGTGCCAGCCTGACCTAACTGGTAACAGAAGGACCATATTCTTAGCTGAAACATAGGTGCACCATGCGCAGAAGTCAGGCAACGTGCCCCAGCTGACCATGCTGGGTGGACAAAACCAAGACAGAGAAATGCCTTATTAACTCCCTTTGGTGTTTGTTTGGAGCATGATACTCCTATATATACCTGTGTCTAACCAGTGATATCCACAGACTCATATTAGGGTATCATTTTGGATTTATTTTTCCCTGATTTCAAACAATGAATAGTCCTACCTAGAGTTCTCAAGAAGGAAAATAAGAGACTGTAGTTTGAGATTACTCCTTCAGTATCAAACACATTTATTGTAGATTGAGATAGTTTAATCAGAAATTCCCAACATACCTATAAATTTCTTCTGGGTGGACATAGAGCAGTATAATACAATAGCAGGGGTTGAAATGGAAAAGGCAATGTGAGAAACCACCAATATTTTTCTTTCAGAAGCATTCAGAGAGCAGCTGCAGTTGCTTCCCTGCATTTTACCAAAAATTGAGGTTTCTGTCAACTTCCCCAGGGAGCGTCACCCCCAAGGGAGCCCAGCGAGGGATGAGGGGTGAAGGCTGCACTCTCCTAGATGAGCTGCATGGGATCTGTGCCTTTGGTGGCAAGTCCCCTTCCTGCTGCTCCCTGTTTGGTCTCAGCACCTGCGATAACACAAGTGCTTCCATGGCACCAAGCACAGTGGCAGCAGGCACAGTGCTGACCAGCTCCTCTTCAGGTAGGCCTAGTTTCTCCAGGCTTGCTGGAAAGCTTCTGAAAGCTGTGTGCAGTTAGTGACTTGTTTCTTAGGTCCCCCAACACAAAGCCATGTAAAATATATTCACTCAAGAACAGAAATAATTACTGAGTATGAATTATTTTATCTTTCATTTTTGCCTATTCACAAAGGGAAATGCACCTTGTGCACCATACAAATCCAATTTAAGCATTCAGAATAGGCTCTAAGTAGGACTTAAGTAATATAGAGGCTGTTAGGCTGACCCTCTACACTCGGGTTAATTTCATCCAAAAGCTTTTCCAAGAGATAAGAAAACAATCTTTCATGTACAAAGTGCTTGAGGAAACCAAGAAACAGTAAAAGAATCTGCCTGCTTTGAAAGCTTTGTATCTCACCTCAACACTCAATAGAGAGATGTGTTGTGTTGATGTAATGTAGATTATACCTTAGCCAAACGGTGAAGTTAAAAGAAAACAGGATCCCTTGACACTGTCTTAGACAACCCATAATACAGCACTATCATTAAATGAAGTTTACAAAAGGCTTCTATTTACATGTCTGCAGAAAATAGAACAGGGCACAGGATGCTGATTGCAGTGTAAATGTTAACTGAGGGATGGAACGGCACTCGCTGGGGTACGGAAAACCCAGTGCAAACAAAAGGAGGAGAAAATGGTCTCGCTGCCCAAAGCAGCCCTGCATCCCGACAGCAAGCTGGCTTTCAGTGGAAAACAACTCTGTCATGCTACAGGAAAGGAGGGCAAGATCAGAATTAATGGGAGATATCTGGCAGCTTAAAAGAATGGCTGTGAAAAGGCAGCTTGTTGCTGAAAGAACGAGATACAGGACTAGACATAATTCAGCCTCTCTGCTGCCTGCCTCCAGAAAAGGTCTCTAGAATTGGTGGTCAGAAGATGGCCATGTGCATTCTGTACTATAGGAGCGAAACACTGTTTTCACAGCAAAACCTCACTCTGTTATAAATACATGGGCCATATGTGTGAGAAAGCCAATGGTGTTCATGTTTGGAAAAGTTCTCTATGGGCAAGTGAACCCATATTTATTTTGATTCTGGAGTGGTTTGGAATTGGTAGGGGAGAAGAAAATCAAAATTGCTAAAGGAACAAATATCTCAGAACCATATCAGTGACCAGGATATGACCAGCAAGGATCAAGACACCACACTTAGATTATTAGACCAAGGTTATTTTGGGCAATGCCGTGTCCTCATTTTCTCTTGCTTCTGAAAACATTCCCGACAAAGTTGTGCATAAGGGCCCCTGTAGAGGTGAATGCTATTTGTGACTTCACTTGTTTGTAACCAAGTACTTTTACCCACATGCTCAAATAACCCTGAAATGACCTCTATTCATGACTGATCTGGGGCTGAATTGAAAGGGCTATCTTTGAGGAGAAACCTCTGCATTGCCCAGGAACAGCCAGTAGCAGCCTGTGCTTCCCCCTGCAGTCAGTATGGCCAGGTCACTCACAGCCACTGCAGCTCTTGCCCCCATGTACTAAATAGAAGTTTGTAATGCCCAGGTTTGTACTACACCAAGATTTACCACACTTTGACCCATATCCAAGTTAAGATATCACTCGGGGAGGTCAAATTCAATGTTCTATTCTATTATGTGGCTATTAAGACCCAGCCCTGCAAAGATCTGCCGTGAACAGCTTTCCTCAGAGGAGCACTTTCCTGCAAGGCCTTTGCATCATAGACATGCTGTGTCACACATGCTCTAGTATCATGTGTAGCCTCACATTGTCATTAACCACCCTTTAGTAGGTAATAGGGTGAAACATGTCAGTGAACCATAAACCCAGACTGATTTAGAAGATAAATTGTAATGGCCCAGAAGTAGCTGTTACAGCCTTTCCTGTCAATACTTCACCTTTAAAAAAATTCCCTAAATACTTACTAATACTACCAGATGTAATGGCTGTCAATAACATTTACTTTAAATAGTCCCCAAACACATTACATAACCCGCATTTAAAAAGTCCATCTCTCCAATATTTGAAGGAGGTGCAGCAAGCCACCCTGTCACCTCTGGTGCACTCCTGGGAGCAATGATGCTCTTTGCTTTTCCACATTAACCCTTCACTGCCTGAGCCACCTCCTCCTGAAAGTTAAGGCGAGGCTGAGAGAGGCAGAACTCTGGCTGCAGCTGCACGATGCATCAGGTCCAGTGGCAGAACTGTGTCTGTAGTTCCTGCTCCCTCCTCTACAAACAAGGGCGATTACCAAGCAGCATCATTTTGGTGATGCAGGCTGCAGTGTGGCCACTCTGCTGGCAATGAATCATGAAACTGGAGTGGGAATGAATGGAAAGGAGCAGCCCAATGGGCTAGAGGCCCATTATAGCAGTTTCTTGGCCCAGTAACACGTTATGTTGCTGCATCTCCAGAACGACAGCAGCAAGCCTGGATAGAGGCTCTGCCCTTGCTTTGCCCCATCTCTCAGACATGGTTTTGTGTTTTAAATAGCACTGTCACACACAAGTGGCTGGTTGGTATGTTGGCAGCTGGCTGATCTGGGCACATATGCATGACCACCACTGAAGAGTACTGTTGATTAGGAGGGCAAATGAGTGGCATGTACTGTGATTATTCAAAATAGGGATCATGATAATTACTGGATAGCTTCAAGAGGAAGGCAGGAGGAATAATTTTTCTCATCACAAGTATTAACTGTCAATGTTAATTATAGGTATTTATGGCTGCCACTTCTGGAATTAGCCAAGTAAACACTGTGTGTTGTGTGATGAAGAAGGGCATTTCCAATGGAAGAGGAATCACACTCCTTGAGGCAACAGTGAAGCCACAGGATAATCCCAAGTGTCTTTCAGGTCTCATCTACCTCCTCTGCCTCTCTGGTAAAGCAACACTTTGTAGTTTGTATGTCAACAGCATTGAGCAGAAAATAACTTGGCTAAGACATCTGCAATTTTTAGATTTCACTCAAGTGGGGCCAATGCTCCACAGCCTCCAAAGAAAGGGATGATCCTACACCTGTGAAAAAAGCGGATCTGTAAATAAATATGCTACATTCAAAAGAAATCATATGTCTAATCCTTCCGTTGGAAGCCAAGACCCAGACTTCTACAGTATTCAAGGGCCTGGAGCCAACATAGCCACATAAAGAGTACAGTCCTCTTCATTTTTAGTGCAGCCATTTCAAACTCATCCAGATGTGGTTCCACCTGTGTGGGAGGGCACAGCAGGAATAAAATCATACTCGTGCCTGGAGATACTAGGATACAAAACAGAGACAATGGTGACAGAAACATCACCCTTTACCAGGGCCACTTCTAAAGGAATCAATAATCTAATTCAGAAGCCAGTATTTCCAAAACCTTGTAAGTAGCAATGGAGAAAATTAAAAAAGGATGTGGAGGTGACGTTTTGCATATGAGAAGCAAGAGATACCAAAGTATTTTGAGGAAAGGTGGGGAGGGTGGTCCTGGTGATGGACAAGAAGTGCACCCCACGGATTGGCACTCTTGGGTGCCATCCTCTGTGCCAAGTCCATGGGAAGGAGTTTTCTTGCTTATTAACCCACACACAGACAACTAAAGATGAACAATTAAATGTATTCACACACATTTTTACATATCAAACCCTGTATGTATTACTTCTCTCCAGACTAGGTCAATTAAAACAGATTCTTAGGGCTGCTCTGAATGCCACATGTCCACCTGTTATGACAAAGCTTAAAGATGAAGGCCCTGAGGGTGCAACTTCATTTGTGACATGTCTCCAGGTCACTCAAATGTTCAGAAATGGCTGTGTTCCACACAGTTCTTGAAAAAAAGCAGATCAGAGAAAGAACAATGCCAAGAATTGTCATACCCAAAAAGCAATTCAATAATAATGTTGGGGGAGGGGGGGGGCGGCTATGCCACCAGTAAACTCTGTATTTTCTATTTCATTTTACTAACACACAGCAGGGATGCATGTTGTCCCACCTCTGTAGTAAATGCCCCAAACAGTGGTAGTTCTACAATAAAGACCAAGCACACTGAGTTACCAACAGAAGACTGTTGTTGTTTTGGAAGATCTTTTCAACTCATGTTTTGTATTGTAAGATATTTAAGTCACCCTGGCAAAGTATAGTTTGTAGGCAGGGCTCCTATCTTTCATTGTGTCTGACACAATCTAAAAGGCTTTAGGGAACAACAGGGATCTTGGTAAACCGGCAGAAGAACCTTCCATGGACTAGAATAGTACAGGGCTATTAATTTGCACTGCATCTCTTGGAATATGATGAAATTGTAGCCCTTCGAGTGTAGGTAGTGGTAACTATTGGCTTGAAAGATGCCTGCTAAAGCATCACTAATTGTAAGCTTGCAATATAACAAAGGTGGTACTTAGAAAGCTTAGTTGACAATTCTTCCCTAATCTATATCTGAAAATTCTTTATTACTTTAATGAGATAATTAATCATATCTTATCATAGAACTTCTGTTTTTCTTATAAATCTTAAAAATTATGAATATAGTGAATCAACCATCTGCAAATTTATTGTCTGAACTAGTGTTTCAACGCCTCCTGGTATCAAGACACTGCTGGAAATGAAGATGCACTCCTGAAAGAGTTAAATAAAGCAGGATCAATTATCACTGGAATGTTAACCAGAACTCTCTAGGGCAAGATAAATCAATAGTAAATACCACCTTGCTAGAAAAGTGTGTGCCATTTTCAGTTCAGTGTATTGGAGAGCACACTGCTCTGTTAAATAAAGAACTGCAATAATATCATGTCATGTAGTAGAAATAGCAGTAGGTGAAGTTTCCTCCATGAACCCAAGAAGTGATGCAATGGCAGCTTGTAGGACTATAATTGTATATTTTGCTAGAATCAAAAATAAAGGTTTTAATGTATTATTAAATTCCTTGCTTGGAGGCAGGCATTCACACACCTACAATTATTTTAATTGCATGTTCCAGATTTTTTGTTTTTCACAATTTTATGACAGAAGTTGAAGTTAAAATTAATACCTCTCAATATACTTTCCTGAGTTTCAGTAGTAAGTTCTTCTCTTTGGGTAATGGAGTGGTTTGTTCAGTGTGTTATATTTTTAGTTTTATGGAAAGGTTTTGGAAAAAATTGTGCCAAACAAAATACGTGTGGTACACTACTGTAAATTAAATAAGCCTGGAGAGCAAAAAAGAACAAGTTTGGAAGCTGAAGACATCACTACAATCCAGTAAGAGGTGACAGTAGATTCACAAGTTGCAGGCTCTGGAGCCCTTGTGGAATTGTGTCTCTAAAGATACAGGGAAGAAATGGGCTCTTGTGGTTAAACTGCAATGAGGGGGTTGGCTCTGTGCACTCTGTACCTGCTCATGTCAGGCTAATATAGGGATTTGCAGCATGTTCCTACTCTGCACTAACATTTCATATATATTCTTCTTCAGCAGGATGTAGCTTATCTCACTGCCACAATAGGATGGTCATGGGAAGGACAAAATGCTCTGTGATTATCATGGAGCATCCAGCACACTACACACATCCCACCTGAGCTCCTGGGGAGGTCTGATAGAGCCTTATACTATGACTTGGCCTCTGTTCTTGATTCTTCCACTGAATTCCATAACCTGGAGAATACCAGGCTGTCCTCCCTCCCCCAAAGCCTGCTGCTGGATCCCGCAGATTGACATTTTCCCAGACCTTACCAAGAGATAATATCTTTCATCTCCTCTACATCAGCACATGCCAAGAACTATCAAGACTTGTTCAATTTCACTGACACCAGGGGTATTTCTCCTGATTTATAGCAAACTAAGTGGAATGGGAATTGGGTCTGAGCTCTGGTGGGGTCACACACGTGGCCATTTGCCATCCCTTCCCACTGGGGCAGGCTGGATAGCAAGTGCTTATATTCTCATGGCAAAGGCACTTCCTCTAAGGAAAAGTATTCATATATACCCAAATCTTGACTTTCATTAAGCCTAATGCATTTGCAGCCAATTGCATTTGATAGAAAGCCTTTCCCAGGTAGTATTTAAGCTCATCAAGAACACTAATCAATGGCTGGTAGTTAAATGCATTCTTAACTTTTTATGTGCATTGTCCTTGTGCCATGTGATGTGATGTCTTTATAACAAGATCATTAGGGAAAATCACAAAGATTAATAAAAATACAAGGAGAATTGGATGCAAGGGGTTCCATTAAATAGAGCAGGATTACAGACAAATGAGGCTCTGTGGTATTCTGAGCTGTAATATTTTAAGTGGGTTTTGCTATGCTCTATTGTTTGTTGGTCTCTTTTTTAGTTCTTCCTTTTACAGTTGTACTGAGCTCATGTAAAACAGACTGGTCCCAGGGCAAGCCTAGAGCTGGGAGGAGAAAAAAGCTCATGTTCCCAAAATGTCGTGTTTCTATTCTCCCTCCTGGAAAGAATATGAAACCAGAACTTAAAAAAAAATAGGCAGAAATTCTAAACAACCCCTTCGACTGCTTTTATACAAAGGCAGAGTTTACAGCCGAAAAATTCCATTGATCCATTGATATGTTGCTTAGAAAGGAGTGGGAGAGGAGTCTGCATTTATTTCAGGAAGATAAGCTTTATTTAAAAACAAACTACTCAGCTCGAGTCTGAACTCCACACACTGACTCTGCCCATTACAGGATGGAAAAGCTCAGCAATAAGCAGTTGCACGCCAGATGCCCTTCCAGCGGCAGGAGCAGCAATCCCTGGTACATGGAGCCTTTCAGGATAGCCTGGGGCAACTCACTTCATCTCCCCATGCCTCAGTTTCTCCATGTAAGATAAGGAATGGTGGCTTTGTCTTCTACCCTTTGTCTTTATTCAAAATGCTATAACATATGACATCTCTGTCACATATTACACACAGCACTTAATAAATACACTGAGGCCAGAATTAGTTCTGGAACCTGTAAATATCAATGTAAGCATGATAGCCATAACCTACCACAAAAGCTCAAGAAATAAGGACAGCCTGGGAAGCCAGGAGTGATTTGCACCTTGGTTTGGGATGGAGATTTAAGAATTAACTCTTTCAGCATTATAATAAACTTGGTGGGTTTAATTTTCTCTCTTTTTCACAGTAAATCCTCTACACCGTTTCTTTGTTTTAGTGAAGTATTAGCTAGTCTGTTCTAGCTCCGCTGACCTGGGAACAAGCTTCAGCAGTCTTTAAGGCACCCAATATTAACATGAAAGTCTGTAATCACATCTTCCCAGCTGTTAGAGCCCACAGTGTCACTGGGAGTTTGCATGGCTAAAACAGAATTTGCTGTATAATCCATGTGCTGTGCTATTCATGCATGGTAATTATGTATAACAAAATCCATAAGAAAGGAAGCAGCTACATATAGTCTGCTTTTAAAATGTGAAGGCAAGGACATATTTTTACTAAACAAAGAAACCTGCTATAAAGACAATTGTTTCATACTTTTTTGATGACCAACAACCATCAGTGGCCCCAAATTTCACAATGCCCTTTACAAGTATCTTTGCTATTTCAGAAGGTCAACTATAAATCTCTTCCAGCCAGCACATACAAAGTTCTGAGTTCTTTAAAGAGCAAATCTTTTACTATAGTCATAACACAGCTAACAGGCCCATATGCTAGGAAGAAGATGGTATAGCGATGCCAGGGTAGAGAATTACCTCAGTTTCTGCCTATCAGCATCCACTATTGCACATCCGCTCCTGGGTAATCTCTAGACCACAAAAGATCTTGTTCCCATTCAGAGAGAGACATAGGATCTTTCCAATTTAACATAACTTATGAAATACTTCATGGAAAATTTAGACAAAACAAAACTCACTTTTTTATTTCCTACCCCCTTACCTCGGCCTTTTCAGTATTTAATGGGAGCTGTAATTTGGGTGCCTAATTTAGTTCTATGGTCAGCAGCTCTTACAATGTTTTACTTCTGAGACATTAAAAGCTGTGAAAAAAAATGTCCTGCCATAGCAAAGGCAACCTGAGCACAATCCCCAAAATGCAGCAGATATCCTTATGTATGTAAGAAATAAGGGAAGCAGTTTCCACTAAGCCCTGAGAGTAAGTAGAAAGTAAAAATAGAATTTAAAAGGAAAGTGAGGCTCTGGGGCAGAATTTGGTGTCCCTAGCCTCAAAAACCCCAATAACCTCCAAAAAAAAAAAGCCCACAAAATCACCCTCAGAAACCCACCCAAAACGCAAATCAGATTTCAGAAGAAAGGGGCATGGAAAAGAAATAGCCTTCAGCAGAGAAGTGGAGCATTCAGCAGTCCTGGTGCTCCTGCTTTTGAGGCTGCTCTTGGGACTCTGGCATTGCCCAACAGGAATATTTCTGCTTTGTTTAACACAGTGAAAAAACATCAGTCGACACTGTGATGTTAAGAGTGGTGGATGCAAGTACAACCGATAAACAAACACGTCTTTGTTTTAATATGGGGAGTGACTTATCATAGTTAATTATAGGAATTTACAGCTATTTATGTGAACTCAAGAAAGCAGAAAACATTCATTTGTTGGTAGTGTAACTGCTGGGTGGAGGCAGCCCAGATGCATGGAGATGAATGCTAGACTGTATCTTGTTTGTCTTGTTATGCACAACTTTACTATGTAAATTTGAACTTCAGTGAGTAGCTACTTGGCACATTAGAATGTATAATTACAGACACACAAAAAAAACCATGGAAAGTGGCATTTAAACATTGTTTCTTTGTCACATATCAGTTAAATATAGAAAAAAAAAACATATTTACTTTAATCCTCAGTAGACACTTGGTCTCGCACCTGCTGCTCACACGCAAAATATGTCATTATCACTCAGTGTCCATCCTCTTACACAGAGAAAACAAAGTCACTTTGGTTCAGTTTTGTCTCACTTCAAGCCTCAGAGGAGCTGCACTTACAGTGGAATGTTAAGCAGAAAACAAAACCAAAATAGCGCAACATCAACCACAGTTCATTTGCAGAGGAAAAAAAAAAAAATCAAAAAAAAAAAAGGCTGTTCTTGTGCACATTCAATAATTATCCCAAAACAGTTGTGATATGATGGAATGAACTCCAGAATCAACTTTCCCCCCGCCTTTCAAAGACAGCACAGTGCTACCGATACACCACTGTCACCATTAGCAGTCACCCCACACTGCAGAGAGTGCTCGGCCAGCGGGACTGAGCTACAGACAGTATGGTGCCCTGCGCTCTGCTGCCAGAGTGCTGCTTATGTCCTACGTATTTCTTCTGGACAGGAATCATCATGAACAATTATTTAAAACAAGTAAACCACCAGTTTCTAATGAGCACCAGATTTTCTGCTAGGAAGGACCTAAAAGCATTCCTGGCTCTGTAAGGACAAGTTTCAGCTAGCAATCACCTACCTCTAAAACCCTTAGATATAGAAATAATTCTCCAGTACGGCAGTGACTATCTGCATCATAGTTGTCAATGCATTTGTCTTTGGAAAACCTCCTGGAAGAAGGGAATTTTACTTTTTTACCAAGGGAGGACCAAAGCAGAGAGATATTAAGGAAGGAGTGGTTTGTCTGAAGCAGCACAAGGGCAGACCTCCCCAAGCTGGCACTGACCTAACCTCATCCTCTGCGGCAACATGCAACTGTGACAGCTCATGCTCACAGACACGAGCCTGGCTGGGCTCAAGCTGGGCTATTTTTGAAATCAGGCTCTCAGCAGGGCTTGACTAGATGCTGAGGAGCAGTGCAGGAGTCAGCTCCATCCCCGCCATGGACACAGGCACGGCCCCCGTGACTTGCCCAGAAGTACACCCAAAGGAGCTGTGCAAGGAAAAGAGGCGAGCCAGAATTTCCAGGGAAGCATCACATCACCTTTCTTCCCATAAAAATGGCATTAACGTTTGACAAGCTCTTGGAAATGTTCCTTTCTCCTAAGTGAGGCCAAGAATTAAAGGGGTGGAAGGACTCAGAATGTTGCAATCTGGATGCTGCATTCTAACATAATTTTGATTTAAACTTTCAAATAACTCTTCTCCCAAACTCAGGTTTGTCCCAACAAATAGCTAACTCATCTCGATATCTGACTTGCATTTACTTCTCTGTTTCCAAGCCATACCTTGCTCACCAATATCCCCAATTAAACAACTGATTAAGAACAAGTTTGACATGTTACCCCCAGAGATAACGTATATAAGCTCCTCAAACTATTTATGCAGGATGCAGCCCTCTCTGGGGTGGAACAGGCAAACTATGTGGTTGTCACAAAACAACAGCATTGAGAAGCAAAAACCTGTGTTTAGTCAAAAGTGCAGCAGGGGATTTAGAGAGTACTGTGTTAGCGCTGAAGCCAACCAACTTCCCATGGCTGGCTGTACCTTTTTCTCCTCTTCTTTCAAAGAACCAAAAACATGAAGCTAATTTTTTCCCAGACTGTCCTTAACTAATGATATCCTGTCTTGTTTTCTTGCTAAAAACCTTTCAGCCATTTATGTGTTATACCTCCAACCTGCACATCATGCATTTCAGAAGGAAAAGTAAGCAGCATCTTCTGTGCCACATTCCCACAGTTTTGATCCACTATTTGTTTTGCAGCTATAATGATTATTTGTAGTTAAGAGATCAATGGAAGTTCTAAACATACTCCTGTGACATCTGGCATAAAGCTTGCATTCAGTCACAAATGAAAATAACCACACTGTGCGTGGGTGTCTGAACAGGCAATGCAAACACCCAAAGCATAACAGGCCTGAGGAGATACCGCAAAGGATATCAATTCAGACTTAAAATGTCATATGGCATCATTACACTACGTGTAACAAAAATAAGAGAGCAGAACGGAAAGGGAGCAGAACGGAAAGGTTGCAAAACTGCTTGTAAACACTACCAGGTGGGATGTTGATGCAGCCTCCTGAAATGGCAAGTGAAGCAAACTGTGTAACCCTCAATTAATGTGTCTAAATTTAGGCCCTTTCCCTGCAGAAAGCATCACTCACTTGTAGGGAAAGAGAAGAGGGAAACATACAGCTTTGGGGGGACACAGATGGAGAAATTATAAATTTTCTTAGAGATTTTATAGTTAGATATATTATAAAACACCAAAGGCATCTGCCAAGTCTGCTTCATTCTGCAGTAGTGCAGAAGGGTGCTTAAACCTTTGTACTGTTTTTGATTTCTCCACATGCCTAATTTTCCATCCGTTTACTCGTTTCAAGCCATTCTTACACATACATCTGCCTTTAACGAACCTTTACAAAACTGTACTCTTACTCAGGTCACACTTCTATTTGTAAAGAAAAAAATACCAAAGATCTTTCCTTTATAAAATAATACTTATTCCGAAAAGCTTTCTATTGGTCTGGTTAGGTTTTTGTTTTTTCTGTTTTTCCCAGGGCAAAAATTATAATTCATCCTGTTACTACTGAGCTCCTCTTTAGCAAGTGCTAAACAACTAGAAATACAGTGGCTACTGGCTAAACTTCAAAAGGCTGGAGTGTAGTCCCAGCATGGAGGCTGCACATACACATTAGAGAGAGCTGGATGCATTATACATTTGTCTGACTTGAGTATTCACAGCTGAGGAAATCAGGTTGATTGGTTCAGGGTCTTCTGTGAGCTCTGACAGATCCTGACCCACATTTGTCATCCCACTCATTTTATTCTAACCATAAAGGTGACTTTATTTCCACTCCTTGCCTGCTCACTGAGAGGCAGGAGTCTGGTTTATTAGAAAAAGAAATAAGCATTAATCAAATTATTCACACAATAGAGACACTGTGGTGTCCATATGGCATTTCATATGTTGGCCTATACCCATGTTTCAACTCAAACATAACCAGTGCCCAAATGCAAGTGCAGCCTGACCTCCACATTTAAAGGAAAAGCACAAGAAAGCCTCACCTTTCTTTACATCTCAGAACTGGCCTAAACAGGTGCCTATAAGAAGCATTAATGGGTACAACTGGTTAAGGACTCCTGGACAGATGCTGCTAATCCTTTCTCTTAGGCATCTACTAGCTCCATGCCACCTTCAGCATGTCCACTGATGAGCACACACAGGTGACTTTCCCTCTTTTCCCATCTGCCTACCTTCTGTGGAAGCAGGGACACAGGGGAAGCTCTGTAGTCCCAGATGACTGGACTCCCCTGGCACTCAGACAGCTCCTCACTCAACCTCCCCATGGCCAAAGCTGTACGTTTGCCTGCACTGAACAATTTGACAGGATCACAGGTCACCTTTCACATCTTCTTGATAGGCATGCCCAAAGCTGAAACTTCTCTTTTGTGGATAAGCCGTTTGAATTGCTTGTTTTTACAGTGTCATCCTGCCTGTGTTGGTGTATGATGTTTCAAGAGGTGAGAACACTCATTTACTTCACTCCCAGACCTCAGTGTAATTCCTCTTTCTCAATGTAATTTTTTCTCAATGTTGTCTCAATGAGACAATGTGTCCTGCTCATTTACTGATTGTGTCCAGATTGCTTCTCTCCCAAGAACGGGGTGCTTCATGATTTCTGACACTGAGTCAGAAGCAACTAAAGCACTCGACAGTTTTCCTTTGAACAACGAGGACAGGAATTGATTATGGCTAAGTGAGGCTGTCAGACTACAATTTACTAAGACAAAGCCATCTACATCACCTAGCTCCTTATAGTGTTTTGAAATTTTCAGATATGTTACTAGTGAGCATGTATCGATTACCCTTCCTTGAACGTGGCAGAGAGCATTTCCCTACTGAGTAGCTAAATGATGTGTATGTTGAAATAATTAATTGAATGTAAGTATGTTATTGGTAATTTTACTCAGAATTCCCACATGAGACAATTCACACCCATTACTGAGAAGTCCAGCTCCTGGAAGGGGGCCCAAACCTATATCTGAAGTTAAAGGCATTGGAAAAATACAGGGTGAGAGGGTGGAAGGAAAACTTAATTGCTCAAGTATTGCAGGGACATAAGAAACAGATTCTTGTTATATTACTTAAGCCACGTACCAATTGTGTGCCTAGACTCCTTCTCCATATACAGATAAAAACCTGTTTTACTTAGCTATTTGAGGATGGAATGAGCTGCCCAGAAAAGGCAAAGGACAATTCAGAAAAAATCCCTTAAAGAAAGGCATGATGACTCTACTCTGTAGCCTGAGTCTATGATGAGATATCCCTTATTTTCCTTTCCTCTTGCAAAATATTTCAGAAGAATAGTAAAAGAGGTACAGAATCACAGGGGTAGGAATTAGGTAAGTGATGGATACAGGCATAGTCTGTGATATGGTTTGGGTGTTTTGATAACACATATTCTGAAACATCAATATTTACACAGCAATAGTTCCTAATTTTGCAAAGGTCTCTGAGAGTGTGAAAAATACTACACTGAGCTTGTATGAAGACAGTGAAATCTAGAAGACAAGTAATACAATCTACCCTTCACTCAGCATGCAAATGATGTCATCACTGATTAACAAAAATTGCACACACACATTTACAAGTGAGTTCCTATAAATCAATATTAGGGCTGAAAACATAATTCCAAAGAAATACACAGCTGACAACAACTGACTTTTCAGTTGTTGAAATACCATGTTCAACATGCAAGAGAGAGTAGAAACTGTATTTATGACCAAAGCAAATCCTCTGACTGCTTAGCAGTGGTGTAAAGCAGCGTGCAGGGCTGCTCCAACTTCCCTCTGTGTGCAGTAATATCACATGACAGAACCTCTACTGCACGAAATGGCAAGCTGGGAAAAATAGATAAGGAAAGCGTTGGTATTGAAATACACAAAGAACAGCAGATACTCTTTATTGTGTAATGCATTAAATTATAGTGGATGGTGTAAGTAATTCGTAAGCATCACTCAAGTGTAAAAAAAAGCACTTAAAGGAAAAAGTTTGCAAAATTCATGAAACCTTTCTTCCCCAGTTTCTGAATGCCCCCTTTTGAGATATCCTCAGGGTACAGATGGGAACACGCAGATTTTTAAGTTGGAGTATGTAGTTTTCACAAGCCCAGTAAAATCACACAGCATGCTACAAAACCCGACATCAAAATGGCAGGAAACAAAGACAGGATTCAAATTGACACTGAAGATGTAGCTCAATTTTTTTTTTCTCCCAGTCCACCAAAGGAGAAGTCCCTTTGCTACATGGAGAGGGGAACGGCACCTGGATTCACATTTCTGCACCTGTTTTTTTGCACTTGCTCATGCTGGTCCAGCACAAGTTTGGTGCATCACCCAGCTTTTCAGAGGCCTCAGAAAACACCCTGCTTGGGAATTCTGCAAGAATTCCATGTCAAACAGACTTTATGAAATGCCAATGGCTGACAGTTTTGGGTAGATATAATTTTCTTTTCCTTTATTGGATGGCAGATGTCCATACCTGATTTCCTCAGAAAACTAAGAAATGGCATAACAATATGATGCATACTGAATTGCCAAACTGGCCAAGGTCACGACAAACAAACAAAAAGGCCACTTTTTATTTCCCATCAACTACATGTTTTAGAGTTTCCAAATTATTCACTTTTTCATTCAACTTCAAAGTTGGAGACAAATATATCACAGGAGGATTGTTTTGTATTCAAATGCAGACATGTCCATTCAGTGAGGAATATCAACAGATATTTTCAGCTTGCAGATAATCCCTAAGATTCAAGTCTAAAACATTTACCACACTGTGTGAAATGGTAACACAATCTCTGCTTGTCTGCACTTGCCAAAGTCTCAGTGACCAAACCCACTGCAAGCCCACCTCCCTTATGAGGAAAGTAATTCTCCTAGCAATCTTTCCTTAGCATCTTCTCTTCAATAAATTACTGAAGCCAGAGCACTTACAAGGGACACCTCGGCATGCAGGTCTTAAACAAAGAATCAGACACTCAGTAACAGAACCTGATAAGCCTCCACAAACGTCTGCCTTTAGCCCTTACATAGATGCTTAGCAGAGGTTTCCATGCTTTGCACTATGGGCTTCAGAAGGCACAGTCGGTACCTGTTGGCAGCCACAGCCTGCTCAGGATGAAGGGTCATCAGCTATAACACAGGCTCCTAAGTAGGATCTGGTTTAGAAAATGTTCAGCCCGTTAACAGGTTCATGTTAGCAGCTCTGGATAACCAGCCAGACCGAGCTGCCATGTCACACAACACACAGTGGTTGTGTTCAGACACAGCAGCAGACTTCTGACAAAATCCCTGGCTCAGTATGATTGTGGCACAGCTGAGAGCTGGCAGGTTCCCCACATCTCACTACCTAACATCTCAGCCATTTTGAAAACTTGATGTTTAAACATTAATTTTGTGTTGAAAGAGGAGGAAAATATTTAGTATACCATCCCCCAGTTGACTGGTGGACCTGCAAGCCATCCTTTGATTTCTGCTCTGGCAGGAGAGAGGTCTGGGATGGGTGGGAGACTAGCCTGTGGAATAGGGTGGGCAGCTGGGAAGGAAAATGCTCCTGAGCCTGAACAGAGTGAGATCCCAGTCACATCAGCACTCCTGAAGTACGAGCTGTGAGCTCCTGATGGCATTGGGCGTTTTAGTCCAACTTGAAACAACAGTAGAGCTGACTCCAGAAAGCCTCTGAGTTCCCAGTCCTGCTCCCCACAGACTTTACTATGTCAAGCTTAGAGTTGCCAGGTGTGTAAGCTAAGGGAGCCCACAGGCAGTTTTTGCTTGCTTGGCCAGAGTCAGACTTCAGCTTTCATTGACCTGGACAGCAATACACAGAAACTACTTCCACATGAATGAAAATTGTTCTTGAATAATTTCACCAAATATTTTAAGATCCAAAATGCTTGCTTTGAAATACTAACCTTTACCTATCCTCCTTTTATCTTCAGAAACCAGGAAGAGGAATGCTGCCAAGGCATTGGCAGCATCTGCTTGGCTCACGATGAGCTCTGCAATAGGGTCCTTATAACATTTCAGTGTAGTGCAGGCCTCTTGCTAATCATTGAGGTGAACGAGCTTGAGTGGCTGCCTGGAGTGAGCTTTAGGAGGACTCGAACCCTCCAGAGGATAAAATTATAAAAAGAACACAGGCACCTATGGCCAAATCGCTTCAGCATGAGGGAGAAGCATTTCAATTTGTTTCAGTTGTTTTCTTCTGAAGTTGTAACCTCTCAAAAGTGAAAACTAAAAGCCATATATTTCATATCTTTTGCATTTCTCCCCATATCATTCTGTTTAATAACTATCTTGATGTCTGCTTTAACTGTCCTGGATGCATTTGATTTCCATGCACTGACTTTTTTCTGACCTTAATTAGTATCAGATTTTTTTCCCCTTGTCCAACTCACAAAATACCTTTTTCTTGCTCCAAGCTGCTACTGAATTTCTTTCCTTCTCAGAGTTTTTTTTTAATGTGTGGTCTGGCTACTCTGCTGAATGAACACAACAATACACCTCTTCCCACTGGATCCCATTTGGAGCCTGGATTCCTAATGTAATGTAAAATACTCACAGCTACAACTATTCACCTATTTTTCATGGCATGATTATTATCAAAACTCTGCCAAAATTAATACCAATCTCCAAAACATAGGTTTAATTTTGTATTGCCATCCGGTTTGTGCATTCTTCTTGTGAATGGTCCAGCGAGCAAGGCTCCTGGCAAGGAACAGGCTACACAACCATATCTGCAGAGAACAAACCCTGTGTATGCAAAAGGGCCACACTCCCTGCAGGTAACACGGGTCTCCAACCCAGCCTAAACCTGTTCACATTGTCAGCTGGGAGTAACAAACCTCTGCGTACCTGCTTTTGAATAAGCTATAGGAAGAAAGGAAGGCAGGAAAATTTAATTAAGAAGCCTGTTCCGCTACAGTCACTCAGGACATTATTGTTGCTGGGTTTGATGTTGGCAGGATCATTCACAGCTTTTCACCATCCTTCTTGCTACTGAAGAAAAAGGATAAAGGGTGCCTTAAATGAAACCCTCTCAAACAAACAGAAGGCAGAAATTGCAGATTCCTCTGGTGATCTGCACCTATCTATGAAGACTAAGACTATCCAGCACTACACAACAAAAAAATATGAAACTGGAACAGACCTGCAGCTGTATCATCAGTGACTGTCTTAGTCCCAAGACTGCTCCAGAACCTGGAAGACTGTGAGTTGGGTCCAACAGATACTTTAAGCATCCAGTGACAGGAGCAGTCATTCCTTTCGTTGCTTTGCACTATTATGATCTGTATTTATCCTCTGAATAAGGATAAACTTCTTCAGATTTATATGTTTGGCTGTTTGGGGTTTTTTCCCCTGAAATTAAAGCTTAACAATAAATAGGAAAACAAGAACCTTTGGTCTTATTTTTCTTTGTTCTCCAGCCACTTTGTTTCTCCCTGCATTTGGTGTGCATGCAACAAGGGCAGTTCCCAAAGGAACAAAATTTTTCCTTGATTCTTTTTGGGTTAGTGTAGATGGAGCTGAAATCAGGCTCCAAATAGTTTGTTTATAGATTCTTTTCCCCTCTGTTTTATTATACCCAAGCTACAAGCAAGTTTGGCATGAGCATCTGTAGTCCCTACTACAAACACACCAGACCAGAGGGATGTGGTGGTTGCACCAGTACACTTCACACACGTGTAAATGAGTGTTACACTGGGTTACAGAGACAGAATTAGTAAATACACTGTAGCCCAGTGGTTGGGAGATGCAATTAGATGTCTGCTTGAATGTAAAATATTATCCGTTTTGTTTTCAGAGCTGGTCATGTTGTTCCCTTGAGAAAATAAGACACTAGAGAAAAGTCTTAAAGCTTTTCACACTTTCACAGATGCCCAAATCCACAATATTTTACTCACACTGAGCTGCTGCTCACAGGCGTTGCTCGTAGGTGTTCTCACCCACTGGGCTCTCTTAACAGTTAGTCACCTAAGAAAGCCCAATCCCACAGCAGACGACAGACAGTGCAAACAACAAGGCCTATTAGGAGGAATTTCACCAGAAATTGCTGTTGTTTTGGTTGCACAGACTGAGTCACTTTACAAACTTTACAATCAGATTTCAAATAAAACAGAATTCATGGCAGCCTGAGTCAAGAGCTTTCATTTTTTCTGTTCAAAAGACAGGGCTGATTTAGCAGCAATCAGAGTACAATCCCTACACATGCAAGCACTTGTTCAATAGCTCTCCCATTAGGAGTCAAGTCCCATTAAGACTAATCACACAAAACTTTACCTTATGAAGTTGAGTTCAAAACTTGACCCAAAGTCTGTATCTGCACATAGCTGGTGTTAAATATCTTAAATATTCCACTTGGGGTCTAGAACTTTGTTTAAAATAACTTTTGCTCAAGTGACAGAAAGAGCTAAACTCCAGTGTACAAATGCTTTCAATTACAAAGCAAAGCTTCCACAGGTAAGATTTGAAAAAAGTTGGAACTGAACCTTGGAAACTGTGTGGAAATCCCCCTTGGTAAAAGTGCACTCATAGTAGTTTCTCCTTTTTTTTTTGCTAAAAAAGCAGTATATAAACTCATAAAAAATAATTTCCCAGACCATAAGAAAATGAATGATCAAAACTGTGTAAGACCCACACAAGTATCTGGAATCCTACATTGCTTTTAAGCAAATTTTCCAGACAACTTCAAACACTTATGAGTCCCATAACAAACCTCACTTTCAAAACACCTCTGATTTCCTTTTTGCAATAACTCTTTCATTTAATGAAATTTAAGAGAAATTTAAACATTATTTTTGGCTATGGACATTGCATGGCAATTAAAAATCAGTAGCAACAAAGAATAAAATTTAAAAAATACTATAATTAAAACAGTGCCTAAGGTCCTCTTCTTGCAGTAGACTCTACCTGGCCAAATCTTAATTGATATCTGTCCACTTAACATCCTTTTGAACAAAAGATATTCTTATTCCAGAGCATAGTTATTCAGAGATAATTACTGGGTTTTAATTTCACACCTTGTCTTAACAACAAATTAACTTGAAATCATAGATAACCCTTTGTTAAATGCAGGCTGCTCTGGACCTGCAATGTTTATTTCCAATAGAATATTATAAAGCCAGGTTTGGACTGTAGCTATAAGTAAACAGTAAAACGTAGGAACTAATTCGAGGGAACTGTTTTATTTTGGTGAATACCAACACGATCAATCTTACTCATATGGTCTGAAACAAAGCCCAGCTAAAAGGGCCCTGGATCAGGCTCACAAATATTTGCAGTAAGACAATTTAAACTCTCCAAATGGATAGGAAACTTGCCAAAGTGTATTACTGAAATGATCCTTTCCACAATGCAAAGAGTGGCCCCTTTCCCTGAGGCCCAAATTGTCCCTGAGGCTCTACCTTGGGAACCTACATATGTTCATATGCACAGCAGATCCCCCAAAGCTCCACAGCTGTGATTAGCTCTCCTCTCAGATGTGGAAATATCAAAGACAGTGAATATGTTATGACACATGAGTTGAAACACCTCCAATTCCTGACTTGAACATTCCCACACAGCCCTCAAGATGACCACATGAGGAAGACTCTGCTCACTCTACTGCTAAGACCCCATGGAAGGAGAGAAGCACAAAGTCATCATCAGAGTCTATTTCAGCCTCCACAGAAATGTGAAAATAAGTGACAACAGTAAGTTCCGGAGACACTGTTCACTTGCTGTTTGCTGCAACTTTGATGGGCTGTGGTCAGGCTATGGCCGAGGACTTTTGAAAATGCCCTTCTCACAGCCAGCTGTGCCTATTCATCATCATCTGCTTCATGGGTATTTTAATCTGACGGGTGGAGGGGACAGAGACTTTCGTGAGTACTAGGAATGTTATGTAAAGAGAAATCTCACTGTTTCCACTGTGAAATTTTGCCTCAGGCAACTTATGAATGTTCCAGGGAAGATATTCACCATTTTCAGCAAAACAGCTGACAGATCCATCTGCTGCTCTTGGTGGTATTGGGTGCAATTTTCAAGTGCCTCAGTAATATACACTCCTACACTCCCAGTGAAAAGCCAAGTTCCTCTGGCATGACAATTCCAAAGAAGCAGAGACAATAAACTTTTACTCTATTTTTTTTTTTAATTTAAAAGGTAAATTGCTTTTGAAACATCTCAACACTGATGATTGTGAAGTTTGGAGGAACTGGTTTTATACAATCACAATAAGTTTACCAAGGAATATAGATGCTCAGAGGGAATTTCAGAAAGACTAAGTCTAATCCTTTTACTTTGGTCCTCTTGACCCATTGTCGGCAAGAAGGAACTAGGAATTTGCTGCATCTGACAGCCTTTTCACCTTGTGGATAAAGGAGAGCAGTATAAAAAAGTAGACCACCAAACCCCATGTTTGGCAGCTGCCAACCTCTTCTGAACTGCCAAGGGGGCTTTCATCTTCCTATGAACACTGCACGGCTGCTGGGGGGAGACATGGTGACAAAGTAACAACAAAAAAATTACACACACACACAACTGTGTTCAACGGTGCCAAATCTCACTCTCCCAGTGCTGGTTAAAAAGGCAAAGTTTCTCAGGCTTCCCTGTAAGGTCACAGCTGGTACTTCTATGAATCTTCTTATTACATGGGAATGAGGCAGAGGTTCATAGAGAGAGACAGATGGCGAGGAGCAATGCTACTTATCCTAATGTGCATGTGAGACAAAGAGCTTTTTGGCATACCTCTGCATCCCAGTCCTTGCTGCGCCATGGCGGGCAGCCGATCCCCGCCAAGTGTTTGTTCCCCTCCACTTTTTATTCCTCCCTTCCGTGAGTACGATCCTACTTGTCTTCAGTGTTTACATGAATCACACTAGATGTTTTCCAGAGATTTAGGCTCTAATGAGCAGGGCTAGCAAAAACAGCAGCAACAAACAAACAAGCCGACCCAAGCCAAGCTTGCCCACTGCCGTGCATTTGCATCCCCGTAGGCCACCCCCTGTGCCTGCCCCTGCCTGCCAAACCATGGGAGCGGTGGCAAGAGGGAATGGGCAGCCCCAGGACGGAACTTCAGGATTTGCATTGTATACATACATGTTAATCACACTGAAAACACAAACTGTGCCTGGGATTTTACTGTGGGAAGGGAAGGGGACAAGCAATCTTGGTGTTGGAGGGAAAAGGGTTATTAATTGTAGCTCAAGCCAGGACTTCAACTGCAGGAGTGAGGAGCAGGGAAAGAGAAAGTAAAAATGCAGTTTGCATATTTGTTGAAGTATAGCTTAAAATATGATTGAAGGGCAGACTTTGATCTCTGAGGTATAAGTCTATTGCTGGAAGAACCTCACTCATTCCAGCTGAATTATTCTGTTTTTTTCAGCAGCAATGGAGAGAAGAATCTGCTCTCCTGAGCCCAACCTCCTTATTCAGCTGCAAATGGAAAAAATCACATAGCACTTCCATTGCTACCACAGTGGAAATGCATCTGGAGTTAATGCTGAAATCATATGAGGAGGATCTTCCAGGAAAGACCTTGCAGAATCAGATGCAGTACTTGAAGGAGAAGATAAGACAAGATATAGCTCCATCATATGCCAATTGCTCTTTCAGACCACCTGCCAAGGATGTGATTCTTCATTCAACAAGTAACTATTTATAACCAGGCTGGCTCTGGGGAAATCCATCCTACCCCCTGAAAACACAATAGCCAAAAATGTAAAGCTTGCTCCTCAAACTGCAACTTAGAGGAAGGAGGAGGAGCTGGGCTGGGAACTGGCAAGCTGAAGCAAGAAGATGAAGGGAATTGCTCGTCCAGGGTATTTTCATCTTGTGGTTCTGTAAGCAGGAAGGCAAATGGAAAGGCAGAACATGATTTGCAGCTTATGCAGGACTTTGAGTAACTCCTAACTGGCACTCCATGGCGAAGGGAGAGAAAGCAAGATGAAAGCACAGCTCTTTTTTTTAAAAATAAACTATTACTAAAACAGTTATGCTTTAATTCCTCACCAGAGCAGATGATATCACATTCACTTTAATACCAATTAAATTTAACCAGGTTTTTCTTAGAAGTAGAGAACTTTCTATCAAACAAACCAAACAAGATTTAACATTTTGGAAATGTGACAGATTGACAGCACAGCAACTTAAAAGTCTACAGCAAAATTGTTCATGACCAGCCCTCTACAAGCCCTACTAATTCACACACATATCTATATATTAAGAACCCCATATTCCAGTATACCCCACAACCAGTGTAAATTTCTGTAGCTTCAGCAAAAGGCTGATCTCAGGCTTTACAGCACGTCACCCTCTGACACCATTCTGTCTGCAGTCCATGTAACACAGACCTGGCAATCCCAATAGTTCTTCCTGAAAAGAACTAGGCATCTCTTCCTGAGAAGAACTAGTGGGATCAACACACTCAGTGGAGTGGTGATGAGCTGCTGACATGGAAAACCAAGGAATGGGGTCCTTCCTGGTGCAAGGCTTATGCAAATTCATTGCCTTTGATGAGCTACTACAAACCTAGAGGGCTAGTAAAAACTTATTAATCTCATTTCACTCAGGCCTAGGTACATGGCAACCCCACAGGAATCAATGTTCCTGTGACTTGCAATTAAAAGGAGATGAGGTAGCACATGTGCATACATACAGATATGCTTAAAATAAATACTGAAAATGATTGACAAAACTTTGTGTTTACTATTTACTTATGATTTTTGTAACAACCACTAAGGAGGAGGAAAATAAAATTTCATTTAGCATCATTTTGGTTTCCTTCATGTTTGTAAGCAACTCCCACTGTCTCCACTACAAAAGGTAACACCGCTTCTTCTGGATGTCCCACAACACTGCATGGCCAGTTTCCAGCTCCCAATGTAACATGTGGGAGTTTCCCTACTGGCTTCAGTGGGAAATATAAGCAATCAGCACCTCAGAAAATTAATTAACTTTAATGAGTCATCTGTGCTTTGGCCTAAGCTGACTTGTCAACATCATGGGCAGAAGTCTACTGGCACTGACTTTAAAATTCAAAGCACCCCTTCCACCTCCGATGTAATTTCAACTTGCTGTAGCCAAGAGCTTCAGGACTGGAGAGTCTATGAAGTTTGTGGGGCTGCTAACAGGTTTACAGGGTACTGTTTCTCACTGAAATGTGTACAAGGTTCTGCTGCAGCAAACCAGAATTCATGGTAACACACCATCCCTTCCAACTTACCAAAACCAAGAGCAACTGTGAGAGAGGCCTTTGGCAAACAAGGATTAATGCAGCAATCTGAGCCATGGTATACACAAGGCCCTGCACATAACTACATTGTGGGGTAGGATTCAAAGATGCAGACTTTCCATGAGCAAAATGGCCCAGCTGCAGCCCTAGGTCCACCCAGGTGCATTATCCCTTATTTGCACCTCCCCATCAGTGCAGTATTCATATTTGTATACCTAATTCAGAGCAAATTTTCAGCAGATAATTTTAAGAAAGGCTTCATTTAGAAGCTAGGTTTTCATAGTACTCCAACATGTCTCATACATCTGCCAGTCACCATTTTCCTAAGCCGCACTGAACACAGAGACTGTATTTCTCGTACCAATATTCAAACTTGCACCTCGATTTTTGCACCTCTTTTAACACTACAAATAGTTGTAATAACACCACTACTAGTAGCAAAGCTCTATTAATACACTCCAAACTAAATATGAAAAAACCCTACAGTGAGCTGAATTGGCATTCATTATTCCAGTTGTTTCATATCTTTAAATGATTCTGGTAAATCGATAAAGCTCTGCAAAGTGGCTGTTGTCTGCTGATTTCTAACTCTAGTCAGTGGCATCCACTCTTTAGTGCACCACACACTTGCTGTGTAGCCATTAGATGAAAGCACTATCACCTGTCAAACAAACTGCTAGAACTGTGATAAATTAATGATCAAATAGTACAGTCTGATGTACAGTAGCAGTGCCGAGGCTAGTTACAACCAGGCCTCATGCTTTAAAAATGTAGCTGACATTAAAAAAAAATCAGCCATTAAAGAAAAATGTCACACAGCTTTTCAAAAAAATATCTATTTAAAAAATGACCACATACTGATATTCCAGGATTTGCAGTTTCACTTGAAAAAAAAAAAAAAAATGTTGTGAATGTTACAGTGAAACCTTCCTGTGTATTACGAATTTTCAAGGCAAGCAACAACAAGCAGCTAGGCAGAGAGGATGTTTGTATTTTTTTGGTAAATAGTACTGTGTACAAATCTGTACCTTGGAGGAACCCTCTGGTGTGTCACGGACAAAACTCTTGTTTGCAAGGGAAATGTCCCGAGTTCTTCTTTTTCCCCTAATGCTTTTGATTTTTGACATCATGGGTAAAATATTTCAAGGGAGCTCCACATCACTTCTAAATATAAACAATACAAAATAAGCCTTTGCTTTTGAAGCACTTGACATCCTTTGAGCTTTGAATTTCAACTCCTAATAACTCTTGATGCTCACTGCATTAATGTATAAAGTCCTTTTTGTGAGCTAGAAATGGTTCCTCATGTCCCTTCTGCCATTGGCTTTATGAGCTTAATTTATTCTTTTTAATATAAAATCTCATTACCTGAACATGACACCACCACTTCCATTTTATCTTTGATATAAGAACAGAGAGAAACCAAAATCAAACCCTTAAATAAAGTCTGTAATCATCCCTCACTTTCTCTTGCTTTTCAAATTTCTAAACAAAATTAAGTAAAAATACCTTCCAGGGCACACTAAGAAATGTAAAGAGTGGGAGAAAAAAAAAAGAAAATTACTTTATAGTGAACTAACAGGGGACATAATTACTTACACAAGCAGCATATCTTTTCTTGATGATATTCCTTCATGTTTATTTTGCTGTATTTGTGAAAGATGGGGAGCGCCTAGGAAGAATGGATATGCTGGAAAGCTTGATCTATTGAAGTAAGTTCTGAACAAAGAGTTACTTAACCTTAGGCAAAATACACTTTTTCTAAACTTTACTTTAGCATAAAACACTTAAAAGACTGCAAAATATGTATTAATGGATTTTAAAAATACCTTTAAGAAACTGAAGTAGCTTTGAAAAAGCCACCTCTGAGAGAATTCATTGAGAGTGAGGATTTAGCTAGGACTTCTTGAGTCCTGATTTTAACTGAAAATTGGAGTGATCAGGGTATTAGCACATGAAAGCATCACTTCCACGCACTAATGGCAGTTCCTTTATGTTGTTGTTGTTGTTAGAGATGTGACTTAAGCGTTGACTTAAATTATGAATTTGGCATGGATCAAACTCCATGATCTAATTATGTCTTAGGGCTTTCACTGAGTCTTTTGAGGTAGCTGGTTGCAAAGATAAGGACGTTTTCACAAGGAACATGTTTTTCATCAGAACTCACATCGCAGATCCTGCAGGATCTTTATGTTCTGTCCACTTACATGAAAACCTTCAACAAATAAAAGCTTACATCCCTGGAAAACCATATTTTAACTGTGCAATGCCAACGACTACTTCAGAGAGCAAAAGACCTGTAATTTTTTTAACTCCTGTGCTGTACTTTTTCCTCTGATACTGACAATAAATGGGACCCTGTTCATCTGAGGTTACCATGCTGCATCTATTGCTGTGAGCATCAACTAGAATGAGGGAGAAAACTAAACTAGGCAGTTTGTGGACCTGAAGCTTAATTTCAGGTGGCCTACGACAATCCCATTTCCCACTCAAGCATCACTCCATGCTTTGAGATTAGAGTGTTTTTTAAAACCATGACAGCTTCAAAAATTTTATATATATCAGCAACAGGAAGCTACATTTTGCCTTCACACCATAGGAAAAGTAGATGAATCCCCCTGAAAATTTGTGCAAATGAATATGTGAGAATTAGGCTCCATGAACTTGCTATCCAATTGCATTGGGAAAAGAAGAAAGCTTGCTAATCGGGATGAGAAATTGATATGTTGTTGAATATAGATTGGACACATTGATTCCGATGTACAAACACATACTGCAATAATTATAAGAAAGGGTACAACGCTTGTAAATTAAACCATCTTAGCTGCCTTGAGCTCATTTTGTCATTTATCCTTTGTTTACTTTTCCAGTATTACTAAGGACTTGTCATTTAATTAAACATACTCATAACATTCCTTCAATTAGATAAATAATGCAGCTGCTTCCTCCATCACATAAGGATGGAGAAATCAAGATAATGCAATGTTTATTTTTATTCTAGTTCTCTCTCTGTCAGACACTTTACAATCAAACCCACACAGCTGCAAGGTGGTATTTCCAATCCATAGAGATATCAAAAGAAGTAAATATCTCATTATCTACTTAACTATGATAATCTGTTTGTGTTAAAAATTTTGGCAGATCAGGTAAGGGAAAATTGAAAGTGGCTTTAGTAAAATAACCTATTAGCAGACTCTACAGTGATAAAATGCTTCAAGATAAATACCACAGATAGTAAAAGCTAGCTTAAACCACTGATTTGAAACTCTTACAGAAGGTTGATGTTTTTTTTAACAAGTAGCAATTAGTCTGAAGTAATCCATTTATCTCCTCTGCAAGTGACTGAAATAAAGAGAAATTAGATAAAACTACATGCAGAGAAACAACTAAGTGATAACAGAAATGCAATCAGATAGTACTGAACAAAAATTATAGAGGCAGGCCAATAATATATAGTTCATTTGCTTATTGGAGGCTTTGATTCATTCCCTGTGGTAATTGTAAAATTTAATAATATCTGTATACTTACAGTGTTCTGAAAAAAGCAGCACCATTACACATTGTTATCCCTGTAGGTTGGATGACAAACGCCTGGGGCAATACTACCATCAAAGCATGTGACATACCCAACATGGATCTTCTAATCTTCATAGGGACGACAACTGTCATTTTTAAAGTGCATGGCAAATGAAGAGGCCATAAGAAAGGAAACTTCTTATTTTTGGAGGGCTGTAGTGGTAGGGACTGTTTAAATCTACAGTATGCTTTAAAATTGCAGTAGCAAAACCCAGGTAATTCACTTGAACAGTTGTATAGATTTCTTAATGCTTAAAAAGTGCCGTCCAGGCTGGGAATAACCATGTGTTCCTTCGAGAACTAATACTCTCCTAGCTAATATATACAGCTAATACACTGTGTAGCTTTATGTGAAAAATAGATCAATGACTGCCAAAGGAAGAGATGTACTATTCCAGCAAACAGCTTTGCTTAAAATTTTGTGCCCTTTTTTTTTTTTTCTCATGGTAAGTAATATTTTTCAAGTTCTGTAAATGAAATAAAGATTCAGCAGTCTGTTGATTTCTATTTACATTTTTTGCTCATGTAATTTTAAGCACTAGCCCTTGTCTGGTTCTCTTCATTTCCCTGTGCTACAGAACATGGCACAGACGGTGGAATCACCCACCCCAACAGTTTAAATAAGACTGTCACTTAAATGTTCAACATGTTTTCTTCCTTACCTTTTTTTTCCATTATAAAAAGATTGTACTGTGAAGCCCCTTTTGTTATGTATATATGAACAAAAGCAGTCAGAACAAATTTAGTACACTGGGCAAGGGAACTAGGAGTTGACAGCAGTTAATAGACAAGACTCTCCATACTAGATTTAATCTTCTCTTAAGTTTTGCCTTCCTGAGACTGGATAATACATTGGTCAGATAGATCAGTGTAGTAGTACATATTCAGATGAAAAAAGCTAAGGCAGAATCTAGATTAAAAAAACCCACAAAACTTCCCTAACCCCTCCAAACCATGAGGTCAAAGATATGTTTTATTCTAAGTGGTCCCAAAGTAACTGTTTGGCATTTTCCTGTGGCACTATAATAGTGGAAACACACATTTCACCCAGAGCCTATAGGCCATTTTTTCTGTGTAGTGAAACCTCAGTCTGGAAAAGAGGACCATTGACTAATGAAATTAGAGCAGTTAATGACACCTGAAAACACTGACCATTTTAGTTCCATTAAGTGGCACTAGAATCACCAGCCAAACCTATTCATCCAGCAACCTTTCCCTATATCTTGCACTAAAAATAATGGCTTGTTACACCCACTTCGATTGCCTCCATAGGCTTCAGTAAAATGATGACTGGACCCACTGCCAATGGGTTGCTGCAAATACTAGACGAAGTTAAACATGAAACATCTTTGCTCGATCAGTACAAAATAAAAGTGATAAAAGAAATGATCTTTCACAGGAAGTTCTTTCTGTTGCTGAAGTACAAGATTTCTTCTCTATAAGGAAAAACTCCAGAATGGCAGAGGTGACAGAGACATTCTCATTTTGAATCGGCCCTGAAATTCTCAAGGAGTATAGGCTGGTAATTTCTTTCAGTAGAGTACAGTACTGAGAGATGGGACAGAAACTTAGATCTGTGCTCAGATGCTGGGATGTGCAAATTTCAGAAACTCACTAAGGCAAGGACAGCTTTTTCTGTGTCTGTTCATCTCTATCTGCACAATGGGCTCCCATTCCCAAGCAGAGCCTGCAGGATCTGCAGCAATAAAAAAAAACTAACTAGTAACAAAAAATAAGTATACTTATGTTGAATTTTTAAAATACAGCATGGAATTTAATAAAGTCTGCATTTCATTAGTTTTAATTCAGACTGGATTCCCTTAAATAGAATGAGTAGATATGACTATTTTAGAATAAAATGTCTGAAAATGAGAATGTTATATAAAAAATTCCCCTAAATTGTCTCCTGTCAAAGCTCATGCTTATAATCTGATCTATCATTTCAAAAAAGAGTTTCGTGGGAAGGTGCCAGTTGTATGTGGAGGTTAAAAATGTTGTTCAGGAGTAAGGTAATGCAGCAGTGCTACACCTCACCCAGGAACCCTGAACGAGGCTTGACTTGTCGGGCAGCCCCATTGTCACCAGCCAGCACTCACCAGCCCCTGGCAAGATTGAAAGTCCCAGTGCAGAGGACATGACCAGGCTTCTCCAATGGGCTGAGAGCAGGCAAAGCAAATACTCCTGGGAAAAGCTGCAGTACAGGGACTGTGAGTTGCCAGGCAGAGGATCAGCAGCCAGTGCTACTCAGTGCCCGAGGGTCAGGGCATTCACAAACTCTGAGTACTCCCAGGAGGGCAGCACAGGTACCAGGGCAGTAACTGCTGACAAGGAGGACAAACAGAACAGAAATAACAGAAAGAAGTTTTCTTCCTCATGCTACCCAGTGTGCTGACACAAGGCTGCTCACTGTCTGACCCACTCCTGATGCACTGGAGAACATACACACATATCTAACACGTACATATCTTCGCTATTGATACCTCAGCATATATTTTATAGAAACAATTCTAATATGTTTTAGGTTTAATTGACCAAACTGCAGACCCCTCTGCCAGAAACTGTGTCACCCCCAGACGGAAGCTCCAAGTGCACCTGGACTTCAGTCTGTTTAACTGCATGGATTCAGCTTTGCAGGGACTAAGTTTATGTTAACAAGACATGGTCCTGCTCTGCCAGTGGTCATCGATGCCATTCACTGTAATTAAGATGGCAGATTTGTATTAGACCCACAGTGTTGCCAACTGTCAAAATTTTGTTTCAAATCTGACAACACTGAATGATTCTATTTAACCTCCAGCTCCTCACATGTTTGAGATCAGAGGAGAAGCTGCTTTCATGTAGGCTTCCAGACTTACACTTATGCAAAAGCATCAAAAATGACCAAAATATATCCCAAAGAGTCAAAAAGTAGATTAAAATCAATTCAGCCTTAATAAAAACATAATTGGGAATGTTTTGGAAAGCTGTCAAAAAAACGCTTCCTAAAATACCTTTGCAGGGATCTGCAATGTGATTTTGTAGCACAATTAAATAATTATTTTGCAAAATGTAAACTTTTCAGAGTCTACAAAACCAAACCTGGTTTTCTGTTCTTAAATTAGCCAGTCCAATTCTAGAAATGCTTTGTCAAAACACAGCAAGAAGATTTTCCATATTGAAGAAAGATACCGGTTTTATAAGCACCCTGTGCTGTGGATCCTAATTTTTATATATTTGGGCTATCTTAAGATTCACTTGGAAACCACATTGACAAAAAATAAACTAAAATATCGACTTTTTTTTTGTCTCCAAGCAAATGTGGGATTTTAATTCACTATCCATAAGTTTTCTGCAATGTCTTTTCTTTCTTTCTGCAGTTCTATTATTCACTGTGGTGCTGAGGTTTTATGCTCTTTCTATATTGGAAAAAAAAAAATCTTAAAAACCTGCTTTGGTAAACTGCTTCAGGATATGTCACCCTTTCTTCAAGATGCTCCTTGCACTGATAGAAATGTCTAAGAAGCCTGATCTGAGAGTGAAATAAAGGAAATATTCACATTTTTAACTTACATAAAAAGACAAATCAGACTTTTTGGTTTTAATTTTACTTCTCACAGATCAAGCAGACATAGCTTTTCTACTATTTCATATGATTGCATTTTTTAACAGTCATAAAATGAACTCAACATCCTTACAATTGAGTTGATAATTCTATAGACATCTGTATACTTCTTATTCACCCACTGAAGTATTTGATAGAGCTACCTGAAGATTTAGCCCTAAACTCTGACCAGAATAAAACAAAACCCATCGAAAACTACGATACAGTATTTGATTTGTCATGCGTAGAACTTGCATGTGAACACAATGGCCTTTGAGAACCCCACGCTACAAAGATCTCAATGATTCATGCTTGCACTTTTGCAAGCATGATTTATGCAGTGTGGTGCTCTCAGCCATGAACATCCCCTCTTACTATGAACTTATTTTCTGTGTCCCAGTTTACTAGTTACTGAGAACCTGATGCACAGAGACAATGGCAACCTATTGTTCACTCCCTAAATCTCCAGTACAGCGTTCTGCCCAGATGTAAAAAGGTAACTTGATCCCAATTAATGAAAGTGACTGGGTCAGCCTGTCACCTCCCATGCTCTTTATGTGCTGCTCAGACATCTATATGCTTATTAAAATCTCAGGCACTCTACATAAGCTCTGCCTTGAAACCAGTTGCCAGAGGCATCACTGCTCAGAACCTGTCTACAGGTTTCTTGGTTTCAGATCTGACATCATATAAACCTCTCTTATCCGCCTTGGCAGCACAGATCAGATGAAAAGCGGCCCCATCCTCACAGAATAATACTCACAAAAAGGATGGAGGCACACAATAATAAACATTTCACTGCTGCTGCTCCTCATAGATGTACCTTACTGCTAACGTGCTCTAAGGTCAGAAAATGCCTACAACACTTGGCAAACCTCCCCCATTACTTTTATAAGATTTAGAGTGAGAAACTCTTTACTGGAAGCTTTTTCCCAACTAATTCTCTCTGTACTGTTTAAGGCAAATGTAGGGAGCACAAGCAGTTCAGCAAATGATTTCTGGAAACATTTTTGCTTCTGAATAATTTTTGCCCTTAGACTGATGTTTACTGCCTGAGTTCCCCTCCTTGAGTCTGAGTGGCCACCAGTCACACAGCATCTTTGCTCACAAAAGGGTGGGTGACTTTCATCTTTACACAGTATTGTCAGTTAAAACCTAAACCTGGAATGCCAGTAAGAGTGAGGTGATTTTGATAGAAAGAAGAAAGTAGTTTGAGGTATCTGCCTTACGTTTGGACTCAGAGCTACCCAGTGTCCAAATAAACACACTCGACAGCACAAGCTTCCTTGTCTCTGCAAGCAGCCCAGAGCCACTGCTGTCCTGCAAGAAGCTGTTCCAGGGCCCTGTGGCTGCTCAGTGGCCCTCACCTCTCTTGCAACAATGCAAAAAAAATCCTTTAATTTCAGAAAGCATCTTGCTAAAAATGCAGTTGTAACCTGTGTCTGCTTCTCTCAACCCAGTGACCTAGAATAAGAGCCAGTCCATCTTCAAGAGATTAAGCTCTTTTTATTTATATGGCACACAGCATAACATTCAGGTTAGGCACATAAGAAGAACAAATGGTCTCTTAAAAAAGCTTTGAACTTTATTTCTTCTTCAAAGAAGTTTGGCTCTTGAAGGAAGCGGTTTAATAACTGAACTTGCCAGCACAGGCAGGAAATAGTATTTCCTATGTACATCCTGGCACCAAAACTAAATTGCAGTAGAAAAGGTTTCTGATTTCCTTTAAAAAATCCAGCGGGATCAGAAGAGCAAAGCATGGCCTTGGAAAGGACTTTACTTGTTTGAATTTTCAGTTCCTGGTTCAGAGAAAGAGTTTGGACCTGGTCTGTGGTACAAATCAAAGGGACAAGAGCCTGTACCAGCACTGAGTGATAGGGATGGCTGGAGTTCTCCAGCTTTAACAAGAACCTATGTTTATTATTATCAGAATTTCCTCTTCTTTTGCAGGCTCATTCACAGACTGCCTAATGGGTTTCCATAAATACTAACAAGTGCTGCCTTAAGGCTTTGTTGTGCTGCACAACATTAAGCAACAACAATAGGGAACAGCTGCTCCTGAATAGCTGTGCAGTTAATTACACTATATACCTACAGTATGTCTCCATGCCCTACATTAACAGAACTATTGCACATGTACCGTCCAAATAACAGTGGAAGATATTCAAGATGATCCTACACATTCCAAGCAAAATAAATGGGAACCAGACTCAGATGCTCACACTGCCCTTGCTGCAGGACACATGAAAAGCAAAGCAAATTAATGTTACAGCAATAACATGATCATTGCAACAGAAGAAGTTTGTGTGTATTTTTTCATTTGTATGTGTACCTTTAAAATAAGTATTAGATAGTCTTAACATCTGGTTTGTCAAAGAAGTTTGTCAGGTATTTCACAGATGTGTAATACTTCTATTTTTACAATCTGGAATAATCACAGTCTGGCATGCAAAGAAATAGCTTTTATAATTGCGTTCCTCACCCAAATACATCCCCATCTCCAAGATAGGCACATGAAACACTTAAATTACAAAATAACTCTAGGATGATAAAACCTATACTTATAAGTGCTTTATATTACAATTTATAACAGGCACATTTGTTCAGATCTTGGCTTTCTTTAATAACTTTTCAATTCTTAGGCCCAGCTGGAAGCCTAAAAATAGGCAATAGAAAATTGGCATGTTTTGCTCAAGGTAATTGAAAGGATACTATGTTAGTCTTACCAGGGCCAGGTTAAAGCAGCTCTGCAAGTCTCCAGAACAAAAAGTGTATTTACGACATACATGTTGGCAACAAATGCAGCCATTTAATATGAGATTTGAAATGGAGAATTCATCTCAAACCTCTTCTATTCTCAAGCTTGATCCAGATTACCAACATTCCTCTCAAACATGCTCCCATCTCAGGGAGTTCTCTCCTCTGGTTTTGTTACTGTCTCTCCAATTGCACATCTCATAAAACACTTGAACCAGAGGCATCTGAAGGCAAACATGACAGCAATAGTTGGCTGGAGAAGAATTAATGGCAGCCCCTGCTACAAGACCAGATCTATTCAGAATTTTGTTCCAGCCCAACTTTCTCAGCGGTCCACTGTTTAAAGTTAGGAAAGTCATTTCACCTCCATGGGCCTCAGTTTCTACACACCTACTAGGATGCTGGTAACACTGGTCTTCCAAAAGGCCTCTATAAAGAGATGCTCTGTAAGCTCTGCAGAAGAGCTAGTTGGCATAATACTTCTCTCTTTTTAACGTACGTGGTACTATAATTCAGAAGAATAAAGGAAAATAAAACTAAAAGGCCACAGTCTATTTAAATTTATGAGATAAAAATAAGATCAGAATTATTTACATTAAAGGAAAAGCACAACTAGATGCTGACACTAAGTGAAACAAATAGCTTCCAGTTGGTGAGCAGTGATCTGAGCTAAACTTTAAGAAATATTTTGGTACTTACAGATGTGGAAAATCATTGCTCCCTTACTTATCCCATAAAAATATTGTCTTAGCATCCTACAGGCTGGGCCAAGCCATGTCCTTTCAGCCATGATACAGCAATGGCATCGAATGCAGCTGCATCACACACAACTCAGGAAGAAACTGTTGCTAATAAGCCACAATTTAAAATACTTTAAATTACAAAGTACTCTTTTGAGTAAAACATGACATCTCTGCCAGAGTTAGGGTGCCTGGCCCTAGACACTACATGCCAAGGGTATGTGCAAGATGAAGCTCCATTAGCAGAAGCCTGTCATTATGGTTATGCTGAAGTCCTGCTGAGCCACACCATGCTGACAGAACTCAGGAGAGGTGACTCAGCTGCTGCTTGTGTTTGCTGCACCAGCTGGGGTTCACGAACTTTTCTGTGACCTCTCTTCTAATTCTAGACTTTGTGGTTTTTCAATGATTTAAAATTTTAGCTTGAATGTGTATATATACATATGTGTGTATATATATATATATATACGATCTCTACTGTGCTAAAATTAGGTTCTCCACAGCTAAAAAGACAAAGGGACTAAAGTAGCTCACATTTTAGTCTCTGCTAGGGGCCAAAGAGCCATCCTCTTCCTGCTCAGCGTTACTAAAAGCAGCTCCATGTCAGTGTGACAGATATAGAGGTACTACTGTCTCATTACATCTGGGTTGCTCAACTTTTAATGTGAACCCATTACTTCTGCAATACCTGATCCAGAGCTTGCACTGGGACCTCCACATGGCTCTGTATGTGCTGTGTAAGGCTGGCAACCAGCATGCAGCCCACACCCCTGCCACATCCTTGGCTCTAGATAGGGGCATGGAAAGAGAGGGGATAAATACCTCTTGGGCAGGATTTAGATCCCTCTGTCTCAGCTGGATTTCCCTTTGCTTGGAAAACCCAGATTTTCTCTGTCTATAAGCTCTGCACTGCACCTATACTGGCAAAGAGAAGAGCCTCTACTCAGTACCTCTACTGAAATCCTAACTGAGAGTTTTACCTTGGGATAGCATTGCTATTTCATCTACCACTCTGGGATGAACAGGCTATCTGCCCTGTACAGGTACATGGAGAGGAATGAGAGACACTAAATGAAAAATGTATATACAGAAATCTGAACCTCTCCTGTAATCAAATTAGGAACCAGACTCCCTAGGTAACACAGTTGGGTGCCACTAGCCTTTATTTTCACATTGTTATGAAATAGCAACTGTAACTACAACAAAAATCTCCCTCACTCCTTGCACCTTGGCTGACAGTCAAACAGGGCATCAAGAAAGAGAAATATCCATAGCCTCAGTCAGATATTCCCTGGGATAATCTGAGGAACATGATACATGAAACAGTAAACTTGAAAAGAAGACTGGAGCAGTTGAAAATGGCTGTATGCTCCTCATCATCTCCCTACATGAACAGCCAAGCAACCCCCCCATTTTCTCTGTCTGCTGCCAGCAGATGTTGGCAAACACAAAAGCACAAATTACACAGAAAGTTTCCCCACCTGCACTGCACAGCTTCCCCCTGTGAAGACAAACACTAATTGCAAAAATTTTTACACCGGGTTTGATGATTGAACTTTCTTGATACATAAAAGGTCCATGTTGCATTGTGTGTGTGTCCTCTGAGCCTCCACATATTTTCATGCAAATCAGAATTTCTTATTGTCATACCTTATTATTTGCTCAAGGTTGCAATTCAAAATTTCTTCTATTAGTGCGGGTCTTCCAGTTACAAAGATGAATCATGCTATCATTCTTTCAAAGGCAGGCTGGACCTACTTCACGTACCTCTTCACAGTTCAAACACTGCGCCATATACAATCAGCATGCAAGACTTGTTGCCTGAGGATATTGTAGGGGCCAAGAGTATTAAGAGGTTTAAAGTAGGATTAGGCAAATCGATGCAGGATAAAGGTCCATCAGTGGATGATCACTAACCACTGCTATCTGAAACCTGCAGATCATGTTAGGAGAAGCACTGCTGTGTATGCATCCTACATCTCAGCCTCTTCCTGAGGACGGACCACAAGGCTGAAAACAAGATGCAGCTCCAGACACAGTCTGGCAATTCTTATAGTAGGGAGAAACAAGAACATGACAATAAAACTGTGAATCAGAAACTCAATATTGACATCAATCAAGGCAAAGGAACAAAAAAAGTTTTGTTTTAAAGTAAACCTTAATTATTGTAAATAAAATATGGACTATAAAAGCATTCCATCACTTTCCTTCCCCTTCTATATTCCCTTTGGTCCTTGACCCAAGGACACAGGACACTGGACCTTGTCTTCATACCACACTTAGTGACATGCCAATCTGCTCATGAGTCAGCTACAGGCAGCCTTGATGGGTCTGAGTTTGAGAGAACCTTGCTCCTTTCAAAGCACCTGAAGCTGACCCCACTGAATCACTTGCCATCCTGTCCCAGAACCCACAGCCACTTTCATTTTCAGACATTCAAAACTCAGCCTACTTTCACAGCAAATGATTACTCTAACAGAACTAGACTGTTCCTAAGTTATTTTCCTTTTAGTTCCTTTAATACAGTTGTTTCCTTTACCTGCTATCACACACATTTAGAAGTCCTTCATTTTAAGAATGTTTTCTTTAGTGGATGAAAAATGTACTTTTGAAGTATTTCTGCTTGGAAACAGCTCCATAAGATAAAAAATACTTCAAGAGTGATTCTATACCAATGCAATGTTTTCATTTAAAGTAGACCAACAACAAAGTGGCTTAGTGTTTATTTGTGCCTTAGTTACAGGCAATATTCTTATAAAAAAAAATAATTCCTGCCCAGGTAGTTAAATAAATACACAAAAATAAGATTCACTTCTGGCTAAATTCAGAGTAAGACATTTAAAGGTACATGTGCTTCTTTATGGTGCCTAGAAAGTCTGAAATATAACTATACTATGGTGCTATTAATGCAGTTTGAAGGCTACTAAATTTGAGGAATCAAATTGATGCGGTAATAATTGAGGTCAAAACCGTATCAATTTTGCCAGTTCTTAGGCAGAGGAGAAGCAAAAAGCTTTCGACTTTTATTTGAATAGAAATGAAGAATTTGTAGCAAATATACAAACATTTTTGATACAATAAAGTATTTAATAAGCTGCCTTAATTACATATGTAATAGATTAACACTTATATTTGCAAAACACACGTATAATTAAAAATATTTTAGGTAATAATAATCTTGAGGAAAAAATACCAATGAATTATGCAATTCTGAAGAAATAAAAATATTTCATTTGGAAGAGTGGGAGTGGTGTTCAGGTTTTCTTTCCTCTGGAAATGTTTACTAAAATCAATATAATTCAAGAAAAGTTTCAGTGACCTGAACAGAATTACTCCAGGAAGGGGGGGAAGGAAGTGCTAGTCAAAATATTGAGTCCAATTCTGTATGCTTTTAAGATAAGACTTTCATTCTGATAATTTTAAATTATATCTTATATTTTTTATTGCTTTTTAAATCATGCAGCCTCAATGCCTGGTTTGTATTTTTCTCCAGCTACTCATGATGCAAAATTAGACATATTCTTTTGAATACATCCCTTGAGGGGTTGTGGGTGGATCTTGCCACTGGATGCTACAAAATATTCTCAAATCAAGAGCTTTCTGTGTTAAACAATTCAAATCCCAGGAGACAATCCAGCCAATTTACCAAGTATAAATATAGTCCCTCTGCCATTCACACTGAGCACAGTGAATTCCATGCAAAATCTCAGGGGAACTAGAAGAAATATTTTAATGTTCAGCAGTAGTCTTTAATTTTGCATTCAAATTATGTCACTGACCACTTTTCTCACTCCTCTCGAGGCAAGTGTCTTCCTCAGAAGGCAGGTTTTAGGAGAGGGACCCCATAGTCCTTTTCCTAACCATGCTGGCTGCCTCTTTTGTTGCTTTAACACCAGCTAGTGGATTCTCTTCTAACATATAACCAGTTATATGAACAGCAAAATACCTATGGATAGGGTGTGTCCCTAAGGGAAGCAGGTCTTTATGCCTACAGTTTAGGTTACTCAACATTTCCCAGTATAAGATCTTATTTCCAGTTCCTTACAGCTTTGCTAAATAAACTGGCCCGCAGTCTTCCATAATGAGGCTCTGCCTCAGGCTGTGTGTTTTGGAGAACTGCTCGTGCTACTAATAAGGCAATAATCCATATTGCAGCTCGATTAGTAGTCAAAATGGTTGACAAAATCTGTAATTATAAAAAGAAAAGTTCCTTGTGCTGACATATCAAAACAGACCTCTCAGACCGCAATGGGGAACAACCACAATAAAGGATTCTCTGCTCCATTAGCTGTAAGGAAAGTGAGTAGGAGTTTGGCCTGAATAAAACATACTGTGGAAGGAAGAAATATTAGAATCAAATGCTCATATAAAAGCTTTGCTGCAACATCAATAATCTTCAAAGTACTTAACTAGGGAGGTAGGCATTGCGATGCCTCTGACAGATGGGAAAATGGAGGCACAAAGAAGCAGCTTGGCTTCTTGCAGGCCTGTGAAAGGCAGCAGTGTAAGCCTCAGAGAGCATCCTGGAGTGAAAAAAAACCCCAAAAAGGTGCCCAGAAAGATGCTAAAAATCCCCCTTACTTGTGAGAAGATTTATTTTACTACCACTGCAGTCAAAAACAACTTGTACATTGTCTCGCTAGAATTGAAATTGCTTTCTTATGAGGAGCACAGAAAATTTCTCACCAGGAATAGCAACAATTGTTATCTCTGGGATGTACAATTTTCATAAAGTGAGCAAATAAATTGAACTATGAGAATCAAAAGGTATTAGACTGAGCAATTTTTTTTTTTTTTGCAGGGAAGAAATACTAAACCTACCACAGAAATTATATCAATGGTGTAATTGAGAGCACAGTACCATAAACCCAGCACCTCTTGCTGGAGAGGATTTAACTAAGGCCTTTGGCATTGCTAATATCCATCCCTAGACCAAGCCCTGCCCTGGGGGAGAGGCGATTTTCCTGGAGGGCTGGGACCTATGTGTGAAGTCCCAGAGGGCAGGCTGGACTGGGATGGGGTTCCCACTGGTAACAAGGGTGGCCTCTTGAGCAGCCCAGCACAAAGCCGAGATGAATGCAGCTGTAAATTAATTTAGAAAAGTAAGCAGACACACAGGCGGGGTCTGTGCGGGGTTGGCACACGCAGCTATTTCCGAGCAGACGGTCACTTCCTCCTCCTGCCTGAAATGAGCCTCATCCCACGCAAAGTTTCCAAGCCTTTCATTAGTGGTTGTGTTAGTGTATAATAGCTATAATGAGAAGGCCATAAAAATCCAAAGTTAGCTGAGGGTCCTTAACCATTATGTGGCTTTCTTTCCAGATTTTTATTTAAACTTTAATGACTGCCACATAAGATCAAGAAACAACAAACAACATTTGTATTACAGCTGTATTATTTAATTCCCATTAGCTGAAAATGCCAGGCTACTGGCCAGTAGCTCAGGAAAATATGTGGTGACAGGTGAAAGAAAAATACCCTTCCTGTACCTCTTCAAGCCACTCTAAAGCCTGAGGCTCTGCAATGTCATTTACACCTAATGAAACCTAATGTCAGACCACACTATTTAGACAAATGTTATCCTTTCAGGGAAAAAAGTGGACCTTGCTACTTTTAAGGACATGGGGCTCTTTCTGGTCATAATTTCTACTGTCTAATTAAACCATGATAGAACTGATCCCTTTAGATTTGCTATTATTTATTTCTGCTTTTGAAGGTGTACTTAATGCCACCTTATATACTGGGGGATATAGGTGCTTGAAAGATGCAATTTACCTTCTGGATTAATTAGCTCAGTGACTTTATTGTACAGGCTAAAATGTCTGAAGTAATAATCACAGTCCAAACTTTTAATTCTGAATCAAGCACAAAAGGAAGATTGCATACTTCTCTTCCATGAAGGGTGAAGCATTTTAAAGTGCTGCTTTCATTTCTAGTGGCTGTACTATCATTTTGCAGTAGTTCTGAAGTGTTTGGGGCAACCCACTAACACAGCAAATGTAGAATATCAACAGACTCAATGTTTTCATCACATTCTTAACAGTTTTCAAGACAAGTACAGGAAGCAAAATTAGCAGAGTGAAAATTCATATTGATTTGCCTGGCTTCTGGAAAAATAATTTTTCTTTCAATATCAAAGTTAAAAAAGTGAGATTTCAATTAGGTTACTCAAGGAAAAGGTCACAAGAATGGGTTAAGAGAAGATAAATTACATATACACACACAACTATGACTTTTTTTAAAGAAACCTACTATGTGTTCAAAGACAAGCAAGCAATACATGAATTTAAAAGATGATATGTAATCAAGCTTCATCAAGCTCCCTCACCTTTAGCAATTTTCTTTGCTCATTCAGTAAGTATGTCTGGTGTTTTACAAAAAGACAAAAAAAAACTCAAACCAAACAACAAGCAAACAAACAAAAATAAGGAAATCAAACCCCTTTAGGATTTGCAATACAGATACGTGTGGATTTTGCAATCCAGAAATTTCTGCCAAAAATAGTCCTATTGATTACAAGGGATTAAAATTACTTCTTAACATAGAAGCAGTAGAATCTGGCCTTGAGCAAAATCACACTAAAAACTCAGAATATAAATTAGAAAAAAACAGTCAATGAACTGAATATTCATGCTCTGTAACAGAATCAAAGAAATGCTAGGTGGAAGAAACCTCTGGAGGTCTCCAGTCTAACCTCCCACTGGACCAAACTGGCCATGGCTTTTTCCCCCTGCTGTACTACCCTTCTAAAAAAGTGTTTCCTAATAACCAACCAGAACCTCTCATTTTCTGCTGTTTTCAACTATTACTCCTTGCATGCTTCGTGTCAGTATTTGAGAAGACACTGTCTCTGTCATCCTTGTAACTACCTTTTAAGTAGCTGCAAGCTGCTATTAGGGACCCTTTAGTCCCTTGCCCAGAACAAAACAAGACCAGCCTCCTCAGTTCCTTCTTGCAGGGCAGGTAATCCAGGCCCTGGACCATCATGATAGTTCTCTGCACTTCCTCAACATCACTCCTGGACAGGAATGGATGAGGAGACAGAACAGGGACACAGCTGGACTCACTATTGCAGGTGCAGCTTCATGGACACGAATTAGAGGTTAACAACTCAGCTTCAACTGGAACATGAACTGATGTTTTGGGAATTGAACAAATTTTCTACCACATGAATTGTCATCTAGGGAGAGCAGATTTATCCCATCTATGCAGACAAAATCAGGTCCAAACTCAATACTTTTTTTCTGCTATACTATAATTTGATAGGCTTAATAAATGCAAGAAAATGGGATTTTTAATTACTCTTGACTTATAACACCATACAGCTTGGGAAGAATCATTAGCTTTTACAGACCCTTCTTTCACTGATTTCACTTGGAAGAAATTGAAGTATGTTACAAAATTAGTAGCTTTCCTTGTAGGGTTAGAGAAAGGAGTAGAGATGATTTTGTATGCACTTTTGTGGTGCAGTCATGCACGCCTAACTAGTGCAGTCAGCTACCAGGATCAGACACACAAATCTAAAAGGCTTCACACAGTCACGTATTTGTAAGATTTCTGATGTAAAAAAAAAATAAAAAATTAAGAATACATGATTAGGACACTGAATTTACAGAACTGAGTCTCCCTTATGCCAGAAATTCCCACGGAGCATTTAAGATCCCTAAATATTTGCCAAGGACAATGAGGTCTCTCAATGACGCTTTGGAATTTAAAATAAACATCCATCACTATGTATTTAGAGTTCATCTGTAGAATGACAGGATTCTTGTGGCTAAAGCAGCAACTGGGGACTTAGGGCTTGTGTTCAGTTCTTGGACTTGCCACAAATTTCCTCTGAGAGGCCGGATGTTTGTCTTCCTGCAGCTCTGCTCCCCAATTGCACATACAGAGAATTATGTTCCCTTTCACCCCCCGTTGCTTTTGTAATCAAAAGCAATTAACAGACAACTTTTCCACATTATGATTAAAAAAGGCATATCAGACATAGCTAGGACCTTCAGGAAATCACAGGGCATTCCTCATAGAATTATTTAACTTGGAAAAGACTGCTAAAATCATCTAATTCAATCATTAACCCAGCATTGCCAAGTCCACCACTAACTCATGTCCCCAAGTGCCACACCTACACGTCTTTTAAACAGCTCCAGGTACGGTGACTCCACTGTTGCTTGACAACCCTAATGCTCCATCTAAACCTCCTGTGGCACAACCTGAGGCCATTTTCTCTGTTCCTATCATTTGTTACCTGGGAAGAGACACTGACCCTCACCTTGTTACAACCTTCTTTCAGGTAATTGTAGAGAGCAGGAAAGTCATCTTGAGCCTCCTTCTTTCAAGGCTGAACAACCCCAGCTACCTCAAATGCTCTTCAAAAGACTTGTGGCTCTAAACCCTTCATCAGCTCCATTACCCTTCTTTGGGCTCTACCTTGTGCTGCCCCCCACCAACCTCCCCCCTTCCCTACATTTTCCCATGTGGAATAAAGAATAGGTCCCCAGGACAATGCCAAAGGAGCTGTTAAATAATAGGAGAGATACTCACAGTTATTATGAACTAACAGGACCGGACACAAAGCTGGTTTAAATGTAGGATGGTTACCCAGCTATGCAACCTCACCACATGCAGTGGGAGCATGTGCCACAATGAGCAATCTCAGGTGGCGATGGGAGAGGAAGAAGGGCTAAAACCTTGCTTATAACTATGCTAGAATAAGTCTGCTCCTTCAGCAGGACCTACCCAGCCACACCACTTTGCTGCTTTAAATGAACGGCTTCTGGGCTGGATTCAATCATCCACAACTCATAGACAACAGGGTCACGTGTTCAGTGACTCTTCATCTTGAACACCTCAGACCTGCTTTGCTTCTTCTCCTTCTTCCCTTCGAGCCCAATTCCTTCTTTCTATTTATTTTTGCTTATTCCCTAACTCAAACTTGCTACCTCCCCAACAAACAGGAGCTTCCCATGACAGCTCTATCACATTGCTTACTTTGTCTAGACCAGCCTTACTAGCCAATTTTACTTCTCTTCATAAATTTGTTTCTATCTTCTCCCTCAGAATGTAACCTTACTGGCTCAGCCTTCTCATAAAGCCTCACAAATAGGGTACATCACAGTAAAAAAACAAAACCCAAACTGCTTTACCTGGCTGAGACCTTGACAGAAAGTTGATGTGACATAGTGGACCTCAGACAAGAGGAATCAAGGAGGATGAAAAGTGCATTTGAAATAATGCACTTATACGTAATGCTGACAGGAATTATTAGGAAAAGCTGTCCAGTTCTGGTTTCCAAACTTCAGGAAGAACATGGGAAACCTCCAAAATGTACATGAACATGATATAAAGTTAATACTATTATTAACAGATAATTGATTCTAGATTTCAAAGACAGAGAAAGCTGTCCAAGTAACCCCCCCCGACTTTGGGAAGTTAAAGTTAATCCAGAGTTACTCACTCCTGCCAGGCCCTCAGCAGATTTCAGCATGCTTTAGCTAGCTCCCACAGGGAAAGCAGTGCCCCAAATGAAATCAGTTCCCAGGGAAGCTTAAATTGCACATGTCCTTTTGGACAAGGACTTGTTTCTCGATGAAGTGGATGAGTTTTGCAGTAGGTTTAGAAGAGCAGGGTAACACCTAATGTTACCATTTACATGTATATTCCAGTGTTTGTTTATGTAGGCATTTTCATCAAATCCATCATGGTATTATGTAGATGTTTAAACTAAGCAGTGCAGTATGTAAGTGTTTATAGGATTAGACCCAGAGATTTGAAGCATACAAAAGGCAAGTTCTGTCTAGAGCCACTATCAGAGAACAGATGAGCCAAATGCAGGAATAACACCAGCAGACTGACTCTGTATTTTTTGCAAGCACAAGAACCACAGCTGCAAGATGCAAATTTGAGGAGCAAAAATTGCCAATCAAAGTTTAAGAATTCAGGAGGACAAATAAGAAATTTTTGCAATTGCTGAAAATCCTTGAACATTTCAGATTCATGGTGCACATTTCTGAAAACAAAAACTCGCCAGTTCCCCACTGCTCTTAACACAGGCAGTGCCTGATGTTTGCTTCACTGCTCACTGAGTCTGGAGTGACAGGAAGAATGTTGACATTTTGTGCCACACATACGGGAAGAAACAGATCATCTCCCTCTGAAAGGTGCTTTATTTTATGTGAGAAAAGACAAAACTCTGAGCTCCACATCAAATAAATCATACAATAAGAACATTATTTTTAAAGGGAATGAGTATTTTGCATATTAATATTAAATGACATCTGAGCAGCAAATATAGAAATTATAATATTCAGTATCTCACAGAGAGCTGACACAGAGTAGAGGAGTTCTGGTAACCAAGCTGTCTTAAATCTACAGCCTCAAAAAAATAAAGCTTCATCAAAATTTAATATTCATGCAATAGGGACTCTTTCATTGTTATGAAAACCAATTAGGGCCAATCGTAAAATCTTGGGTGCTTCATTTACTCCCTTCCCCCACCAGAAAAAAGGGGTGGAAAAAATCAACTCAATGAAAAAAAAAAAATAACCCAAACCTGGCAAACATTTTCCTGGCAACATTTCAGGGAGCTACTATTTTGCATTTGGTAAAGATGCAGTCCTTACCCATGGACACACAGAAGGAAATAGAAGGGACATTAGTAATTCAAATAAGGGGCAAAAGAGACAGACACTAAAATGTGCAGAATTATTTTCTAGTAAACCAGTAACAGCATATAATCTAGTAGGAAAGGGGAAAGAGATGGCTGATAATTTTTTTTGTAACAATATGGGCAAAGTTCTTCTTTTTGAAGAAGTCACAGAGCTAAAATAACCATATTGTTAGGCAGTGACTCATGGGAACAAAGACAACAATGCTATCTAGGATCGTTATACTGGTGCCTTTTAATCATAATGTTGGTACAGTATTCCCTCACTCTGACCTAGTTTAACTAGTTTAGAAAGCTTAATAGGCAATGCTGCTTACAGCACTGTTAGGAGGACCTGAATATATACAACAAGTTCTTTTGTGAATGAAAATTACTGATTCATGGCCCGTTACACTCCATGAATTCAGAGAAACAACAGTGAAGTTAACTCACAGAAGTTTCACACAACTGAATCTGGATTTGTCCTCCTGCACTTTCAAAACGCTCATATTGGCAACCTGAGACTGCATCATCAACATGGCATGTCCTAGAACAGCCACTCATGTCACAGCATTCTCAGTAACAGCAGGGCACAAACTACCTAGAAGCAGAATGCAGGTAAAAATTCTAAATTTAGAAACCACTAAGTTAAGCAGGAAATGTTTTTAGTTCTCATAAAAGAGATTTATGAGAACAATGCTTTCACAAAAGTTTTTCTATAGAGGTTTTTGTGTTTTAACTGACAGGCTGAAAATCAAGAATTTTTAGTCTTGGAGTTTTCAATGAAAACAAAAATGTTGCCAGTAACCACCATTTCCAGTAGAAATATCCCTCCCTTTGGCAAGAAATGATATCTTTGTTCAATTTCTTATTGAAAAACATTGATCCATTCCAGTGATTGATGCCAACCGTAGGACACAACTCTATTTTCCATGGGATAACTGATGAACTTGCTTTTAGTGTTAACTAGATTAATGCCTGCTATCATCTGCAAGTTTATAGTCTACCAAAATATAGAACCCCCTTTTCTGAACCTCTGGCTCTGAAGTCACATATGTTACCTACAGATACTGCTTGAACTTGTGTTGGACATAATTAAGTTGCTCAATGTATTCCTGTGAGCTGCACTGGCCATTGCTCTTTATTTGCAGGGTGAATTTTTCTCCCACTGTAAGCCCAGGCAAATCTATCAGAATCATTAAGGGGCTTTGCTTAGCTGCAGCCATAACAGCCCCACAAGGGACACCCTGCCCTCCCTCTGCTGCTTAGTCTGGGTCGGCTCCAGGATCCCACAGAGACCAGCATAAAGGACAGTGATGAAAATGAACCATAAAAGGAGCTCATGAGGTCAAGCCAGTGTGTATATTCACTCTACCCGAGATCCAGTGTTGTAGCAGGGAGCTGTAAGACCTACTCCAGTGATTGGGTTGGGAAAGGCAACTCCTAACATCTATATCCTGACTTAGAAAATAAAGCTATCTTTCCAGAACTACTGACCAACAAACTTATTTCACTAGATTGCGCACAACCAGGATTTATTTTTTTTCTCCCATCTGTCTCCCTGGCTCCTGAGAGGTATATTCTCAAGTATACAGAGGAAATAGGCACCTTGGTTTCTCCATGTGGCTCAGTCCCAGACTGTTACATGGAAAAAGGTCCCAGCTGGGATTTCCAGAAGCATTGGCTTAATCCTCCTCCTGCTAAAACCACTCTTAAAAACACCCGTGAATCTGCAGTTGGAAGAAAAGAGGACAGTGCTAAAGACTGACAAAAACCTTACTATTGCCACATGCAGGCATAAACTAATCTTGTTAGAGAAAAGTGCTCTTCTGAATATCAGATTCTATTTTCTCCAAATGAATAAAGATTAATTCACAGCAAAAATTCTTATTAAAGAAGGATTTCTCAAGGCAAATTAAGGAAAAGGATTTATAGGTAGCATATTGGAAAAAAACACAGACCAGAGTAGACCACCGGGCAGTTTGGAAGAGCAAAAGTTTACTTTGTAAAACCAAACTTTGCAACCTTCAGTTTGTTAACATGAGAGTATCCTCTAATTTTATCTACAGCTACCACCTTCTGCAAGTTGCAATTGCCAAAAAAGGTCAAAATATCTTAACGTTACATTCCACCAAGTCACTAAATGGAACAGAAGTCATATTACTGTAATTCATAATTCAGAACTCAAATTTCATAAGACAACATAAGAAATGTCATTTTAACCACACTAATTCCTTCACAGTTAACACGAGTGGGTGTTGGTGCAATCCAAGCTGAAAAAAGCCATCTAATTTCAGCAAGTATACCGCAAGCCAAATTGGCAACCCTCCACATGGATCAGACAAATGTCTGCTCTGTTCAAGCTGAAGGCACAGTGATAATTATCATAGCTGATACTGCATCAGTGGTAATGACAGTGTGGTTTGCAAATATGAAACAAACCAGGATTCTCTCGTTCACAAACAGGGATTTGGTACTACTGTGGGAACCTGCCATAAACCTTACGGATCTGAATGTGGCCCTTGATCCAAACTGGGGCACGTTCCTCTGCAACTGGGAAGTCATTCAATAGCTGCAGTGCACATTTAATTATCACACTTTTTTTGGGGTGGGTGTTGGTAGAAGCCAGACAATCACATTCTATGACAATTATATGACAACCACATCCACTGGAAGGGAGACGCAGCCAGTACCACCACTCCTACTGAAAGTGGAGATGCTGTGACCATTTTTCACTTGGCTAAGTGCCTTGCTACTGGGGTCAGGCACCTCACCAGGAAGCAGTCAGGTCTTTCCAGAATAATTAAGCATGCTCTGTTAAAGTTTCCTCAGGCATTTAGCTGGTAAGAAAAGCTTCTCAAACTAAGAAGTCAAGGATAGGGAGAAAGGAAACCCTCTCATTTAATTGACAGCAGAAAAAATTAAAATGGCTCAAATAGGTAGGTATTTGCCAGCTCAAAACTGCAGCATGGCAAGCTAAGCAAGATGTTTGCTTTGATTCCTGCCCTGTCCCTCTAGTGACAGCCAGGGCCAGCAGGGAACAGCGGTTTTGCAGAGCTGTTTGGCTCACAGAGCCCTTATGACACACCACAGAAAGCAACACTTGCGTGCAGAAAACAAGCTGGCTCCGAAGGACTCACAGGTGACTGAGCAGCCCTCCAAACCAATGGGTGGCTGGGCATGTCCTCACCAAAAAGGCAATGGGTAAGAAATAGCTTAAAATCCCTCATGTGTGGGACCTTAGCATATAACATAGGGTTTTCCCCAGAGCCAGTTCAGATTTACTTACACACTGTGCCTCGCACTTTAACTCCACTATGAGAATGCTACTGTAGTACTACAAATAATGAATATTTATAAAGGACTTTGAAATTCTTTATGAGAGGTGAGCCTGGCATTTAAGGCAACAAATATTACAAAATTTTCCTTCCAGTTACTAAGTCGTCATTAGGAAAGATTCTTTATATATAGATACTGGTTTGAATAAAAATGTTTTTGAAAACCAAGTTCTCTAACAGAAAAAACAAAAATCAGTGGAACAATTTCAATTACTTCAAAATAATGTAATGTGAAAATGCAATAGCTATTTCCTATGTTTAATTTTCCCCCTCCCTATTTCATGCTATCTCTCTAAAATGCTAACAATCACTTAAAGCCATGTGTTTTCACTTTCCCTCAGACCGTGTTTTTCCATTACAGAAGTCCTGAGCTCTTTAGCTCACCTAAAGGCTTACACAGGGTCAGAGGAGAGCCAAACTAAACTTGACATTTCCTCCACTGTTGTGTTTTTTCATTCTCTGGCCTTAGAACACAGGATTCATCTCATCTCGTCCCATCCCACACTTCTCCCCACTCAATGCAGACGCAGGATTACCTGGAGAGTAGTCGACTTACTCTGGAGACTGGATCTGGGTTTCCCTGATCCATTCTCTCTCTGCTGCTTTTTTGTTAGAGAACACAACGGATTCCTAATCATGAGCACTCTATTAAGCTACAAAGCTGTTAACTGAATTGTCAGCATCCACAATAAGAAAAAGAAAAATATAATAGAAATCTTTATTGCTAATCCTTAGAAGAAACAAATTAAACAGAACTGCTTTGTGCAACTGGAGTAGTGGTGGATATCTGCATATAAAAACCAACCGGATTTTAAAATAAGAGATGAATTTTACATTAATGTCAGACTGTGTGAAGCTAATAATATTTATTATTTTATTATAATTATAGGTCCAGGTATATCAGAAGTATTACATCCTGAACTTATGAGTCTCCTCTTTGATGACAATTTTACTGCCTATTTCATTAGCTGTCTGGCAAGTCAGTTTTGTAAAGATGAAGTGAAAGTGAGTGGAATTTGCTGGAAGACAAACTCCAAACTGGACTGTGTGGTATGCACTATTCTGTCACTGTTAATGGAGTTCAGCTCTACTACGTATGACAAAACCCTCTGGTATGTAAAATGTTTGGTTTGCTGCCATTTCATTTTTAGTATTAAACCCAAAGAGGGACCTGCTATGCACCCCACCTGATACAGACTGCCAACACCCACAGGGCTGGTGCAGGCTCCAAAATCAGCCAACAACTGCAAAACAAAGCGGTTCTCACCCCCTTCTCAGTTCCTCTCTGGAGTAGTCTATACTCAGGCTTGTACCACGTAAAAATAGCTTTAAATTCAAGGTAAATTAGCCCACATAGAGTTCAGTGCTAGCACAGCTGAACTGCTCTGGGTAATACAGCTTCGCTTATTGGCACGCTGGTAAGGTCCAAAGCTGTGCCTCCTTTACTCTCACAAGAATAGGTAAGACAGCAGATGTATTTTTAAGGCCCACACATGCTTTCTCCCTTACAACCATCACTCCACATTGAAATGCAATCTTGCTTTCATTAGGAAAGAGATAGCTTCTAACTGAAGTTGCTATATCTGGAATAAAAACGTATGTATCATATGGCAGCCTCATTTTATTTCATTCACATCACACTGCAGGGCCTACTTTTCCTCCTCCTCCTTCATCAAGTGTAAGAAAGAGTTGTTGTTTGTGTATAGCATGCACATTAGCACAGATAAACTGCTCACCGAGTGTAATGATTAATGATTGAATAGTGCAGTTGTTGCAAAAATAAGTCATGCAGTGAAGAGAGATCTGAAGATTATATCTAACACCAGGGGATGGCTTATTAATCTTACTTCTTGAAGAATTCGTGAGTAAATCATTCTCCTTTATTAATGATATTTCACGTTGCTCCATGAGACATCTTTTATACATCCAGAAGGGCAATTATCTGTTTAGGCCAGGAAACAATATTAGTTACAGACGGTGCTTGAATGTTTGATCTAAGTCACTTAAATAAAACAGAGAAAAAAAGAGTGAAGCACACTCCAAAGACCTACCCCAAACAGGACTGCATTTACAGGCAGGTTGTTTTGGTTCCCTTCTATCTGGAAATAACAAATTAGATGCATTTTCAAGTCTCAATTAATGTGAGGCTTACATACTCTAACGATGATATAACAACTCAAGGAAAACTACATTACTTTTATGTCTTCCGTGTCTGAAGGAATTCTATTATATGTGAGGTGGTTAAACATGTCTGAAATGGTTTATTAATATAAAAGTCTTTCAAAGGGAGATCTTAAATTCTTGATCACAATGAGATATTGAAGACAGAAAGTAGAGTTTATAATTTAAAAATTAGAAAGTCCTTTTCTTGGTTCAAAACTTTCTTTTTATAGCTGTCAATCATCTGCTATCCACAAAGACATTGGAGGATTTAAGGAGGGAACACAGACACCTGTTTCATAGTATTATTCCAAGAACCATAACATAAAAAATACACAAGGTTGATATAAATCTATAAATCACCTGCAAAAGGACATTAATTAACTAGTTTTAAAGACTTTGGGTATGGAAATTTTAAACTGAAATTATTATATAAATTGCATTAGATCATATGGGTTGATCACAGAAGTGCTTTGCAGATTCACAAAACTCTGACAAATATCTTACCATAGATTTCAGAATATTACGAAGCTGTGCCATAGTTATCCTTTAGATTAATAGATCAATTAAAGTGCAGTAGTTTATTGAACAAGTAATTAAGGAAAGGCAGCACGACCTAGGGAATAGAAACATGAGGAGACCCAGGAAAGAAGGGAAAGTTCTACTTTATTTTTCAAGTATAGACTAAGGCTAAGGATAATCTGTGCACAGAGGACACTACAGAGATGCACTTGCATGTGTGGGCATTTCACAAGGCACAGGAATCTGAGTGCTGATATTTGATACAGACACCTGGCCTAATAAGCATTTGTGTGGAGATTTGCACTTTCACGAAAAGCCTCTGTGTGTAATTGGTGCACATGGCTGGATTGAATTAGAGCTGCTCAATTGGGTGTCATAGGTGTTCTGCTGCTGCCAGAGTCTTCTTTTCAGCTCAAAGCTGTAAAATGGTATTTAAAGCAAAGGAACCAGATCTCTGGCTTGTAAAGAAATCATAAGTGAACCTGTAGTGAGGGATCTAGCTGGGTTTTGGAAACATGAATATCCTTCCAGACTGTGTTCAATATCTGTTAATTAAACTTCTTTAATTAAAAAAAAATCATAACTGGTAATTCTGGTAAAAAAAATAAAATACTAGTTTAATCAGGTACCTATACTGATAGGGGAAAAAGACTTTCAGCAGTGCAACAGTTCCATTTTCAGAATGAAGCAGCTCTGGTAATGTGGCAATTTTCTGACAGTAACAGTCTGCCTGACAGTGAGTCCATTCTTATCATTAATAAAGGTTTTTTCCAGGAATCTGAAGTTGCTGTATGTTTTCAGTTTTAAGTTGCATGTTGGAAAAAAAAGAAAAAAGAGAGAAGTCATGCAAATAATAGAATTGATCTAATAAAGCTGTTCCAGGATTTTTACTTGAGTACATTCTTGAAATTTCTAATTTTCATTTGATTGGGAATTTCCTTTCGACTCACGAAAACAGTGAGTGTCCAAGACATATTTCGAAGCCAAAAATATGCAGGTCAAAATATGAGTGCACTTTTTATCAGAGCCTGGGTCTGACTGCAATGTATTTTCAGCATCCGGCTTCAGGTCCCATCCTTTCTATTTGTGTTTTAGAGCATGTGTGACCAAAATGACAAGAATCTCTTCCCCCTTAATACCCAAGGCATATTAACCTTCTGTTTCACTGGGTTCATTTCAAATCCGAATTTTATGTTAGCTGACAATCACTAGACTCCTAACACAAGCCATACCTGTTTGTCCACATAGCATTCAGAATTGGGGAAATGGGGCTTATTAGAAGCAATCCTTTAACATTCCTGGGTGTAAAAATGTATGTGGAAGCTTTTGGGCTAGAAGACAATCCCAGTGAAATTTATAAAATAAAAGGTTTTGCCTACAATGCAGTTACCTATTACAAAGAAACCCTAATCTATTACCTTAACTTGATCTCTCCCACCACTCAGCCCCACATCACAGCACCAGGATTAGCATCGACCCGTTATGCAGAAAAGCCTCAACAGAAAAGTCATGATCCAAACCCACACTTCTGAAACACAAGAATCTGTGCAGGAGCTGTAATATTGCCCAGGATTTGCTGAGAGTAGTTTTAAAGAACAAAGGTAAAAAAATGAAGCAGTGTATTTAAAAACAGCATCATCTATTTTCATCGGAAATACCTCCAGTCTCATGCAGGCCTCAGTGACTAGAAAACTGGGTCTCAAAGTGATTTGAAAAGGAGAATATCCTCTAATAATATTGATTCTTGTCTGAGAATTCCCCGCAGTCCTGCTCAGAGAACCAAGGTAGTGAACAGCAGTAAAAATCCAGCTTTTCCAGCAGGTGTCTGGATAATATTCAGAGAAGCAAGCAAATATGTGATCTCTTTAGGGACAATCATATGCCCCATCTGCTCTGTGAACCCATGTCTCATCCTGCTAATCTGGAATGTTAGCAGATCTGTTCAGATTCTCAAGTGTGACCTGCTTCCGAGAAGAAAATTATTCAAATAGGTTACACCAAAATAATCAGCAGTTAAAAACTAACATCAGTAGATAGTGACTCTATCAGCATTTTTCTCTTGCTGCATTTTTTTTTCTTTAAGTAATTAAAAAATGTCTCTGGAAGAGCAGTATGTACAGTATGTCATAAAGTCTCTCTGAACTACCTATATTTACCCCTGAAAGTGAATTCTTTATAAGACCTAGGATATCAAAGAAACGAGGGATCAAAGTAGTTTTAATAAGCAACCCAGTGTTTGTAGAACCTGCACTTTCATGTATCATGTTTTGTTCAAGTTCTTAATTTCGGTTCCTCACCACAGAAGGCACTTAAGATAACTATCTATAACCATATTGTCATGTTGAATCCTTTGATTATTTAACATGTACACCTTAGTGAAACAAAAATGCCTTTTTTCACCCATAATATTTGGACTTCATTGTATTTTATCACAGGAAATATAGATTTGATTTGTTTGATAGTTGGATCATATAGTAGCATAATTTTCATTAGTATTTCTACTTATATAGTAAAGTTTAATGTAGTACAGTTTTATCTACTCCCATACATTGATCTATTACACCTTGATCTTTTATAAATTGCAAAATAAACACATAACAAAAGATGTTATATGAAAAAGAGCTACAGAAAATAGAGTGAACTGGGCCTTAAAAGAGAAACCAGAGGTTCCCCAGTGAAAACCAGTCTGCTCTTTAACACAGTACAATCAGTTTCTCATCCTCTTGCTTGAAATCAGAGCTCTGCTATGTTTACAAATTGTTTTGTGGTGAAAACAAACAACTTAAAAAAAACCAAAACTCCCATATATGTTTGATCTATAGTCATAATAAAATTGTCAGTATAGACTGAGAATTATTGAACTCTGGGTTAGAAGCACAGATTAAAAGATGAAGGAATCATAAGACCAAACTGTGTGCAAAAAGCAATAATGACAAATGGATGTGGTAGCTATTCCAACAGCACATCTGGGTATAAAACTTTTTATTTTGCTCTGAAAATTACCCTACTGTCAGCTTGGAATCTGAATGAGCAATGAGTCGAAAACGATAACAGAAGCAAACTGAAATATGAACAGGCAGGCGTATTTTTAACTTAATCCCCCCCCTCCCCCCAATATGGTTGGGGAGCAGGAGCTTACTGTCCTACCTCACTGACTGTAACTTGGTAGCCAGAAATATCTGAAACATACACGGTACTGCCTTTGAAAATTCAGGAATACGAAGCCCTACACATAAATATGAAGACTTTATAACACCTTAAAGGACAACAGTAGCATGTCACATTTTAAGTGAAACAGAAAAGACAGGATGTAAACCACTGTATTTGTATTTTTGATCTACTACTGCTTATATTAAGTGCATTTCTGAACATTCCTCTTTATGCAAGTTAAAATATTTCAGATGACAAAATTGTATATTTAACCAAGAAAACCTCCAAATCAATGCACATTCATGAGCTGAAACTTTTTTATGTTACACCTCTGTCAGTAAATTTCACAGAGTAAACCACATTTTTAAAGAGATTACCTACAAAAAAGTAAAAGTGTCCTTTGTCTCTCACCTGGGACTTGTATTCCTGCCATGATACCATGGTAATTACCTAGTCCAAAAAGCAATGTTAGGTCACTTGGTGCAGTTTCAGAAATCTATCTGTAATTTGCAGAACAAACCAAGGAAACACAGTATCACATGTTTAGCCAGATTTATGTCATATCTATATGAAGAATTCTGCCAAGTCTTTGTAAGACTTACACTAGGCTCCACAGACCTAAAGAGGGGAGACTGTTCTATAGAAGGAGATATCCAAGATTCATTCAAACCCTGATGGAAAGTAAAGCTTGTGTGAGAACACCAAGGTGACAGTTTTAAGGATCCCTTGCAACAATGGAGGGTGTTTCCTTTGCTTTCACCAGTGTGACTCCGGCAACTTAATTCTCATTCAGCAAAGAGCACTGTAATAGCTTTCTAGACATTTCAGATACAAATGCCTTTCTTCAGCCTTCTTGAATACCATGAAAAACAGGGAACCTCAACCACAGAACCACCATAAGCACAACAGCAACAGCATCAGCATCAAGATATCTCGAGAAAACATTGTTGACAGAAAGAAAAAAGTGGTATTTGGGGTCACATTAAAATAAGGTGACGCTTAGTTTGTAACAGCAGTTGTCTTTGTAGTTGTGCAAGCTTCTGTTTTATTACATCTAGTGCTCACCTGACTCAGATCCCAAATTGTGTATCTTCCTAAATATGATGACACTCAAGTCTAGTGGAGCCTTCAAAATGAAACAAAACCTCATACTGGAACAACAATCAGTGCTAACAGCCTCTGACTACCTTTCCATAATTCAGAAGATGAAAAACCTGGTGGAACCAAGTTTTCTTCAGCTCTGGCTCCCTGCAATTCCATGGGGCTACAAAGGAGTTATGGTGGTGTATCAAAGAGGGGAACTGGTCAAAACTGCTCACTTGGCTTCTGTGCATACAAAATAATTCCAAGGGAATGTTCTGAAAGAGGAATTTAATTTCCTGACAATCCAGGCAAGAGATTTCCCTGTGTTTCTTATCTTCTAGACCAGACCTAAATCAGGCTGTCATGTAATCAATGGACTATGATAGGCTGATTATCATGTAGGATAAGTGATATCTATTAGAAAAAATTGATCCTGACATAACTCAGAAAAGGCAGCAGCTTAAAGCTAGAGGCCACAGGCCCTGGACTGGCCTTTGTACATATTTAATGGCTGTCATTTTCCTGGAGGTGCCTGAAAACAGCAAAACTCTCAAGGTAAATCTATATTGATTGAATAATCCTTGTCATCTGTTAGGACTAACAAAGCTGTCACAGTACAGCCACAAGCAAACAGATTTTATTTGATAACTTTCTTTCCATTTCACCATAGAAGCACAAGTGCTAGAGTTTCAAGGGACCCCTTCATGTTTGGTCTGTTTTCACTCAGGTAATTCCCCAGCGAAGGCCCCTGTTTTCAGTGGCTGATTAACTGCAACGTACTTAATTAAACCTGCAGCATCAGAATTACAGTTTATGAAAGAATCAGGAGCCGGCTGCCCGTGAACCCCCAGTTCTGCAGGGTTTGTGCTATATTAGGAGCTGAGCCTGAATGATTATGGCTCGGAGCTTGATAAAGATTGTAGGGGTGGGTGTGCTTGAGGCTGTCCCTTGTGACAGCATCTCCCTTTATGAATACAGAAAAATTCATCAAACAGAAATCATTAAATGGAGCAGATGGGGTTTGCTGTGTGGCTGAGGCATAAAGTGCCTGGAGATGATGATGAGCACTGCACAAGCCGGCCGGGCAGATCAAAACGACAGTCCCGGGAAAGGCGGACAGTGCAGGACCCTTTGCTCTTCTTGTCCTCTCCACACACAACTCGCTTTTGTAGGGGCCAGAAACAGTGCTCCCCACAGCCACACTCCCCTGCCATCTCCCCCAAACCTCACCTGCTTCCCATCTGCATTTGCCTTCTGAAACCCTTGTAAAATCACTGGAAAAATCAGTGCTGGTCAGAAGAAAACTCCCCAGTCCATTAATTCCCTCACTCCATACACTAATGGTATTAAATACAACATGATATTTGTTTGTACTTTCATTGAATCCTTTTTATATGGGTCAAACTTTTATTCTGTTTCTATTTTTAAAAGCTAGAAATTAGTTAGATTCCCATGAGCTTCAGGTACTGGCACCTTGGCACAGAATGGTATAGGGACAGATTTGAGCTGTATTTTATTTGGTGAGGCCTGTTCAGCCATTCTTGATATGGAGACACAAATCCAGGCATTCAAGTATCCCAGACAGGGTCATGGAGAGATGCACATCACACACTCGTCCTGCCTCAGGGGGTGAATTTCACCCACAGATTTCAGGAGTGCTTTCTCTTATTTCAATAGAAAATTCTGCCTCCTGAGTCTGCAGAGAATACCTTGATGTAAAAGTGCATTTATTCACCTTAAGTGCCATTATCTAAACTGATCTTTTACCTTTCATTAAAGGGTATATCTTTCTCCCTCAAAGTGCATGGAAAGAAAATGATTTAACATGGAACATAAAGTGGCAGATTTGGAGTCCCAGAATGAAAAAACAGCAAAGGTAATTCTTTGCTTCATTGGGAAGATAAAATGTTGATTATTTTAACCTTACCTGCAAGTAGCAGATGTTTCGATTTTGCTTCATCTTTACCTACCATAGCCCTTTTTAAATTCAAAAGGTTAGTAATTTTGTTTTATATTTCATCTTTATAGGCAGCCATAAAATCTATCAGTCTTAATGATCCTATTAATTGTCTTTGATTTTTAGCACCATTTTTGCCGGTTTCTTTTCAGAAGTATACATATGCTCTTTCAATGCAATCCTCTTACAAATATTATTTATATAAAAAGCTGACCCATTACTGAATTACTGCCACTCAGGAATATGGGAAGTTAGCTTGACACTTATCAACATTTCCAGAAAGAAAAAAACAACTAAAAATCAAACTTAAAAAGTTAAGTAATACTAAGCAAATAGCCCCACAGAAATTTTCCCCAGAAACAGGGTTTGTAAATCCTATGTGCTCTCAAAAACACTATTTGATTTGGATTTTTTTAAGAAAACCATCAAGAATGTTCCTGATATTTTTTTCTTTTATAATTGTCTCACCTGAGAAATCATTAACTTGGAATACAGCATTCCCTGCTGCTGAAGACTAGGACAGTGTTTCAATTGAACTTTTCCACAATGATGAGTAAACCCCAACAAAATGAGGATTTAGACAAGCCAAAAAAGTGCTCAAGGTGCCATTGCTTCTTCCTTTACCATATAAAATATCTCTCTCCTTAAGCACGCATGGATGAACTGATCTCAGGTTAGTGCAAATTGGGAGTAACTCTTTTGATCTCAATTAATGTAAATGACGTGGGAATCCTGCTGCCACTGTACCCATGTTTCTGTACGTCAGCATCCCGTACTAACCAACCTCCTCCTTGGGTCCCTGCTTTGACAGCTCTGCAGACACCCCACACTGCACAGTCTTCCCTTGAAGTTTATTAGGCTTCTAAATGTTAATTAAATATTAATTATTAATAAGAAAAGAAGGAAAAATACTAAAAAAATGTAAATCACACATTCTGGGAGCTTGCTCTTCACAGGTACTAGGGATAGCAGACAGCACCTCTACGTGTTTTAACACAGCCCATTTACTCAAAAAGCCTTTCATAGGGAGATTTTCAGACAACTGAAGTAGCAGAGCCTGGTTCTCTCCTAAGGAAAAAAAGAAGTTTGACATGCTTGGGCATTAGCTCTGTGTGGATCTCATTTGAACCACCTTTAGATCAAAGCACAGGTTTTTCCTGGTTATGCTTAAAAAAAACCCACTTACTTTCTGGTTTCAAAAGGAAAAGATCTGCTGACTTAGACATCAATAGCTAGCTTAAAACTCAGTGAATAGCACTATTAACTTTTTTATTTTTTATTTTTTATTGGGCCACTTGTTCCACTCTCACATCCAGACGCTTGGAGCTCTTTACAGGCAGCCAGAACAGAGGAAATGCAGCAAACCCCTGCCCATCTCAGAAACGCCATCTCATTAAGACATTGCTGCTTGACTTCATGTGCCCATGTTCATTTGGTTAGATCACGGTGCCAAATTTTTTATATTCTCAACTGGAAAAAGGGAATGATCCTACCATAATAAATGCTGCCTCTCTCCCCCCCTCTTAGTTTCTCTGGTCTACTGATGGAGTGTTAATGTAACATACCAGCCAGGAGGATTAAGCCTAGATTGCATACAATCTGTTTTATGATACTAACGTGAGATACAGAGAGATAGGCAAAAGAAAACAATAATTACCTGACACATCAGTTTTTCTAACACAGAGGATTGTTTACATTCTTCTTAAATTAAAAATTAAAAAAAAAAAGTAGGAAAATATTCTTCCTTTTTTTTTTAACTAATGCAACCCCAATCTCTTTTTGAGCTTTCAAAGTATGTACTTTTTTTGTAAATATGCCAAAGTCAAGGCCTGTACAGCATGTGATCTATAATAAACTTCAAAAGAACACCTTTGACATTTTAGATAACTTGCAAATGATGATGCAGAAAGATCTTTTGCCACTACAAAGAAAGAACAAAAGAACCAACATGAAAGAGAAATCAATAAACATATGGCAATTAATAAAACATTTTCTATGAATACCCTACAAAGAGTTTTACAACAGTATAAAAATCCAACAGTTGTTTCAATGTGGATTTAAAAAGTATCAGCTGTTATATTAAGATATTCTTTTTAAGCAACAAAATGTACGTAAAATAACGGATATGGATTTTGTTGTAAATCCATCAGTTGCAGCATTATGGATCAACTGGGAGTTTTTTTTTAAGGTGACCCAACAAATTCTGTAATGAAACCATCCATTTTTCAGAGAATAAAAACAATAGCTGGAACCAGAAGCATTTGTTTGTTGACGTATGGTTCAACTCAGCAATTTGGTCACTTTTAGTGGCTTAAAAGAAAATAATCATACCCTGATTTTTTAAAACACATTTATTGATTTTTTTTTTTATAAGCAACATTACACTAACCATTAGGACGGACATTACAATATCTTCAATGCAACCTATGAGCAATAATTTATCATTACAATAAAGACAGATCTACTTGCACGTTGTTAACCTACCTTCTTCCCTTTCAGCAGGGAACAGTTTTAGTTCCACAAATATTGTCAATAAACCTTGTAAAATCTGAGCAACCCATAAGATAGCTTATACTGGGACGTGCTCCCCATACCTAATAAAACACTCTGATGCTCCGCTTGGTCTGTCCACTCTGGTCTCCACAAAGATACATGCATCTGTTCTGGTGGTTTGTTTGTACTCACATATTCTAATTCTACATTATGGCAATGACGCCTAAAGACATGGTTTGAACTTCAGTAGCAAACAAAGGTATTTTATCTTTTCACATGGTGGAAGGCCCAGTTCGTTAATGTTAGAAAACTTAAAAATTCAGGAAAACTGTTTATCCATTTGTTCTGCCTGGCTTCCAGACAGAAGAGAGAAAAGTTCACTTCTGAGCCAGGTACACAATTCATTTCACTGTCACCTATACAAAACTTGTGGCTGGAAAAGCCCAGAAAAAATTTATTTAATGACATGGTTTTTAATGGGGCCTTCTACCAACACTAGAAAATAAATCTGTGAAATGGCAAAAGAAAATGCATGCAGAAAATTCTCAGTGCCATAAAGGAAAGGCTTTGTATTTCCCACATATAGTCTCTATATTCTGTGTGCAGGTGTGGGGGAGAGTTAGCAGTATATGGTTTATAGTTTCATAGGTTTCCCTCATTGTCTGCTATGCAAAGGTTGCACAGGAGATGGGTGGCCTACTTTAACATTTTTTTCAAGGCCATTATAGATTACATTTATATTTTCAGAACAGCACAAAGCACTTATTTTGGGGACATGAGCAGAAGTAAAAAGCCAGAAGAACCCTGGTTAGTGTAACTCAGATAAACCTACACAAAGTTTTTTCCAGAGCCTGCATTAGGCTGAAGAGTAGCTATTTTTTACAATTTGTGTTTTGAGACCTTCTCCCGAGTGGGAAGTTACAGGTGTTCAATTTAACCTTCCATGAAATAATGCATTTACCTCCTCTCAGATTTGTCAAGTGAGTCTTAGAGCACATTTGGCTTTCCATGACTCTGTTATCTTTGCTCTGCGAGCACTGACAACTGGGGCTGCCCAGCACAACCAGTAACACTCATTATCAGCCCAAAACTCAGCGTTAAATCCTCATCACAACGAGCCAGGCAAGACGAACAGTAGCCCAAAGAACTTCTGGAAAACTGACAAACTAATCATGCATATAATTGCTTCTTGACTTTTGCTCCTGCTGTGGCAGGACTTAATAATAACCTCAAAGGTTAGTGTTGGAACACACACATCATTTAAATGACTCCGGGATGACACACTGCAATAACACTATTAATTCTTGCAGGCCCACTCTCCAGCATTTCCAAAAGATTCAAAAGAAAAGGGCTTAAAAGCCAGTAAGAGGAAGCCTGTGTCAGGTTAGTTTTGCTAATTAGAACTTGAGGCTCATTGTAACAGCTACAAACTTGTTTCATAGCTCCTTGAAGGCAGATGATTCGAATAAACATGTGAGCCAGTTTCTATAACTGCTTTCATGTCAAATTACTTAGCAGTCCTCTCAAAAAGGAGTCATGAATGGAAAGCATCTATATTTTGGTTCATTTTGATAATTAAAGACAAATTGATAATTAAAGACAATGAATTCAAAAAGACTATTCCTCTGCATATTGTTTGAAATAGGAACTAGCACTTAGCATCACATTTGGAGTCTAGTCCAAAGCACTCAAATCAATGGGAAGTGTCTTTCAACAAGACAATGTTTTGGATAAAGCCAAGTAAGAAAATTATTTGTATGGAAAATGCTTCAGATCTCTAGAATGATTCAGTGCTCAGAAAAACAACCACAGTTATTAACTACAGACCACAAGATAAACTGTTTCATTACTCTCAACCGGAAGAGATTATCTGGCAAAACCCCTGCTGATGAGACTCTTTCAGGTTTATTATCATAAAATGCTTTCTATTTTAAAAAAGCTCGATATTATATACTTTGGTGTGGCTAGACACTTTTTGTATTAGAAATTCAGTTTTAACAGCTTAAATGCAAAAGTAGACAACTTTAAAAATTAATGAATGCCTTCCTCCTCCTACCCACCCTATCATCAAGTTTTGGAGAAGCCAAAATTCCCAGTGAAGTTGAGTAAAATGCAGCGAATGGTGTGATCCAACATACAAATAAAGAAAAAAAAGCATATTTAACAAATGTTAAAATAGATGACACTTTGAAATAAAAATCTGACAGTTTCAAGGTAACTTGTTCTCATTTTAGCAGAGATCTAAATTAAAAGTAAAGATTAAACAAGTGCTATGTAACACCTCAAAAGAAGCAATGTGCTTTGTTTTTAATCAACCGAAATGCCTAGCTTGACCTTAAACTATATTTTTAATTCTGAAAATAATCCCTTAGTGATCACCTAGAGTGGTGGGAGGCCGTGGGTGTGTCCAGGCTCAGGCACGTGCAGCCTGCCCAGAGCAGGAGCCAGGGCATCTGTGCTTTGAAGAAAGCTGCACTAGAGGTGATAGCAAAGTACCAGTGGCTTCCCAAGAAGAATACACATACCTGCCAAAATAAAGCAAGATTCTTTCCAAAATGGTAAAAACTGGACATCCTTAGTCAGCTGAGAATTTTTTTTCCTGTTTTATTTATTCTTCACTCCTATATCTTAGTTCAGACCTTTCAACTTTACTTACAGCTACCAGATTAAGCTGCAGAATTTATCATAATTATCCAACTCACTGCTCTTTGCAGTGAAGAGGTAGCCAGAAGAGCTTTACATGAAAAAAAAAAAATAAAAGAAAGAAAAAAAGATCAAAGACTACTTGACTTGATTTAGCAAAAGAATCTAATCACAGATATTGGCTAAGTTAGCACTCTAAAAACCTTTCATTCATTAAGTTGCACATATTTGGAGAGCTCGCTGTAGCGAACACTGGACTTTGGGGACTACAAGAGATCCTGTGTTCCTGTGTTTTGTGCTGTATGAGGGTTCTGGGACTGTTCAATACCATGGCCACTGACACAGCTTGATTGGCCTTTGCCCTTCTTAGGATGGCCAGAAGCAAACCACATTTCCAAAAACTAAGGGGGCAAAATATTGTTTCTATCCCAAAAGTTTCTAACTGTATTTATAGAATCAGAATCCTGTGGAAGAGACCCACAAGGATCATCGAGTCCCACACGCAGCCCCACACAAGACATCCATCCAACCAGCTCTTAGATTTCAAACATGCTGAAGAGCACTGGTATTCGAAACAAGAAGCCAATACTATAACTTTTTTCCCTACTTGAAAGTAATCTAGTTCTTAAGAACAAATTAATTTTCTATCTGAAATTCAGTTTAAGAAAATTATTAAGCATAAAGGTCCTTCTTTGCTTTTCAAGGCATGCATTAACTTCTTTTCTGAATTAAACATCAATAAAAAGGCATGTCATTAGTGTTTATTCTGAATGGTATTTTTTTAATATAATTTCATCAACTCTCAAGTACATCCAAATTCTAATATGATTTCCATCCCTCTGTCATGTTAATTTCTCCACTGCAGTCCAACTAAGCCATTATATAACAGTATTATAAATAATCTTCTAATATCCACTTCTCAACTCTTTAATTGATAGAACTCACCAGAGCACATTATGGAGGTGCTCGCTTTTTTTCTGAAGGATAAAATTAAACATTATAAAACAAGTTTCACCTTTTCTTTATCAGACAGTTTCTGCTTAGCATAACCAAGGCTTACATTGCTGGTACCTTCTTTGCCTAATGCCCCAAAGACAGAAGATATCTATGGCAACACCCAAACCACAAGACAAGGGAAGCAACAGCAGTAAATACTCTTAAACAAGGCTGCATATGTGTAACAAAGAGCCTAGCTGCAAAACTTTTTAAAAATTCTTAAGTATAAAATATCTTTAATCAAGTTCTTTTGGTTTATTACGTAATTTTAAAAGTGCAACAATTAAAATAAACTTCACTTGCCAAAATCTTAATACTACATACAGTATATTCTGTAAGATTAAATACCTAAGGCAAAACACACACCTAAATTACTCCTGTCTGATTTGTGCAAGCCTGACCTAAACATCGGTATCACTGGCACATCTAAATGGAAGGCCCTAATAGGAACTATTTTTTTCCTAGACTTTTGCAAAACAAAAGGAGCATCTGTCTCTCTTTTAAGTAATGCAGAGGAAAAAAACTTCACTACTATTGCCAGCTTCTATGTAAAGTTTCCTTGTCTGGATTCTGATTCTCGACAAACACAGTTAAGTAGTTTAAAGCAAGGTTGAAACCTCCTGCTGCCCTGGCAGGCCCTGAATCAAAAGCTGGTCAGTACAGGTTGTATTTATGTGCCCCATGTACACAATCTCTATTAACTTTAGTTGCTACTAAAATGGTCAGTTCTCCACCTCAAATATTTAGACACTATCAGTGCAGTATATCCTCTGGGTAACCCTATGCTTTCCACTGACCATTGTTCAGCAAATCCGTAAGTCGCAGGAACTGAAGTTTCAATGCAATACCTACAAGCTCATTTCAATGCATCCATTAAACGCTTAATGAGGCAGTTACATGATGCAAAACTTGATGGCTCCTGGCAGGCAACTGCAAGGAAATTATCTGGTATACCAGAGTGAATTTTCTGTTGCTCCACAGATGCATCAGCACCCTTCGGTTGGATGTGGTGTGTCCCTCAATGTTTAAAATACCTGAGACAAGTTTCCAGCTCTGTAGTTATAACTACTTCTGGCCTCCCTTCATCTTGGTCACTAAAGATTCTCATTTCAACTCACCCCTCTTCTATAGACTACACAAAGCTCTGAAGGAACACCTTCTCACAGCTGGCTATATTGGACATGCACCTTTTAAGTTGCTTTTATTTGCTGTTTTAGATTTGTTTGTATCAGGTTGAAGCCTCTCGTCTGCGCGTTTAAACTCTGCTGCATATCACAGATAATTTGCATCCCTCCCCAAATTTCTGAATAACGACATTTAATTTCATTGTTACTCTTATTAAACCCCTGTGATGGTTACCCCTTAAAATGAGTTCATAGCTGCTTTGGTAACCTTCTGGCTCAAGAGAATACACATACTGGCACAAGAGGACACTTGGTCCACATGTGATGGCAGCTGGGAGTGAGGTGATGTGATTTAGAGTTGACTGCAGAGAAAAGCTTGGGGAGCTGTGGGTCTGGGAGGCGAGGAGCAGAGCTTGGACACAGCCTTTGCTGGGGCTGGTCACTATCGATTTGCCTGGAGTGCAGGAAATCAGGAGACTGGGAAAACTGACCTGAACAAGTCTACATGTAAAAGAATAAAAAGACCCACTGTGAGGTAGGAACAACAGGCATGAAGCGACTGGCTCTGGAGGAAGTATGGGGAGGGAGGCCCTACCTGCATATCCCAAACCAGATTTCCATTCTTGGGCACTCGTATGTATGTGCTGCTTCTCATCTGTGCTTGCAGTTTGTGGCAGCTACACTAGTAAAGTAACTCTGTTCCTTATCAGGCCACACGTTTATGAGAAACTCTCACAGGCAGAGACACCAGAAGAGCTCAAAAATTGAGAACATTTGCTTCCAGTTACTGGAACGTGCAAGTTTCTGACCAGTCACTGGGTGTCCAGCACACTCATAGAGGAATCTTCAGCAGGATTAGCTATGTCTTCCCTTGAGTTTGGTCCTCGTCCCTTTTTACTCCTCATCATACTCTCTTAATACAAAAATAAAGTTGTCAGAATACATAACAGGCTGAAAGATGAGGCACGCCAGCTTCGCCACTGCTCCTAAACGTAGCAATGCAAAGTCAGTCATGGAAAATGTTCCCACAAATTCACAAACTTGGTCATCAAGAAGCAGACAATGAAGGAGAGGTGGTTTTCTATAGCTTCAGACAGCATTAGGCTCATCAGCAGTATGCTGCCATCCTTTATGAAATCATATCACTAACCATAAAGAAGGTGTCACTGCCATCTAAAAGATGTGCAGATGTGCCATTTAGGGACATGGTTTAGTGGTGGGCTTGGCGGTGCCCAACAATGGTTGGACTAGATATCTTAGAGGTCTTTTCCAAGCTAAATGGTTCTATGTCATCAATACAGCCCAGGCTAGGCTGCTCCAGCCTCAGTCAGTGTCAGCAGGATCTGACCATACATATTTTCTGCTGCATAGGTGTATAAGTGCAGGAAGCCTGAAATGCTGCTAAGGGAGAAAAAAAAAAAATAATAAAAAACCCCAAAACAACACACACAAAAACCCCCAACTTCAAAGGAAAATAGAGTTTTGATTGATTTTGTTTCCTCTGCAAGTCATGGACATTAGTTATGTTCAAATAACCTAAATGTTATAAACCAGCAATAAAGCCCCACAGTTCAGAATGGAGAATTCTGCTTTTCTTTCTTGCCTTTATATTGAAGATCAGCTTTAACTCTTTTCCTCCCATTTAAGCTATCAGATGCTTAAACTTAACCAAACATAAGATTCCCACTATTTTCATAAGCAGATCTTCAGTTTTCAGCTTGCTGTTCTAATTAAAATAAGCTCTTATAAAGTCTTAACTCACTAAATTAAATATCTTACTTGAGTTCCTGACACTTTATGACAATTATTTTCTGAGATCTATTTTCTCCCCCTTAATTGCTAACATACTAATGTTGCAAAATGATATTTCACAGGAACATTATTTCTGAAGTTACTTATTAATGCCAGGATTTTCCCATAGCACTAAACCTAGGTTGCAGTTGTCTCCTTCTTCTTAGTTCTGGCATGACTTTGACCGGTTGAATCCCCAAATATGTATCAGTAATCAAAAGGTATATTTCAGTACAGGAGAACCTGTTTGGAAGAATTCTTCTCATTTCTTCTCTGCTTGTTTTATCTTTGCTTGAGATGTGAATAATTCATAGGCCTCTGTCTGCTTTACAGTCAAACGCATTCTGTCCACCCAAGACTGTTCGACTTTGTGATTTATTATTTAATAATTTGCAGGGCTGCGCTGTTGTAAGGTGAGCATTGTGACTGCTTGCAGAACTGTTACAATCTGGTCTAGTTAGCTGTCCTTTCTTTCCCTCTCTCCAAACAGCAGCAGTTATTGATTTTTTTTACAAACCTCTGCCATGTAATCCCACAGCTGCTGATCTCAAAGCTGTTACTATAAAGTAAAAGTTGGCCCTTCTTCTTGAAAACAAGAAGTCATGTTTTGATTCACTTTTTCTTTCTTTTTTTTTTTTTTTTTATCAATTGTTTCTTTTTTCTCCTTCTTTTGTGCCTTAGTCAATGACAATACTCAGGAAGCGCCACTGGCTTCTCTTAAGGATAAAACTGAAAAATGAAAGCCCTTGTGGGAAATACACGCTGATCCTTTCATTACACCTGCAAAAAATGCCTGTCTGAAACTTTTCAACCTTTGAAACTTTTCCAAAGGAAGTTGAGCTATTTCATCTATTATCTTGGCAACAATTACACAGTGTTGTCTCTCAATAATACAATATTTGTGTTTAAGTCCCACTGCAAGTTATCAGTCACACATAATGGTGAAAAGAACTACTCCAAAAAACACAGTGGCTCCTAATTCTTAAAGATTTACTATTCTGCCAAGCTCAGCGATACTAATCAGTGTGCAATTAGGGCCTGATCGATTGGCTTCAACTGACTTTGGATCAGGACTGTAACAGGCACCGAGGGCACAGGCGCAGCAATTGTAGCCCCCAGTGAATTAACTTCTGTACAGCCTATTTTCTACCTGTCAATTAATTAGAGGATTTGCAGCCTTTGAAGACTAAAGCATTGTGGGATTGTTTCTTTTTTTGCTACTATGAACCCTCAATAAAACATTTGTGAAAATATTCTCGCACTGTCCTCTTCCTTTCTGGTCCATGACAATTAAAGTGGCATTAAAGCATTTAATTTGATGCCGTAACTGGAAGATAAACCTTTCTGGGCTAACATGTGCACTTTAGTAACAGATTGACTTCAGCTCACTACAAGACTTAAACACGCTGGTGGGCTCGTTCTACACTGGGAGGGAGACCTAGTTCCCTGGGGGAGACTGGAGGTGTCCTGCTCTGGCTACATACTCTGAAACTTGTACAGAGGACTCGGGACCGGAATTCCTCCATATTTATGGTAGGCATTTGAAAGTTAGAGTAACTGTAACCCAAGCTTCATACAGAATTACCCTAAATGGGATCTATTTCTTATCCCTAACTACAGTGTTTTTACCACTCTACCACCTTGAGCTGTTTGGCTTCTATTTTGATTACAACAATTTATCTTTAATAATGACTCGTCTTTTTCTTGGTAGAAAGGCGTTTGTACAAACATGACATTTTGCAAAATTTTCTGCAAATACATAGATTTGACTCAGCCATGTACCTTAAATCAGATAATTAAAGATAGGATCATAAATACAAAATGCCTTTCTCTTGGTATACTTTAGTTTTAGATACTGTTAAGACATGCTACAGTTGTACATATATTTTGCTTGGCCATGAATGGAAAGGCCTGAAAATAAACTCCAACCTACAGAGAGTTGTTGTAACAACCAGGGACCCTTCCCAGAGTAGGGCTGGGTTGCTGCCTTGTGTGCTAGCTGAAGTTTCTGAATTCCTTTTACTATCAGCTCTGGAGGCATAATGAAGGAAGAAAATATACATCTCTGCAAAGGGAACCTCTGCTGAGAGGAAGAATTTATTTCCCTTTTCTACTTATTCCTGTCTTCCATTATTTATTCAAGCCAGTGAGTAAAAACAGTAGGATTTTGGCAATGCCTAAAGTTTTATGTTAATGGTATTGAAAACTATTTATGACAGCAGATACTCACATTGCTAAAATACTTGCACTCTACATATTGCTATACTACTAGATAATTATGGGGTTTTTTTTGAAAAATAGACATTGAAACAAAAAAATTGCAACAATACAGCAAAACTTTCACCAAAAGAGAAGGTGGGTAATTTGACTGTACTCCAAAGTAGAGCCCTAAACGATGCACCTTCTTTCCTTGAACATGAAAACTGCACGCACTTAGCAGCTTTTTCTCCAGCATTTGGGAAATCTGACAGATTTACCTTCTTAAACTATAGCTGGTCTTCCACTCTCACCCACCACCTTTCAGCCTCAGCCCCCTGGCTTGATTTTACACCTGGGAAAACCACTACTCAGGAGCTCTTCCTTTAGACCTCCTAGTCTGAAAGGTCTAATAGCCCAGATAAAGAAGAGTACTTAAACTTGCATAATACCTTTAATGACTCCCTGGGGGAAGATGCTGCACAATTTATTTAACTCTTTGTACATAGACTTTCATCTTGGGTTCTTATATGTTAAGGACCTCTAATGTGCAAGCCATTAGCACCTTTCACCATAATCTCCTCCCAATGTCCATTTAGATTACAGTAATGGCCACTAGTAATGTAGAGTAATGGCGACCAGCAATGATATCATCATAATGACTTCTCTGAACTTACTCCACAAGTCTCCTTATATATGGCAATCACATACCCTTGTACATAGTGCCTTAATGGAATGAAGGCATACACCTTAGCCAGATACTCCAACTCCCATCTTTTCCAGATATGGACCTTCACTGCAACATGCTACCTCCATTTTTATTTTTTTTAACTATCTTACAGTCAAAAAAGGAAACAGTTTAGCCTCTATTTCAAGGCCTAAAGCAGAAGCAAGTAAATAAAAAATTTAAATACCTGGTGGTTTGGGGTTTTTCTCAGATAGGGAAGGTTAGAGATAGTTTTGATGGCAAAATAACATCACTGAAAAGGAGGAATTTCTGGAGAAGAATCAAGCCCTTTGACCTGAGCAGCAGCACAATGACATTAACTGTTATCTTGCGTCTCTACACAATGAATATACAAGAATACTGTAGACAATGTGCTTCTCACTTGCACAAATAATCTCATTGATTAAGATAGGTAAGAATTGTCTATTCTGTCCTTTTTCAATTACTTTGGTCTATAAATCTGTATTATACCTTAATGATTTCCCTGGTAATAAGCCATTTCTCAGGTGAAAAGCTAGTTGACCAATTTTCACTATATGTTTCCCCCCTTTTTTTTTCCACACAAAACTTAACTTTGGAACATTCCAAGCACTGTTTGATCTTGCAGGACTTTTTCCCCTTAACAATGTCGGTGGGAAATAGGCAATTCTAACACTACCACTTGTGATATCCTTTTGCAGAAATGGGGACAGAGCCAATTATACAAAATATTCAAGCATACACCTTTATGTAAGAATATTGACCGTTGTATTTACTGTGGAGGAGCAGGTGTGTACTTTAAGTACGGACCCTCATGAGATGCTGAGTGCTCTGAAGGCTGAATGTCTTCTCCATTCTGTATGTCATGAGACAAGACCTCAGAAAAAAGGTCAGTTCTGACAGTTTCACTCCCAGCATAGTTTCACTTTATTACATGAGAACAGTATGTGGATTGCCATCTGAATATACAGGAAAGACGTATCTTAGGTTATTAAGCAACTCTGGAGCTTAATCAATCTACACAGAAAAAAACAGTTCAAAATAAACTGAGCTACTGATGGGGGGGCTTTCCCCTCTTTTTCTGTTTATAAGGTCTCAATATGTTCACATATCAGAAATTTCTCTTCATCGTTAGGTCTGGCAGGTAAATCCCAGTCCTTGGTACAGTAGCAGTTGGTATGCTAGTGATCGCTGAGAGATAGATGAATAATTAATAATAGAAATAAATAACTGATTATTAAACAAGTAAACGTTTCCTTCTGTAACTGATAATGCAAACGATTTCTAGGTTATATTCTGCTTTCCAGTAAAGATTTCCAAACATTACCTTCAATACAGACAAAAACACCTCAGCTAGTTCTTTCATACAGAATGGTAAATTATGTTATTGCTTTTGTACACTATTCCCAATGCTTATTGCATATTCACTTGTATACATCTAGTGCAACATTATTATCTTGTTTTGATTTTCTTTCTTCCTCCACCCATACCCCCCTAACCTCCTGTCAACAGTTGGGGAAGCTGCTAATACTGTATTGTATATTCATTATCCTAGCTTTTTCTTTACAAATATCATTATAACATCCTGCATTTGTAAAGTAAATAATTAAACATTCTAGAAAGTCTTATAGGACACAGTAATCTAACAGATGAAAGACATCAGAAACGTGGAAATCAAATGGAAGCACATGTAATATGTATCTTTTAAAAGAGTTTTCATAAAATAGGGTTAATGTGTTAATCAACCATATTTAAAATGCTAATTAATCACTGACTTGGAGTCTATTCATAAATAATTGAATGTCCTATTTATGCATAATTTCTTACACTTGGAAATGTGTGGCATTCATCCTGGTCTTGCAGGATGCAGCACAGCATTAACACTCGTTGAGCTCTCTCAGCTCTGTATTTGGATAGGACAACCACAACTGCCTGCTCTTCAGTTACCATTCACAATCTGATTCTGGCAATTAACCTAATCTGTCCCATCACTAAATATATCATCATCATGCCAAAATACAAAGAACTACATTAACCATGTCATTTTGCCAGCACTCCATACATGGAAGTGTAAGGCACAGAAGGTCAGTTTTGGGGGTGAAGCAAGCCAGTTGTGGATATTCTACTTTTCCTTTCCCTTCTTGTTTTCAAGGCATCTCGTCCTTTCTCCTTTGAAAGCCAGTCATGCCCCTAGATGGTTTCTAACATTACAATACACATTTCTTCCTCCTCTAAGGACTTTGTCTTAGAGAATGTATTTATTGATCTTCATGTTTACACCCCCAAGCAGTGATACTGGCTGCAATGTGAGATCTACACATATGTGTAATGGTGAAAACAGTGCTGGTAAACACAGCATCTTCAGCTTCCAGCAAAATCCAGACTCCTTTTGAGAGGATGAAAGCGATGATAAAGAATGTGAAAGTCTCATAGAAGTACTTGAAAATTTCTCTATCAAAATACTCATCAAGACATTAACTCTTCATGTTTTTATGAAATTCACCAATTTGGATTGCTTTAAAGCTTCACAATTACTTAATATGGAAGTACAAATACTTTCAAAAGAGAAGAAAAAAGCAGTCGGGGGTAATATACATTTTCATGCTAGTGAAATGCTAACTTGTAAAACAGAATTGCAGAAGCATAGGAATTCCCTGAATTCTCGATACATGTCCTAAGTGGGAGGTTGTTTTTTTCTAGTTTCTCTCTACTTTGGTGTGAAGAAGGAAATTAGACCTTGCCTAATGTGATTTAGTGGACAAGCTGGCAGTGTTACTTGTCATTAAAGAATGAGAATAAGAAGAAGAATAGATCCCTCCTTCTAATCCTTCTTGACAGGCGAACAGAATACCAATTTACCATTTGATGAAGGCTTCAGGATGTTATGAAACCTCTACAGGGACTTCAGAGTTCTGTACAGAAAGGAATGAGAATGAGAAACAGCCAAAATTGTTGGGGGAAAAAATGGCTCTGGAATGGAAGCTGCTCTATAAATGGCTGGTTGCAAGCCAGTTGGCATCCTTTAAAATTTGGACATCCAGCTAATCCCAGCAGAGAGGAAAGAAGCTGGTGGACCTTGTGGAGAATCATTCAGCACTAGAAAAGGACTGCTTCAAGCAGTTCCAAGCAAATACTGGGCTGATGATTGCTTGTCAGCAGGCTTAAGAATGCCTGATACAGTTAGCCATGTTTCCACAGTAGAGCAGTGTAATTATCACTACTAAATGGTACATCTTTGCCTTTAAGGCCCTTAAAGAAAAAAAAAAAAAAAAACAACACAAAAAACCAAAAATACTCATAATCCAAACACATGACTCCAAAACAGGCAAACATTTTTCTTCTTTTTCCTACTGGATAGGTAGCAACTGCACAGCTAAAGCTGACAAGGAGCAATTCTAAATTCAGTTACTGTCTTTCTCCCCAGGGAACAGCCACTGGGCTACTGTAAGCAAGTAAACAGGGGTCTAGAAAAAAGCCAGTTCTGAAATATTTTGCTTTTATCATGTTACCCAAGAAATACAGATCGACACTAAAGTGGAAATCCAGCATCCAAATGCTTTGGAGTTCTTACTTTGGAGAAGTTCTGTCGCAGTACCCAATTTACTATTCCATTCCTATTTCCAAAGAAAAAGGTACCTATTTTTGAAATGCAACTTACTGCCAGCTCTCTCTTAAAGGTATTTTTCAACAGTTGTTTTCCCTCAAGAGCGTAATTTGAAAAACCGAACTTAATGACTGCTGCTCATAACACAGCAACATGCTATTTTCATCAACAAGGTAAATTGGCTTAGGATCCAGATTACTTTTTGCTGGCAGCTCTGTAATCCAAAGAACAGTGACAGTGCAACATGCAGCAATTCTAGTGGAAATGATCCTTAGTCAATACAGAGATTTTGGCAGTGGTGAGAAACTCAAGGTTCTGCAATCGTTACGCCTTTTGCCAATCATGCATGATGCGGTTAATATGTTGATGATATCTCTCTAACATATTGAGTTAGTGTTTGTGTCTATCCACTTCCCTCTACTGGACAAAATAAGAGCTGTTCAAGTGTTTATGATATCTTGTCATTATAAGTGGTTGGCCCAAGAGAGGGATATGCGCCCCGTGACAACGAGCAACTACTAATGGAGATTCTCCTTTAGCTCAAGTGATAGAAGCTTGTGCTGTTGGAGCAGAAGGTCACGAGTGTAATTCTTCCTCTTAAGTTATGCTATTAAACTGATAACCATGATGGCTGCATGCCAGCAGTGAGATGATACACCTCCACCCTTTGTGTTCTGGGTTAGCACTGCTCAACCTTCTTCTAACTGCCTTTTCTCTTGTCTCCAAGCTCCTTTGTCAGTCAGAGATGAAAGAAAGAGAAAGGAAGAGAGAAAAGGCTGAGAGAAGCTCACTCAAAAAAACCCAGAAGAAACCCTCCTGTGCTGGTGGGCCAGCATTGCTTCCTACTCTACAGAAAATGGCCCAGAGTTATGCGAAAAATGCCATGTGTTTCTGTAGATGTTATTTGGGAGTTTGTGAAAAAACACAGAGCCTTCTCTATATCAGTGCATAGCTCTAAGGGACCTATGATAGCGTTAGATGCAGCTTCAAAAGAGACTATCCTGTCTTTCTACTGAAAACACAGCTTTTGTGATATCCCTGTCTCTTCAAGTCATTGCTAAGGACTGAGGATGCACATTGCTCATTGTTACCATGCCCTTGTTCTCTGCCTTTGTTTTGTTATCTCCCAAGCTCATTTCTCTCTCTGTGCCACCCAATATGGAACAAGATGGAAGTGAAAATTTACTTCCTTTGTGAGCTTTGATACTAAGAACCTAACACATTGCTTTCCAAGTACTAGAGAGGTTGCATTTCAGTCCCATCCCATCTATCTCTATTTCAAAGTCATACTTTAATCTGGAATGTCAGGTAGAACATGAAACAATATTAATCTATGCTACATAAATAATTTCCTTCAATTATCAGGAAAGAGCAGCAAGACATGAATTTTCAGGTTGATTGAGTTTTAATCTCTAAGTTAAAAATTAATAATTTAGGTAGGTGAGGGTTTTTTTAAATAGAAAATTAAAAGTTTTATATTTCCTTCCTTTAGGAAAAAAAAAAAAAAGAAAGAAAAAAGATTATTTGGATCCAAAGGTCAGGAAACACTCATAGGTTGGAAATGTGATAATTATGAAATTATTCACAGAAGAAAATACTTAGGATTCAATGCAAGACATCCAGATTCATCACAAGGCACAAGAGATTGACAATCTATTATGAATGCCTCACATCACAGATAAATATTTCAATGCAAATAAATAAAGGATGCTGAGTGTTTCTCTTCTGAATGACTTTTCACAGCTCACTGAACACAATAGTTCTGGGACTCCTCTGTGTCCCAGACTCGTGTCCAAACTTTGGCATCCCCAAAGGCTTCCTGTGCTGAGCACAACCAGGTTACACTGTGATTTCAATTTGGAGTTACAAAGAACCAATTAATTCACTTCCCTCTAACAGAATGTAAAAACACTCTTTGGTGCATTAGGACAATCATGGACATTGTGAAACTGGCCTGGTTTTGTTTTGTGCTCCCTTGTAATTACTACAAAATGTACCATTCTTGTCAAACCTAATGACTTTTCTTTTTTTGGTGCAGGGGAGGGAAAAAGAAGAGAAAAGAGAATGATGTCTCTAAGCATATGGCTGGTTTACTCTGCAGATGGAGACAAGAATAAACTAAGATGTACGTCTGGTGAATTGTGCTCAAATAAAGCTTTTCTGTTACCGGTTTCCTACCTGTCACTATGATTATTCTTCTTGATCTGTGTTGTATGCCAAAACCCCAAAAGAGTAAAAATATTCTATGCCAAGATTGTTTTTCACTTGTTTTCAGGCAAACGTTTTAAAGGGATACTTTCAGAAGAAAGGCTTTTTCTTTTTCTAAATATGGACCTGCTTAACTCTTTTCATCTGTTAAAAGTAATTGTATTATTTTAACCACCAGCAGGAAATTCCATGCTGTGTATTGCTTCATGTGAAGCCATTTGTAACTTTACAGCTTTTTAATTTTGCAACAGCTGTATAGAAAAGGAAAATGACCATGTAGAATTACATCACTCATGGCTGCTTCTCCATTAAAACAGTATAACTAGAAAATGTTTGCATGTTCAAAATAAATGCTGAAAAGTACATTTGAGTGAACAGAGAGAAACATTTTTAGGACTTGTAAAGATACCAAGCTGATCTAGAAGGCTTTTCCTTTAAGACTCTAGCAAATGAGAGCTCATCAGTTACTCATTTGAACTTTAATAAAACTTAATCTTCTTAAAGGAGGGGACAGCTAAACTCAGGAAATTCAGTATTCCTCTTACTATTACTATACAGAATGATTTGTAAGAAACATTTGCTTGCAGATATTAATTCCTACCAACATATGGGAGTAATACATCCATAGTGGATGCTGAATTATGAATAAAATTACTATTTCATAATCAGATTATAGACACAATCTAATTTTTTTAAAGCAACTACTCAGTCACATTTATTCTGCAGCCCAAAGACCTATCCTTGATATAAGCCTGATTTTCACAGAATGAAGATTATGCACTAAATAAAGATCACACTTCTTTCAGGTATCCAGAGCCTGGGGTATCACTATATCATTGTCCTCTTCTGAAAGTACTGAGTACTAAAGGCACATCAAAGAACATTTCTGATCAGCTGGTAATTCTGGAGAGTACTTTGATGCTCATATACTTTCTGAATCATGACTGGTGTTACCTAGGCTGTGAAAGAAGAGTGAAAAGAAGAAAGGGATGTTTGTTTCCCTAAAAAGCAACAATATTGAATCCAGAGGGACAATATTTATAATGCATTTAGAGACCCGAAATGGGCAGCAAATAAAGACCTATACTCATAAGTATTTCTATGTGAAATATGTAAAATACACAAACACTACAATATAAGTCATAAAGGCAGACACAAATATACACCAACACATTAGTGATAGAAAATTACACGTTCACGTGTCCAGTCTACTAGCTTTGAACTACTTTTAAGTACCATTTGAATGCAGAACAATCTATGGGAATTAGATCCTATCACATATAACTTTCTTAGGTCCTAAGAAAGGTAGCACACTGTTTCTGCCCAACAAGTTCAGAGTTGTCATTAAATGAGTTCTGCTGTTTATGGAATAATACACAATAATAACCTGCTTCCACAGAATCTCTCATTTCCATAATTTTTTCTGCAAAATCTCTGTTTCGCAAGAAAAGGTACACTCTCACAGTCTCACCTCTCTGGAGCAAAGGCACTAGTAGGACCTGCTGGGGCACTTATTTTCATGAAATAGTTGTAATATTGCAGATGTCACTTTCCTGCCAAATATAGTGAGCAGAATGGTTGAGAAATTATTAGGCAGGCAAATAAAAAAATGCATGTAATTTCCTTGGGAAACCAGATTTAAAAGAAAAATCAATAGCTTTGAAATGCACCTACATGGATTTGTGATCTGAGTTCACCTGAGGAAAATTTTGCTGTGGCCTTCAACCTTCACTGCACAGCAAAGCCCAACCTGGAGCATGAGTTACACTGGCTTAGATTTAGGTGCCAAACACATGCTCTGCCCCCAAAAATACTAAATACCTTAGTAAAAAAAAACTGAGCCATACAGAATATTTCATAGATTTGGTGAGCATCTTTTGAAACAAACAGTGGCAAGTATTAATTGCAGAAAATGGCAGTGGTGAGAGCCATGATTTAGCACATCAGGAGTTTTCAGCACAGCAGTCAGTGAGTGAGAAGTTCCTTCCATGTTCTTTGCTGTACTTGGATTATGTAACTAAGAATTATTATCCAAAAGTACAAACTATGGGAAAATACATAGGGAAACTTTATGTGTGTCACAAATACTCATTGTTACTGATTTACCACTTTCCCATTCAGCTCTCCTTATAGGGCAAAATTAATAGATAGACATGGCAATTATGTCACAGACAACATCCTACAGGACGCTGCCACACTCATATGGCAGGTCAAATTCAATCATCAGACATGAGAGTTTGGTTCCTGTTTGATCCCTTCACCTTAATCCAAAACTGCATATTTGAAATCAATTCTCTCTGTTCAACATCACAGGAAATTATATATATCCCAGAACTGATTCAGGTATCAGTTGACTCAAATTACATTTTCTAAGGCACTGAAATACTTCTTTTGGTAATGACACTGAGGAATAAGGGAAAACAAGATAACAACAAGCCTTATACTTATCCCTGATATGCAAGCAAGATGTTTTTTCAATTTACAGTGCAGTTTTACATTGATTTTTGATATGAGAAGGCTCTGCCAAGTTCTCATTCTAAAATTTTTAACCATGTGTACTAAACCTCTAAAAGACAAAAAAACCCCTTTATATTTTCAATCTAGCATAATTTCTCTTGTGCCTTCGCTTAATTGTCCATGTTCATTAAAAGCATTCATTGCTTTCCTAAGTGTAAAACTAGACATACATAAAGCATTTACAGAAAAAGCTCATGAACTCTGAGGCAGCATAGAAAAATGAAGACGGTATTGGGTATAGGTGCTTTTTTAATATTCTACAATTTCCCAAGTGAGCAGAATTACTTTCAGAATAAACACACACTAAAAATATCAGTGTAAAAAGTTACATTCCGTATTTTCAAGATGAACTTTTGCAACATCTGCCAATGCATGTAAGCCTCTGAACATGGTCCTTAGTTCAGACAAAGCATTTCCACACATTCCTAAGCTCATCCATATATGGATGCTCAGCTTCATATAACACTTATGCTCCATCAGCAGCACAGAACCACATGTTCAAGTGATGTCCCAAATTGGGACAGCTTTCCAAGACGGACAGACACACAATTGCTACATACTTTTGAAAATCCCATCTGACATTCTAGAAAATGCTTTTTTCCTTTTCATTTCTTGAGAATGCTTTTCTTTGCCACTTCTCTCATTCATAAACTTCCCAGGTTTCTAGGATGCATCACATATCTAGGCTAACATCATAGGAGATCTACCTCCCACAGTACTTTTAGATTGCTGCTTCCAGATTTTCTGTCATAGAAAACTTTTTTTACCCTAATAGCATTCAACATGTCGTTGCTTCCCATGAACAGTTACAATCCTGATTGTCCATGCAGAAACAGGAAGAAGCACTATTCAGTCCCTTCCTAAAAACAAACAAACAAAAGAAAAAGCCAAACAACAAACCAAACCCATAAAAAACTCCTACCGCCAACAATGTCTATTTCTAGTATAAATGTTTGCATCCTGCAATAATTTCAGCACTTCACCATCATGTTTATTATGTGTGACACAAACCCCAGGTTGTTAATTTTTTTTTTGTTTCTTTTTAATTTAAAATATTTTGTTAGGAGCACCCAATAGTTACCTACTTTTTTGAAGGTGTACTTGTGATACTGACAGTGTTAAATCTTCCACCTGTTCACAGTAACAACAAGCACTCAGTGTCAAAGACCCCTAAAAGTCACTGCTGATCTCAAATCAATTTCTACAGATCCTCTCTACATTACCATTTTCAGCTAATCATTACTAGGATATGAATCATAAAAACATTAATGGTTTGGTTCTATAGACAAATTACTATAACATAAGTCTTTATAAGCATACCAGCTACCCTGCTGTACCTTCTCTTACACATATCCTTATTTCACAGCAAACATGAAGTTGCACATCTCCCCACCTTCATGGAGGTGAAAGCCACCTCACTGTTACTGGGAAGGACATGGATGGGGCAATTCTTCCAAAGTGGTCATTGGTAAAAACCTCCCAGGTTGCCTGAGGATAACTTCTGCTTGTAGCCTTTCCACTGCTAATCCCTCTCCCATATCAATTCCAGTTGGGCAGAAGGTTATTTGAAAGCAGGAGAACAAGCATGCAAAGCAGATGGAAACAATTTCCAAAGTGGATATGTTTTAGCAGGGAGTTGCTCACATTATTTCCAAGCAAATGCATGAACTCTGCAATCCTGCTCGGTGATGCAGGTTTTCAAGGAAGCCATAAATATTTTTTAGTTCAATTAAGACTGCACTGTAAGAGATAGGATTTAATTTTCAAGTTAGCTGCTTACACAACTGGAAATGGCTGTGTAGCAGTCATGTCGACTAATGAGGTACTCCAAGAAGAAGCTGGTTGCTCACTTTCCAAACATATACATACACTCAAGCTTCCAGAATGACTCAGTCAACACCTGAAGATGATTCTTGAAAGCTTGTTTATGTTGTAGCAGGGTACTGTATGTACTATAGCTGGATATACTGGATGATCCCAGTAGTTAATGCACAAATCTATAAAACAGCAAATAAAAAATTCCTGTGTTCCCAGAAGCTGGAAATCTAGATGCAATGTTAAATAAGGAATTACCATCAGACCACACTGGAAAGTTCCTAAGGCCCACTCTTTAGTCTCTGAGTGTGCTTGTGATGCAGACCCCCAACTCCCCTGACATTACTGTTTCATAATAGATCTTCCTGGATGCATGTGTTAGCTCTGATGGCATTCAGACCTCCACTGCTACACACACTCCATGTGTTTAAAAACAAAGGTCATTTGGTGAAGACGTTATTAGTTACTGCATATGATTTTGCCATGTAGACTACTGTATACTGTGATGTAAGTGGGAAAAATGATGGCAGTGAATAGATGTAATTATATGTAGAACCAGTGACACGCCACACACAATTCCAAAAGTACAACACAATCAGAGTGTCAATTATTTAAACCATAATTAACATAGCTCTGCATGTCTTTCCAGGACTCTCACAGAACATAGAGCATTGTTATAGTGGAAGAAAAGAGAAAATAAAATATTAATGGAGGACTGCTTTGTTCTCAGCACAGTGAGATAGAGGTGGTTGTAAAAACCGGATTCCTGCAGTTGCTACCGCTTTAATTAGGAAGGTCGCTATCTTCCTAGACTTCCTTGGATTCCTTTAATTTCCACAGAGGAAAACGGCTTCTGAATTTTATTGAACACAGTTGAATTTTTATTTTCAAAAATCAAAACAGAAACATTTCTTGGCATCTGTTATGAGCACTGGGTGTTATTTGCTCTTTAGAGATAAAGCTGTTTTTATACAGGGATATAGCTTGTGGGGGAAAAAAAGAAGGGCCAAATATATTCGTACTGGGAAAGCTGCTCAACAGGGATATCACAGTCAGCAGAAAATATCTAGCCAACCCAATTCATCCAATGCTAGAATCCACTTAAGGCCAAGGAAATACAATAGATAATATATAGTTTCACAACACTGATCCAAATGCTGACATTAACTCATTCATACCTGGAATCTAACAACTTCTTTTCTGGAAAAACAGTACAACTCGAACAGGCACAAGAGCTTCAGCATCTCCTTGCACTAGAGTGGAGATGGCAATGGTAGAAAATCTTCTGTCTTTTGTGGTTAAATGAAAGCTTGGCTATTCTTTATCTGAGTTACAGTCCAGATGGAATCACTAACAAAACACACCAAACTAACACCGAAATACAAAAGAGTGGCAGAAAAAATGACTAAAGAGAACTTATTTTCAATGTTATATTAAAGATACTTGGAGCTTCAACTATATACATGTTATTTAGTATAAAATTAGAAAAATATCACCCATGCATTAACAGGCAGAGAGATATTCTGGTTACTTCAGGTTTATATTTATTTAAAAGTCTCCACTGTATCTATAATTGTTTACAGAGCAGTGAAAACAAACTACAAACTATGAAAATAAGATATATCTTCCTTTTGTATTTTTTATGGATTTTATATCCTTTCATTTAAGTATGGTATGGATTCATCCTTTCTATGAGCTATTCTCTTGCAGAATGAATTCATGAACCACTGTCTACACAGCACTTGGAACTACTGCACTTTCCTCCCACTATGATCTTTAAAACAAAGATATACACAGGCTTCCAACCTACATCCAAACCCAATATAGGGAGGACATTGTCAAGGTTTAACCCCACACAAGTACCACACAACCACTCACTCACTCACTCCCTTCCCTGCCCAGTGGGATGGGCAGGAGAACTGGAAAAAGCTAAAACCCATGGGTTGAGAGAAGAATAGTTCAAAAACTGAGATTAAGTAAAATATTATCATAATAGCAATAGGAAAAAAAGAGAGAGAGGAATAAGGCAAGTGATGCACCGTACAATTGCTCACCACCTGCTGATTGATATACAGTCTGTTCCCAAGCAGTTATTGGTGCCCCTCCAATCAACATCCCCTAGTTTATACAAATTTTATTATACAGGGTGTCCCTTTGGCCAGTTTGGGTCAGCTGTCCCAGCTGTGCTGCCTCCCAGCTTTTTGTGCCCCTGCAGATCATGGAAAACTGGAAAGTCCTTGATTTAGAGCAAGCACCGTTTATCAACAACTAAGCCATCAGCCTGTTATCAACATTATCCTCTTACTAAATCCAAAATACAGCCCTGTACCAGCTACTAAGAGGAAACTTAACTCTATCCCAGCCAAAACCAGGACAGATATTAGGTCACATTTCAACTTTGAATGCTATTTTTCTTGTAATTCATTCTTGGACATCACTCTAGCTTAAATTGTTTGTAAGTAGGAAAACCAAGACTGGAAATGTGAGGTTACCCATGTGCTATTCAGGGTAGCTCCAACTCTAGTGTCTCTGCCTTGATTTAAGAAAGAATTTCCTAAATCTAAGCCTGAAAATAGTCAGCATTGCTCTTCCTTTGAGAGCAAAGATTGACGGATGTTTGCATTAATTCAATGCAAATATGATTAAGTTGCATTTACTCATATAACTGAATACAAAATTACCTTTCATGAACCCAAGACATCTGGATTGGATTAGAATTGCAGACACTTTGGAAGACAGCAACCAGTGCCACTTTTCACATATCATTTATTAGGTACGGTTTCCATAATGTGGCTTGTAATTGCATGAAACTTCATATTTTCCATAAACATGTATGCAAATGTAGCTCAAGACCTATTTAGAAGACTTAAAAGATTCATTGCTCTTCATTGCTATGATGGCTTCATATTTGAGTGAATTTCATTCAAGTATCAGTGACCTTATTAATAGACCCAAACACTTCTGCTTTAGCATTTTTACTAAACATGTCTTGTTAACAGATATGCTTTAGAAGTAAATAAGCAGAGAGAGTTCATCCTTTGAACTATCACCATGAAGCAGTTCCCACGAGAAGGAATGGCACTTGCAGAGAGCATTTGCAACAGCACATCCATACCTTGCACAGCTACCTACAGAGGGGCATCCTGCCACAGAGACAGGTGAGGCAGGGGGTGGATAAAGACCAGAGAAGCCTTAAGCATTGGTTTAGTTTGTGTTTCACAGGTAATGAAAAATATTTTTGAGGGTCTATAAAAGGTTTATTATTTTACTCTTTCCTTTTTTTCTTTTTAATCAAAGAAACAAAAAGAATTTCTGAAGTGGAAATGAACATTTTTTTCTTTTGCTTACTAAGAAACAAAATAGTAAATTAACCAAACAGAAAACAACATACAAATAACCCACAAACAAAAACCAACAAAACAACAAAAAAAAACCCCACTAGCAAGAAGAATTGTTCCAAGGATCAGGTGGAATACCTGGCACTCATTCACAGTTTCAGCACAAAGAAGTGCCTTGTTGTATGCCCCATTTTGAGGACAAGGAAAGCAATACACCTGTGTAATAAACCCAGATATTATTCACCACTATGCTGATATAGTTCATCCCCAACTTGTAAGCAAGAAAATAATAGATCGGACTGTATAACTGGAGTTAAAGTTTTCCCACTGACAGAACCAGCATTTCACTGAAATACACAGACAGTGCAGTGCTTTCGGTTCACCTGCCCCCAGGGGCAGCTGTAGGGAAGTGACGTCCCATGGCGCCACTGCACAGCCTGGTCTGGGGAAGAGCCACTGCAGGGAGCAATCCAGACAACTTTTAAAGAGAATTACAGACATTTTATAGCCATATTGTGTGTGGTTTTGGGCATATTTAGATATGTATTTTCAGAGAATAGCTACTGATAAGAAAGCTTAATTTAGACAAACACGTGGTGATTTCACAAGTAGAGCATATGATAAATTCACAGGAACCAAGCACTGTGTCGTGTTCAGTGCAAACATACATGACTTTTTCATTTAAAATTCTGCAAAGCTAGAGAGAGTCTAATTACAACCAACACAGAATTTAGAAGTGAAAACAGGACAAGATGTGAAGAAAAACATAAAATTTACAAAGTACAACTTTTGATAACATAGGAAAAAAAATTTAAAACTTATGAAACAAGTTCAAGGGAAACCCAAAGTCTTATGCTTCCATAATTCATAGAGATCTGATTAAGGAACTTCCCAAGGAAACATCAGCAGGACAGCAAACAGGAAGCAAGGCATTCTCTAGTAAGGGTACATGAGACTATTAAACACAACAGTTATTGCCTTATAACAAGCTAAAGACAGACAAGAAATAACAAAAATAGAAGCTCCTTTGGCAAAACTAACCCAGCCACATCATTCTGCAGATACATGGTATGTGTCACTAATGAGGAACAAGCCAGTCTTGCTTATTCTTAAGAAAAGAGCTAAAATACTAGAGATGAGAAAAGGCCATAAGTTAATTAGCAACTTTTAAGCATTGCAATTCAGAAGTTTGCAAAAATTCTGTAGTTTTGAATATGATACAATTCCAGATTTCTTGAACCACTTAAGTAGTGCTTCAGCAAATTACTAGACCAGCTAGAGATGAGACCAGATATAATAGGGTTGCTTTTCCACCCTAAGTACCCATTGATGCACAGTCCATTTGACAGGTACTATCAATGCCACTTCTTTTCCAATCCAATATTTATGTATGCTGTTTTTCTATTTAACAGACAATCAAGTACTACCACATTGATGAGAGGTCTTTTAATTTTTTCTATTTAGTTTGTTAATTTTATATTTCCTTTTATCTCATATGATTTCTGCCCAAGTGGTCCACAATAAGAAACTTTAGAAAAAGGCAAAGTCAACAGTCATTTACTAACTAGGCTTTCCTTAGACCTCTTTTTATTCCAAGGACAGGGAAAAGTGTGCTAAATTCAGATGTCACCATGCAGTCAGGGCTGACAAATGTTGACTATTTCTTAGAATAATACTCATGTTGTAGCTGTCCTATGTGGTCCTGTGGGGTTTTGTTGCTGGTATGTTAGCAAAACAGAGATCTAAACATGAAAACCCTTCTTTCCTCAATGTGGGTGTTCAGGAAGTTACATGTCTGTGAAATCCATAGGATATAATTGAAACAGTTTTGCAATATAATGAGAGGGAACTCAAAATAGGGCCTTTGTGGTATTTGCACATTGAAAACAATTGGGAATTTTCCCTGAAAAATAGCCAAGGACTGAATCCCCAGAGCAATATTTTCCACTGCCCCAAGTCTACACCAGCACACCATCAGTCTCACTCGGGCCTCAAAAATAAAGCTTGAAAGGACACAATTGATATATAGACCTTGGACTGAGCCTCAACCCAAGAGCAAACTTCCCCCAAAAGCAATTTTACATTGCTTTCATCATCACTGGCAAACATACTGCTTACAAACACTATAAAGTGTTTTTCTGCTCAGAGCCTGATGGCAAGCAGTCCCTCTTCTAACTTTATCCAAACAAAACTACCAATAAAATACAGTTTGTGCCCATCTGGGCACTAGATGCTGGAAGGCAATAATAGTGTGACTACACAGTAGATGGCCGTGTTTCCAGAATGAAAATTAAAGTAGGTCCGGAACAGGATCTGGTTCTGACCACACAATAAAATTTAGCTGGAAGTTGAAAAATGCAGTTCAGTCAGGGAACAGGCTCCCTGTCTTAAGTCTTGCTGTTTCATCTCTCCTGCCGCTCTGTCCCTGAGCCCTGCAGATCCTTTGGTGCTCTGCAGGGAGTTAAACAGGGTCCTTGCTCAGAGGCCTCAGAAAGCTCCTTATCTAGAGATCTGAGCACCTTCTTTTGTTACACTGGGCTCTGTTTGTTTCTCTGTTAATCTCAGCAGAGCCTTGTATTCTTTTAGCTTTTTGCCCTTTCACGTGAGGGATTAACACTGTCGCTTGCAGGCTTTGGTTGAGACCTGCCTGTACCTCGGAAAGGGCTTCTACCCCCATCCCTGTGGCATCCAGCCTTTGTAAGGCCTTCTGCAATGAGAAAACACCCCAAACCCAAGAAATTTTAATCTGCACTGACTTCTCAATGGCAACACTGAGATGAACTATGGATGCAGACGAGAGAGGACAGACAGGAATCTGCCGGATGGATGGTGGGACAGGAGTGACTACCCAGGCACATTAGGCGAGTGGAAAGGTGTGGCAAAGGAGCAGTGCAGGTGACGGGGCAGTGATGCCATGGGCACCAGCAGCAAAGGAGTGTGCTGCACAGGACAGGAGGGAGCAGCCGGCAGTGTAGGTGAGGTTGGGACTCGGTGTGGAGAGCTGTCTGACAGGGTGCCTCCACATCCAGCCTGACAGAGGGATGCTGCCGGTGCTCGGGCGGCAGAGGCAGAATGCTGTAGGAGGTGAAGGTGGCTGGGCAACAGCTCGGCCAGAACACTACAGGTTTCAGGCAATGGTATCACTCAACCTGCTGTGCAACACTGGCTGGAACAGGCAGAGTGTGACATAAATGCTGAGCTTCTAAGAAAAAATAAAAATCTTATGAGAAACTGAAAAGCGGGGAAAGGAAAGAAAAGGAAAGGAAAGGTGTTGCGATCATAAGGCATTTACAAAGCCCTGAACAATTTCAAATGCTGTGAGTACAATCAAAAATCATTGTGAGATCTGGATCCAAACCAGAATAGCAAGAACACGTTACTGCAGTTTTACCACGGTAACGCATATGCCATAGCTACTCCGAGAGGAACGGCACACCAAGAGAAGTGTTTGATGTAGGATTTTTAACTTCTGTTTCACACTTGTTTTCTATTTAAAAGAACAGAAAGTCTGCTCTCAAATAAGCTTAGCCTTTCTTATGGAAGCTTATTTAATATTCAGATTTACCACAAACCCTTCCCCTCCATCTCACAATATATTCTTTCAGTAAAGCAAAAATACTAATTTCTCTTGCAAGGCATGCAGTTACCTCAAATAAGCCTTTAGAAAAGCACAGATAATTTGGCAGAGGTAGGAAGGGTTGACAGCTTTTAAACCTTTATGTTTTCATATCTCTGTGATATTTAGGAAATTAGAAACAAAATTATCAGTTGAAATTCAAACCTAAATGATTCTGAGGCAGTTCCCTTGTCCATTTTTTATTTACTATTTTTACAACAGAATCTGAATCTATTTGTGATTTCAAGTGTTGGCCTATTTTCAGCAGTGATTATGATGGTACCACAATGTGCAACTTGACATCTCCTCCTCTCCTCTCATTCAAAGTCTCCCAGGGCCCAGCCATTTCACACAGGCTTGCTTTAGGCATTTATTAAATATGCACCTTCCAGTAGGGTTTAAAAACACCAACTAATCTCATCAGAGGCCAGAGACCTCCAGATATGTAAATCTACATCTGTTCCTCTTCAAAGGAAAGATTCTCCTGGATTACTCCAGAAGAAATGCATCCCACCCGGATATAGCCACTGAACCAGAGAAAAAGAACTCCCATGGCAAACGTGCCACCTCAAACTCACCAAGATCCAACGACAATGAAATTACACTTAATGTAATTCACTGTTAGCTTTAAGAAGCAATTAAGTAAAAGGCAGTACAGCACTTGCCGTAGGCTGTTGGTTCCAACAGGGGCCAGTGGAAAGAGGCATATAATGTTAAAATTGGTAATGTTAGTATTAACATAAGGATGAACTGTAGGTGGCTACTTGACTACAGTGCTGTAAAATAGCAGAGTCCATTAACTAGCAGCAATCACTTTCTTTTTTTCCTTTTTAAAGTGTGCTGTAGATGTGTGCCAGTGAAAGCATGCAGAAACAATTAACTATTAGCTTTTCATAAAAAAGCAGGATTCCCTCTCTTCCTCCGAAATATCTCACCAGTATCCTCACTTTCTCATACTGAGAGGGGAGATCAAACAATATTATGAAAAATATTTCAAAGCTCTTAGAGAGGGACTCCACATTTCACTGCAGTAGAGCAGCCTCACACACAGCACATATACATGTCCCAAGGAGGAATGAGCCCTTACTTAGCTTTTTACATCTCCTTTTGTATAATAACATTTTAAAGGGGAGCACAAGGGATTTTTCTCAGCACCAAAATTATATACTGCACATGTATGATGAGTTTCACATTAGGATTAGAGATGCTTACACATATCTAAAATGCAACCCTAAAAGAAAGAAATTTGTTAGCCAGAAATTACGGTGAAATCTAATCTATTTTTCATTCATTCATACCCCCATGGTTTCAGATTCAGAATTAACCATCACAAAAAAATAATCTGACTGTTCTATTGACTCCTGTTTCCACATTTTTCTTTGAGGGATTTTTGGTAAGCAGCAGCCTTTTTGGCTGAATCAGGCAAGTAAATATCAGTCTACTTCATTTGGGAAAAAGGTATGGAACTGTACATGCAAGTATTGTTAAAAAACAGTCCTGAAATACAGCAGATAATTTTGTGATTAAATAATTTACTCAAGTTTCAACTACTTAAAATACTTTTATATACATGTTTCTGAGGTTCCAAAAAACTTCTTGGCTGATACCATGGTCTGTACACTCTGAACTTCATATAACTAGAGGAGGCTGATGCAATGATTTTACTACACTTAGGGCATATAGCAGCACAACAATGATTAAAGGGCTTGAAGAGTTTTATTTTAATTATTTATTGAACCGGCAAAATGTAGCAACTACAAAGATGTAGGGGACATACCCCTTGAAAAAGACAGAAAAGAGGTGAAAACTTGTTTAGAAAAGAGTGAGAGACATTTTAAATTACTTAAAATAAAAGTTCACGTCTAATAAAGTCATCATGTAAAAAGTGAAACTCATGCTCAATTACGGCTTATATTTTTCTCACAGATAAGATCTGAGTGAACTCCTTAAAAGTCAACATTATCTGTCATAACAGCAGTTCTACCTCTCACATGGCAAACAAACTACACAAAAAGGAGGGAAAGATGAAACAAGGGATATGGGCAGTGTCAATGGACCTAAATCTTTTAATTAACACCCTCTGAAAAGCACACTCTTTTTCCACCAAACTAATAAAAAGTGTGAGTGTGGGGTCTTTGTTGTTGTTCAAGCCTTGCCTGTGCTCTAAGGAACTGAGAAAAGGCTAATCAGGGTTATTTAAAGCCACTTTCTACTTGCCAGGCTCCAATATCTCATTAATTCACTCTTAGTTGGCATCATTGTCTGATAGTGTTTGAAAATCACCAAAGAAACAAGGATTTCCCCTAATCCTGTCCATCAGAGGTAACTCTGGAAGACGATACCAGACCATAGTATGCAGGACATGGCACAGAAGTGTGCACACAGGGAAATACCCCATTCTCACTGCAAAGTACTCTGTGGCTCAACATACACCTGACAAATCTAATGAGAGGATGTCTATTTAGGCCTGAACTTTACAAAAAATGAGCAGATGTTATGATGATAGTTTAAAGGAATTATCCTGACTAACTAATCTCTGCTTGAAGCTATTGCCTGGATTCTTTAATCATATTGTCAAGAGCCTGACACAAGCAAAATTCATAGTTGGTCATGTGTATATTTTACTTGAGAAAAGAAAGATGATTTTGATTATGGTCAAAGGCCACAAAGGCAATTGCTTCAATGACTTTGTTGTCATGAACTAGAGCATTCAGTTAAAGATGAGGACTGCCGTTCTGGGATATTTGTCATGGAACAACACTAACTCTAGTGACTGGAGGAAAATCTGGAAATCTGGAAAAACTGAGCAATCATCTTTGTCCTGTCCAGGGATGGTTGAACTGAGTGTTAGTTCCCTTTCCAAAAAGTTTCTCCTCTGTACAAGCCAGTCTTTACTGTCCACCCATACTAAAAGCAATATTTATATCCAAAGGATTCTTTAAAGCAACAACACATAACTGAGTGCGCCTTCATCAGTGGTTTCTATCACTCCTTTCTATGACCAGGCCAGGCCTCTCTTGGGGACCAGCTCACTGGCCTTCAGACCTAAATTTCTTCACATGGTTGTTTCTTTTTAATTCCTGTAAAGGGAACAAAACAAGATTTCCTTACAAGTTGAGTGCAATGACACAGGCAAGAAGAACCACAGCACTCAGTCTAGTATCATAAATAGCTTCAAAATGTAATGCTTTTACCAAATGTTTTTGTTGTCTGATACTTTACTTACTTTGCGATGTATATCCTTGCCATTTGATTTCTTATTTTTTTTATGAGGTATAAATCAGAGTTAAGTTTGAAAGGATCACATAAAATTTCCACTACGAAGTTGTATCCCAGAATATACAATTGCCATCGCCATATCTATCTTTTTGTAAACACTATACATGCCAAGCATGAAAGATTCAGATGTTTCATCATATAAAAGCTCTTCAAACTCTTCTAAGGAAATGCATGTCTTCAGTCCACAAATTACCTTTATGGTTTTCCAAAACTAGGATCTCTCTTCATTGCGGTATTTTACGTGAGTCAAAAATTAAGGAAGAGCACCTCTATGACCTGTACTGTAAGCACAGGAGAAGTATGATAGAGGTGACATGAATTACTGTAACTCCCAACATCCCCGTGCAGATGCAGTTAACACTGGATTTATTGCTTGCTTCAGAGCTCTCAAAACCATTGGTGGTTCATTGGTTATGGTTCATGGGAAACACATGAAACAGGGGAGTGTGCCTCCTGCAGTTCTTGGCTCCCATCTCAGAGCCCTTACTACTGACTCCTGTTTCTAAGTAAATTTTATTCTGCATTGCCCACAATAAAAGACTTCTAGACTTAACAGGAGACGAAATACACAATTACTTCAGCAGCAATCGATTGCACACAAGGCAGGCAGTGGCACTGGTTAGTGCTGCTACCACCGTGCTCTGATACTTTCTGACAGTCTTGGGTATTTCCTCTATATCACAGACAATTGTCCCACACTCAAAACTCTTCATTCAATTTTTCACATTTGTAAGTGCAGTTTCAATTTTAATCTATATCTTTAGAGAAAGCTTACTTTGTCTCATGCATTTTATATGCCTTTTACTATTATGAGGAAGGAAGATGTAAGTATTGATCCTGGTGTAGGTAACTTTACTGAATCACAAAGACATACGCTGAAACTGCAGCAAAAAATGTATTCTATAAAACAAAGAGAAATAAGTGGAAAATGATTGCAGCACAAATTGTTTATGAATCCCTATAGAACACAATGTTATATAAACCAAAAGGGAGAAAAGTCCTTATATCAAGCAGTATACAACCTAAATTATACAAATTTTCCTGCACCTGATAAAATCAATGCACAAATAGGAAGAATATGCCACAAAAATTGTAATCAAGTTAATAGGCAAGCCATGCAAACCTACAGTGTTTGGACTTGAAAATTTTGCCAAAAAAAGGTTAGTGGCTTTAAACTTTAAATAATGGGAATAATTTTATAAATCTTCTTAAGGTTTGTGGCTTCATTAAAAGGTCAGTTAGCTTTTACATCGTATCCAAGGAATGCAGAGTGTAGAAAAAGGTTTCACATTTAGTTTGAAATCCGTGCCACTTCAAACCTCCAAGTTAGCTAACTGTAAGGGTATTTCAGAAGTTAGAAAATATTAACTTGTGTATTTGAGGCATAATAAAAATAGATACATCAATTCCCCATATAAAATGAGAATCCAGTCAGTAGACTAATGCAGATAAATGGAAGCTTTCAATTCTGCTGGACACCTCACCTTATTTTATATTACAATGCTACTTTATTGCCACTGCTGTGGTTGTGAAGTGTCACCGACTCTTTGGCTAATTAAAAGATGGGCAGCAGATTGCCATTAATGAGATTTGGCTTCCACAAAATAAGGGTCTCTTGGTGTGTGGCTGTGTAAGTCAGCTAGGAGAATCAGACCTCCCCTTAGATGAAGGGAATCTGTACAGATCACATCGAAGTAAATCTAAAAGTAATCCGCTGTATAAAGGAATGAGCTTTCTGCAATTGTATTTCTGAGCGTATGCAGGGGTTCCCCTTAGGGTTTTGCAGCCACAAAGATATCACACTCACTTGAGCTTGGAAGAAATACGTAGCCAACAGAAAACAAAGATTTAGCTTTTAGTTTTGCTCCCAAGTATATGACCACATAAAAAACCCAAACCTAACCAAAGCTATTCTTCTCCATGCTTCAGTGGAAATGCAAGAGGAAAAAAAAAAAAAAAAGATACATAAAAATTGCCACTAAAGAACTTCCCTTAAGACTTTTATCCCCAGTAAGACCTTTATTCTTTTGACTTTTTTCAAGATCAAGAGGTGAAAAGAGCTTGATCTCTTGTGTGGTAATGACCCTATTTTAGCAAGCTACTGAGCCTATTAAAAAAAAATAAACAATATTCATCTCTTTTAACAACTCATGCCTAAGAAGACAAAAATGTACAGGTTCAGGCCAAAGTCTGCTGACTTCAGGGAAACTACATAGTTCACTGCACCTTGAATGAAGGGGATGTAACATTTTCTGGAAACACACTAATGGTGAAGCCTTCTGGATGGGAAGCCCCAACAGGGCACCCAAAGATCAGCCAAGACGTCGTTATTCACTGGTTACCCCTTTTGCATATCAGGACAGGAATTTTACCTTGTGGATCTCCCTCACCCTCTGGCTGTTACCCAATACCCGCATTTGCAGAGAATTCTACCCAAGAAAGGGCACAAGGAGGTGCTCCATAACATGTGAATGTTTCCACACGAAAGCTGGACAAACTCCAGTGCAAATTTCACAGGGGGCTGTTGGAGGGCATATGGCTTTACAAGTCACCTCTTCTATATATAAAGGTGGTATTAATCTCTGGAAGAGATCTCCCTAGTCAAGTTACACCTCGGATGAATTCAGCTCAAGATCCTTGGAGTTATTTTGCATTCTCAAAGTTTTAAGTAACTCTCAACAAGACAAATATATGCATAGGAGGTTGAGCCATGTGCATCAGAATGGAGGCCAGAAACTGCCTCCGTGGGCTAAGAAAAACTTTCTGCATCATCTTGAAAGTGCTTTATTTTTCCATTAAGTGGGATAAACAGTTGCTGGATCATCAGGTATGATCACTGTTTGCAATAGATCAGCCTATACAAGCCATTGGCCTGACCTCAGATAACAATTCTTACTTTCCTAATCTCAGCAATATATAGTTTGATGTATAAATAATTCCTTATATATACGCATGTCATATTTATCCATATATGATATAAAATATACATGATCTGCACATATAAAGTTCAAATGCAGACCTTAGAACTGATAAATATAGACTGCCATTCCAAGCCTTCCCAACACCTTTCCAAGCTGCCTTTGTGTAGTTGTGTTTGATAACAGTCTGAGCAGCAATTTGAGAGACTTGAAAGTTCACAGTCATGTCAGAGTTTCAGTCCCCTCTTTCTTTCTCCCACTTATTTGAATTGTTTCAGCTTTTGTTTTTTTCCTTAGAAAGTGTGCATTTTCAGCAGCTAGCTCAGGGGAATGAGTTACATTCTCTTCCCAAATCTGTAGAGAACTTTGTCTTGCTTTCCTCATACGTAAAATGAAATCAGAATTTAAGTCACCAGGTTTAGAAACAATGTATCTTTCAAAGTACTTTGCTGAGTATCAGTTCCGTATCTGCCATACTTAAATAGTCTAAAAATAAACAGAAAATTACAGAAAGAAAATTCATTCAGAGAAGTATTTTAATTAAAGGCACTTTGGTGTCCACATCCAGGATACTGAGATTCCTAGGAGACTGCTAATTTGATATACAGCATATATCTATGACATACAGAAGGATCAATAAATACATGCTTTTTTCCTAACCATATAAACCTTTTGTTTCCTCTCCCCCAGTGCACTTGGAGAACTTCCCTCCATCAGATTAGCTAATCTCCAAGTGATACCAACACAAAAAGTGAAGTTTTTTTCTTGCCTGTATTATGACTCGCCCATCATTGCTTAATATTTTCAAGTTTTAATTTGAAAGTGCAAAAGGAAATACTGGCCACAAAGGATCTGCTTTTAATTTGAGAAACCTTCCAATTAATAGGAAAGCTTAATTAAAACATTCATTTAAAGTCCATAATATTAATTTAGCGGTGAAAATCTACAGAAGTGCTCAATTAGATTTTTTCATGCATAATAGTCACATTACTGACTTTTAACAAATGTCTTAAGCAGTCATTGTTATTTAGAGAATGGTTGCAAAAATTAAAGCCAGGCAGAATTATGAAAATTTTAGAAGCGGTGGAAAGCCCAGCCTTGGTGGAAACACACCAACTATTATTCAAAATAAATTCATGTGTTTACACCAATCTTTGATATGTATAAAAAAATTCCTTTATTTCCCTGCAAATGTCTAACCTTTGGCCACTCTTTAGTGAAGTTGCATTTTCTACAGTGTACTCTTGGAGAACAAAGTACAACAGCAACTGGCAAAGTTTTTGAACATACTACTGGAGGGAGGCTCAAGGAGCCAAAATCATTATTTTTGTATGGAGTGTTTCATACCAAACACAAACACTGGGGGGTCTTGACTGAACTCCCTTGCCCTCCTGCCGTTTATGCCTGTGATATTGGGCAATTACACAGCTTTGGCTGAAATAGCAAGTTGGATAGGAAATTTCTCACTTATTGGGGGGTTTGGACTGTACTTGTCAACAAAAATGAGACCATATAGTAATTCTAATGAATTTAACGGGCAAATCATCTTGCTTTTCTCCTGAGATCTAGTCACCTTCTGTTTTTTGCTTCTTTTAAATTGGATACACTTTGCTTTATGTAGTTTGAAATTTAAAGGAAACTCACGTCCCAAATTAATGTAAAACTACACCACAAATAAGAGTTCTATGGCTGAATAAGTCTGCGGGAGTTGCAATTAATGAGACTTGGCAGTGGCTTTTGCCAGCATGCTTATGCTACTGCTGAAACACACACACCCACACAGAGGCACAACACAGAGCCTTATACATTGCAACAGAACTATAAAGGACAGGTTCCATTAATCAAACTACTTTTCTTTTACCCAATACTTATTCCAAATACATTTGCATATTAGAAGGGTTCCCAGCAATGAAAGAGCTTTATCTAATCTTCTTTAAAACATCTTTTAGGAAAAGTTTGGGGTTAACTCTTTTTTCTCTTTTGTTTTCACTTTTAGAGAAGAGCTCCTTATGTGAAATGTCCTGATTTCTCAAGAGATTTCTGTCTCATTTCTACTCTACAATAAAGTCTCTATTATCATACACACATGTACCTTTAGATGTATCACACAACAGTAGTATACACATAGCTATATAACTCTATATACTTAGCTCTTTTCTTGCATTCCCACTAATATTAAGACAAGCACAGATTTTTAACCCACCTTGCCTTTAGCACAAAAGTTTACCTATTTTAGCTCCTGAATGAGCAATGTGATAAAGAACTATAGAAACCCTCATGTTTAATGACTGGACATTGCACTTAGTGCTATAGTTTAGTCGACTTAATGGTGTTTGGTCAATGGTTGGACTCCATGATCTTGAAGGTCTTTTCCAAACTCAATGATTCTATAATTCAGCTGCTCCACTCCACCTCTTTATTAGGACATGCCCAGCAAAAAACCTACTGGGAATTCCTCAGGTGGCATGTGTTGTAGAGCTAAATCAAATCCTGCTTTTCTCAAGGCCAATGCTATCAATTTCACTGGGAACAGCACTGAATCCCAACATTTCCATTGTCCTCCCTGACTGACCTCAGATATTACCAATTTAATATCCTTTACTTGGTCTAGCGGGATGGCAAAGGATCTTGAATTGTAAGTGGTGGTGAGGAAGACTTTGTATAACACTTTGTGTCACCTGAACCAGTTTGTGCTCTGTGCTAACTGATCTCCAGGAAGCTTCAGGGAATTACAGACAAATTTGTCTGTAGGAAGTTGTTGGCCCCGACTTCCCTCTGCTATTTTGCATCTGTCAGAGGCAGCAAGCTTTCCCCACTGGGGCAGGCAGTGCCTGAGTGGCCTGAGAGTGGGGGAATAGTCACCAAGGCCATGGAGGCTGCCATCACCTTTGCCTCCTACAGAGCTGATTAATCAGCACAACAGCGGTGCCAGGCACTTTGTGCCAAGCCACAGTCAGGCAACACACTGACGAATGTCCCGGAACCAAACGTGTACTTTTCAGAAACAAATCAAAATGCAGATTAGCTTAGTATATCAGCAGTGGTTTAATTGCTGCTTTAGGAGAAAGGCCAGCAAGACTACAGATAACTGCCCTATTTTCTCATTGTTCTCTTTTAATAAGAGTCAACTTCATAATTAAACAACTCCCTAAAAACACACATTGAAACGAATCTCACTTTGTTAGTAGGTCTGAGTGCTGGCTTTGTACGCTGTGCAAGGAAGTTACTAGTCTGCAGGCAAGGTGTTTTAACACCTACAGATACGTACCTCAAAGGCAGTCATGCTATAACTTTCAAGTATCTCTTCAGAAAAAAATATACAGGGTCATTTGCAGCTATAATAGTTATTGATAGTTTTTCTCTAAATGTGAGTAACAATACTTTTTTTCTTCATTATGCAATGATAAGGCAAATGAAGAGCTACATCAGATGATATAATGGCAACATTTCTCTAAATGGGTAAGTCATTCTGCCCATATAATAGCATAAGTCTTTATTAAGTACTTCAGTAGTGTTAAGCTATCAACATCCACAGGCTCTGTTGGTTTAAAATATCATACTAGAAAAGCAAATCATCTCTTTCATGACTGTAAACAAGACTAGCATTATTTCAGCTTTACAAAGTTAATACAAAGATAGACTTAAGATAACGAACTTGTTTGTGGCAGGCCTGATTGTTTGAAGTACACCTTTTTTCTTTTTTTTGCTGATTAAATGTACAGTAGATGTTCAAAACCATCCTAGAGATGGCTCAAAATAAACTTTAAAATACTAAATAAAAAGAACTTTAATCCCTTTCCCACCACAGATTCTTAAACTATCTATAATGAAATCTTTATGGAGCAACCAGTAACTACAACAAACAGAAATGCCATAGAGGAAACATCTTTCAGAAACTCAGCACTGGAGTATGCAAAGGCCAATTCAGTCTATAAATTGTCCACTGGACTCCAGAATTTGGTGCTGAATCAGTTGTAATGAGGAGAAAGGCAACCACTTATTGCTTCGTCCTTTCTGCTATCCAAAATAAAGTTTACATATTTATAAATGCAACAAAATACATCAAATTATTGAATTCTCCCATGTTTTTTTGCTCTGTGTGATTTTCTACACAGTATTCAAGTAGCCAATTTGCAAGTAGAGTAAATATTTGCAGTATTCAAGTCACCATCTCCAAATGGTTTGTAAATATTTTACCTTTTAAAACCCATGGATTTTGTTCACGCTTTTCTATTACTCTGCCAATTTTTTTTTTTTTCTAAATCAATGTGGAAATGCAGAATAAGACCCCCACACAGTTGCAAGCCAGTCTGAGGGCAGTGAAAGGTCTGCAGCTAATGAATATCAAAACCCCACTAGAACTACTTCAGCCTGGCATCCTGGTCTTCCAGAGACAGGACACTTCATGGAGCTTTCAGTATGTTTACCTTCTCTTCTTTGCTTTTGCCTAATGTTTTATCTAGAAAATAGGCAAAAAGCATACACATAGGTACGTGACACTCTTCAAGCCAAGCATGGGGGAGCTTAGGGGGTTTTATCTCTTCAACACCACCAGATCACAGAGAACAGATGGATGCGGGAGCTGAACCTGATCTGGAGTTCCAGTGCTGTGTTGAGATATAGAGGAAATAGGGTAAAAGTGGTGACTGGCCATTAAGTTGTTTTACTCAGCAACAAATTTTGCTGTGTTAGAAAAACACTGAAACTGAATTCAAAAGGAATAAAAACAGAGATTTTAGTCCATGAAACCGACTAGGACAGCTTGGATGTTTCACCCAACAAACTATAATCTGACCCTCCTAGCTGTGAGGAATCTGTGCTAATCAATGTCTGATAAGGAAGTGCTGGAATAAATTTTCTGTTGCTGCACTACTTGAACTTGTGATGTCCAGTTAAACCTTCTTAATGTTGCCAGTGACAAGAACACATCTTGTATATAGCATGATCCACTGAAATTTCAGAACACCCTAAAAGTCCAGAATATTAATAATCTTAATTTAAGGACTAAATTACTTTGTTTTCATGTGTTGTCCCAGCAACAGCATCCCCTCTATTTTCAAAGGTGGAGAGCCTTACTACTTGAGAGGAAAGAAAAAGCTCGAGTAGCTCATGCTGGGGGCCTCCCCCTTCCCTGCCCTCACTGAACTGCTGCTCAAACACACACAGCTCCTACGGGACAGAACACAGATTCTAAATACTTTATAAAGCAGTAAGCAATGCAATGGCTTAGCATGGACCCCAAATAATGCTTTGTATAACTTCAGTGGTTTCAGTGGACTTAAACCTAACTGGCTTTTGGCATGATCGGTCCACCAGTGCAGAGGGGGCTTTTATTCTGAGGTCCTGACTCTGCTGGCACAACGTGGCAATTCACGGAGCACAGGCAATAGCAGCTGCAGGGACAGAGGACTGTCCACAAGGACAGAACCAAGCTGAAGGATCAAACAGGAGCTGAAGAATGCCTTGTTTTTAGTGGCACATTAAAAAATAAATAAATCAGGCAGTATATAGCTTACAACCATGTAGCACTGCTGCCTGCCTCAAAGTCTTGGTGGTGTGCTTTAAGAGTATTCATGTTATCACCTGATCTTCCCTACTTACCATAATAATTAATGTAGGAGCAGTACTCAGAGGGACCAGCTCTGAGGCCACAGAGGGGAAGAAGAAAGAGTACATTTCAAGAGGATTCCTTTTTTCAAATAAATAAAGAGGTACTTGAAAACCATATCAAATATCTAAAGATGAATTTAATAACCATTTTTTACAGAGCTTTTTTGTTTTCCATTGAATTATGCAATATTATCTGAAAAAGTAGCATCTATAATTAACTGACAACAGGATTTGAATTAAGTAGAAGGAAATGGTGATTAAAAGCGTGTTCTCTATATCCCAAAATTCTGTGCTTAAATAAAGGGGGGGGGGGGGGGGCAATGGGTGGTACACCAGAAAAAAATGCTCAATCCAACTTGTAAATGTTTAAAATACGTGTATTTTTTCTTTCCCACTGGTCTAAAGTACTGTGTACATGGGAGATTTCACTCATATCCATAAAAGCCATTTTTAGGGAGCAAAAAATAATTTAGCATAATAGTGTCTTTTTTTTTTCTTTTGCTATGCTCTATTGGCTGCAGTGGCATTGTCCTGACTGGGTTCCAAGGCTGTGACTTTGGGGAGGCTGCACACAGCTCTGCAAAGGCCCAGCTTGGCTCTGCCCTGCTTCCTCCCTACAGCAACTTCTCCCAGTGATGCACCTGCCCTTCCTGCCCAGCAACCCCCCGGGATATGGCAGCCTCAGCTCTGACAGACACCGGTGCAAGGGGGATCTGCCTTTTCACTGACACAGGAACTGCAATAGGCAGTAACAGGCAAGTAACCCATCTCCCTGATACTGGAGAGGAATTCCTCAATAGAGTACATCATCCCTGAAAAATACCCCAAAGAACGTCTCTTTCATAATGAATAATCTGGCCCTGCTGAGCCCTTTCCTTCCTGAAGTTCTGCTTTTATAAGAAAGCATCCCCTTTGAAGTTCAGAGAGTCAGAATAAATTATGTTGTTTAAGAGAATCAACACTTACTGAGTCATGCAAAATTCTTTAAAGTAGATTAGATTCAAGAGACTAAGGACAAGCATGTATATTTTAATCCAGAGGAAACTGTACAAAGTGGCTAAGACTCTGCTAAACATTTCTGTGGAGTTGTAGCAAAGGTTTCAGTCCTTCTTCTCCTATAGCTTTGTCAGTCTCTTCTTTCTCATTCCTTACTTCTGCAGAAGGGGCCAGATACAGCCACCCCTTCAAATTACTTGGTGCTACTCTACAAGTGTAAATGCTACAGATCCCTTACAAAACTTTTCTAGTGATTAGCAGCACAGGTTGCCATAAAAAGCAGACAGCTTCTGGTACTTCGAGCTAATTATATGGTTACTACAAAATAATGGAAACAGAAAGTAATTACGTTGTTGTAGGCATTACCGCTAACATGCTATCTCTTATCTCGGTAGCATTGCAGATAATTAGCTCATGTCACTACACTGGTATTTTCCTCTATGCAGTTTTACACCTCAAAAAAAAGGTAGAAAAGTTCCATGATTAATAACTACTCCAGAAAGTTTATAAAAGACCCAACTGCTCAGGAGACAAAGGACCACAGAAGCTTCAACTGGCCAAGAGATCAAGTACCAGCAACAAATGCACTCTGTGATGGAAAACCTGATTAAAATTTCTCAAAGAAATCATTATGGGTGAGAAACTAATTGAAAGACCTCCCTCCTGCCAGAGCTTTGCTAGAAAGAGAAGACTTCAAAGGCATAGAGGGAGAGCTAATGTTTTCACACTTAAAACTGAAAAAAGGCAATCCTCATGTTTGTGTTTGTTCAGTACACACTTCTCAAATGTTGCCCCCTCACGCTCTAAATCTGCTGGGTGGAAGATCTAAACCTTGAATATACAATGCACTTTAGCTAGGGTGTATGGTGCTATTCTTCCATGCTGTGTGCCTGCCTATTCATGCGCTTTTATTCTTTATTCTTCAGACTGATATATAGTAAACAATATGGTTAGCCACTTAAAATTCTCCAGGTTATTAAAATGTGAGCCGCATTTTTTTTCCTCTCTCCTGGATTTCATCTGGAACCACTACCTAATTAATATCCAGAACCCAGCAGGAATCTGAATAATAATAATAAAAAACCCCCAACTTTTGTTGTTCCTTGAATAAATCTGTGTAATTTAAACCATAATCATGGGGATTTCATCAAAAGTAACTCAGTTCTTCCAAATCCCACACCATCGTTACAAACAACTTTGTAGTGCAATTTCCAAGGCAAGATATCTCTTCACTTTCATATTTTAAAGGAAACATTACTAATGATAGCAAGGCTGCATTTTATATGTAAAAAGCTAGGATCTGGATGGTTACAACACAATGTACTTCCCTGTATCTTCTACCACTGCATACACCCTACTGTAAAGGATAAGTTCATACAAGTCCTTCCTTCTCTCAAAGACACATTGTCTTATCAGTCGAGAGCTAAGGTGCAGTTGGAGTATAATGCAAGTCCATTTCTCACAAGCTTAGAGCTTAAGCACTTTGTTATTGGTTATTAGGGCTGGACTCCTAGAGATAAACCTACAACTACTGTACACCAGTGAAGGGCAAATAAGCAAAATCCCTGACAGAAGTCTGTTGTAAAATGATGAATAAGCCTCCTAAATTGCCATAAGGCGCTAGTCACAATGGAATTGTATTTGTCAGACATGCATTGTAACCCTAAGGTTATCATAGTGGGCCAGCAGATACAGGAGGAGTGCTTAACACTATCACCCCCTAATCATATCTCCTACAGGCTAAAAACTCTGCAGGGAGCATTACCACTTAAAGAGGTGGTAGTGTTTCTATGGACTGAATGCAGACAGCATTTGGTAGAAAGAAAAAACCTATAGAAAAGACTAACAGATATATTCACCCAGGCTGCTCACAAGTATACCCTGAACTGAGATATAAAAAATCCTTGCAAATCATATCCTCAAGGCTAGGGTTCTAAATAATAAAATACTGTAGATTACTACTTTATTAGTTTTTAAAAAGCTTATGAAAAATTATCTTTTGCCTGTGGAAAGACATTTTATCTGAAATTATAGCAACTCCAAAAGTTTTAAGATATCAAATTTAGAAACCAGGTAGCTGTAGGAAATAGATGATATTATACCCTATTCTTGCAAATTAATTCTCAAGTTCTAGTCCCTCTATAAGTTATTTTATTGTGTAAAATTTAAGCTTGACTAACACTGATGTACATTGGAAGCCATGACTAGCTCATATTATAAAACCTGTTTATCACTAGATGTGGCCAAAAACATGACAAAACTTTTTCCTCATTGAAAAAGACTAACTCTTGCAGAAACATTTGCCCTCATAACCATCTGACTGTAATTGATGCCCAATTATCACACACACAAACATGAATGAAAGCAGTCCTAAAATAGTCCTCAGCCCAGTGATTAGGATACTCCTGCAAGAAATAGAGACATCTTCTCATGATTCAGAGGAAGGAACTGAGCCTGGGTTTCCCTGCAGCCCTGACACTGTTCTGGTCACTGGGCTATGCTGTCATTCTTGCTCACTTGCTCTATTCCCCCCTGCCCATGGCCAGTAGGACATTCAATTATTTATACCAAGTGGAACAACTCCAAGAAGAGAGATTGAGGCACACTGCATGCACCTGCTCTTTCATTCATATTTTGCATCATAATAAAAATTTCAGAAGCTTGACTCTTTTAGGACAAAGGATCATTTTCTGGCCGGTCCTATGCATTATGTGACAAAAGAGAAAAGAAAATGGTCATAGCATTTGTAATAGAGCATTTCAGCTTTTCCACTGTTGTTTATAACTGTACACTTACAAACACATGTAAAATATAGTAAATCTTCAGAAAGGAAAAAAGTGAAAACTAAGCACCTCTGATAATCCTAATGCATGCAAAGGGAAAAAAAAAATCCTTCTGACTGAGTACTCGGTAGTTGGATTTCCTGCCTATAAAGTAAAAGCAAAATCAACCTCCTTAATCCAAAACAGGGAACAAGTAACCCCAAACTTTTTTCAAACAGGAGAAACTGGGTTTCAATATTTGTGAAATTAAAATCACACAGAAAAACTGATGTGGTCTTTCTAACAGAATATGGGATAACAGATATGGCTATAGGTGTAAATAAGTTTCTTGTACTCAGCAAGAAGAATATTCTTCTATTAGGCCATGAAGGGCAAGAAAGGCAGAGGTCCCTTTTTTCTGATGGGTATCTCTCTCCTCTTATCCCATGCCCCACTGGCTCCACTGCAATTTAATACGATGAAGATTTACACCTCTGGAGACTGTAGCAAAGCTTTTCAGGATAACGAGCCCACCTTTTGGCTCTTCAAGCCAAGAACTCAATTTCACTGATTGCTTGATTTATGGTGTGAAACTACTTATTGCAATTTACACAATCACTGCTCTCCCTCTTTCTTGGTCTAGGAAAACCATTGTTTAAGTAAGGGTGACAATGGGGTTTTGCCATGGAAATTAGTATGTTGCTGTTCCCTACATCAAAGCAAAGACTAAGGCAATCAGGAGGAGGAAGTCAAAACTGTGTATCAAGGGAAAATTCCTACCAATGCACTCTTGTGAGTGTCCTACGAAACTTTTTATATATTTAATTTCTAGGCTTGCATAAACTGAGACAAAGGACCTTCCCTCTAACATGTTGCAACTCCATATGCAGGCAGACAAATATTCAATGTGATGTGCAGTGGGAACCCACCCACAGCACTACTTCTGTATTACTGTATGAAATATTCTTTTTCCCTTTTGTGAAAGAACCAATAAAACCTCTTCCATAAACTGAACATCTCTCTTTTTTTTTTCTTTTTTAATCTGTACTTGACAAGCAGCCAGTTTAAGCAGTTAGTCATTGCTCAAGTGGCAGACAAGTAGATAAAAGCTCCCGGTTTGGAAAAGCTGGGAAAGATTCCCAAGGTGCTGTGAACTGCTGGTATTCGACTTCCAGTCTAGAGAGACTAAGAATAAGATTGCAAAAGGGTAGGTATAGATCTGTGAGGGAAGGATTAGGAAAGAACCACACTTCCCTGTGCGATAAAGAAATGCAAGAATCCATGATACATCTCTTTACAGCTGAGGAATATGCAGTCTGGAGTGTACAATTTATACCAGCTTTGAGGCTCTAACCTCTGGGATCAGCAATGGCAGATCATATCTTCTTTTCTGTTCAACCCTGAATTTACAAAAATATTCCAAGTTCTTGTGGTCTTTCCATCAGAATTTAGCTCCAATACACACATTTACAAGTTACTCATCCTCTCTGAATACCCACAGCAGGTCAACTTCTACAGGAAAACAGGTTGAAGAACTACCACTGACATCACTGACAGCTGCCTGTAATGTGTTATAATGGATGCTTACAACGCCTCGTTTATGCGGGGCATCAGCTGTCCCACGCCTAGAGAGCACTGCTGAGGAGTGTTTCGTAGGAGCCTTCCTCGCCGCGGACACACCCCCCTCACCTTCAGTGGTGATGCAGAACCTTCACACCCAGCTCACAGACTGCCAAACCCTCAGGTCCCCACAAGTGCCCCCGAACTCCAGCACTGGCGACAGCGACACTGAAGCGGTTCCACCGCGGTGTCCCGTGGTTCACTTTCCGTGTGCGGAGCAGCAGATGGCACTGTCCGCTGTGCCTTGGCGCCGAGCGGGCTCCGCAGGGGGCACCGCGGCACGGGGAGATGCTGGTGCCAGCCCAGCGCCAGCCGCGCACGGCCAGCAACCAGCCCGCAGGGGAAAACACTGATCTCCACATGTACTCATGGACAGCAGCACAGCTGTCATTGCCAGGGGTTGCTCATGCGCTGGGTTCAAATCACTCTGCACAGTTACTCCCCAGAGGAGGCTGTACTTGAGGGATGGGTGAGCAGCTCTGCTGGTCTGTGTATGGCAAGATGTGGGTGGCCACCTAAGGAGAAGGATCATTTTTCCATATCAGAACTGGATGTTAACTGGAAGAAGATCAAAAGCAGAAGGAAGTACAAGAAAAAAACCAAAACAATAGGAAATTGGTTGGCTAGGAAGGCTGGAACAAGCATTACCTCAACAAAACTAAACACAGAGACAGACTGACCAATTTGTGGTATCTATGTTTATTTTGTCTTGTGACATGAAAGCAGACTATGCAAAAGTGATGCAAGCTGCCTCATCAGCTCTGCTTCCTAGGGCTCATCCTTCATGTCCAGTCCCTACTGAGGCTGAAGGGAGTTGTTAGCATTCAATTCTTTTTGCCATAGAAAAATAATTTTCATTACAAGGTACTATACCACACTAAAAGGATTTTATGTGCCTTTGTGAATTGTGTGTGTACATATACACTCAAAGCCTTCTCATCAAACAGCCACCTTGAATCACACAAATTCAAAATGTAAGCCACCTGACTTGCAGAGTAGCAGTTCAAAACTACAACTCTTTGTCCTGTTCTCCCACATTTTGCTTGATTCCAACGGAGAAAACCACCATGGTTGAAATCTCACACTCTCAGACAGCATGTTAGCTTCCACCAGCGTTCATTGAAATGCAGTGTGCCCAGAAGGCTGATGGATGTCAGCAGTCTGGGCGAGGGGAACAGCCGTGCTGGGGAGAGATGGAGTAACAGGGGCTGAGCAGGTCAGGTGTTTCCATTCATCTCAGTTGTGGCATAAACTCACAGGTGGTCTCCTGGGTAGCCTGTTTTGAGGGCTTTATAAATCATAATGATAGTTACTCAGAAATTTTCCTGTGAAACATGTTTCTGGGAGAAAATGTCAATTTATCACTATAAAAACATTCTAAGGGTATGTACACTAATTTAAAAAAAAAAAATAAATAAAATAGGGAAGGACCCTCACCTGACCAACAGATTTCCAGTGGAAATCTCAGTTGCCCTATAGCTTGCCTGCCTTGCAACCTACATTTACATTTGATTGATTGATCCACGGCACTCTTGTTCCTGACCCATCAAGGCTTGGACTTCAGGACTGCCAGCACCCATCAGGTGTTCCTCCTCAGCTGCACTAGCAGGGTCTCATACAGCCTTACAAAGGCTCAGAGGACAGAGGCAAAACAGTATCTCAAACACTGGAAGAAAGTTAATCCATGAGAAACGTGGGGTCCCTGTTCTCACACATCTCCTGAAGGGTAAGAAAATATCCCATACTGATGAACAAGAGGAGGTGTGCCAAATCACACAGGTAGTGCTTTTAGGGAGAATAACTTCATCAAATTGGCACAAGAAAAAGTATGTAGCACAAAATTCAGTTTTTCCAGTATTCACCAGAAAAGTGGCTTGGACAATTTTCCAAGTTTCAGTTGTGTTTTTTCCCCCTTTTCTCTCAACTAGAAATAACAAATAAAAATAATAGACTAACAGCTTAAATGTCTGGGTGAGGAACCCTTATTGTGAATTTTAGCATTCTGAGAAATAACACTTCAAAAATATCAAAATACCACCATCAAATATTTTTGCTGCACAGTTAGAAAAGAGACCAAACCCAGCTCAACACTAACTCTTTCAAATGCCAAATACTGTGCAGAAGTCAAAATCAGAAGTGACTGTCTCTGACAAACCCATTCAGAGACAAAAGGTTTCAGATATGATTCGTTTGCCACATGCTGCCAAGTAATTGTTGAGAATGAAATCTGCTAATACAATGATGGTGAAGGGAACTGCTGAACACTTCAGTGTAGCTCATGGCATTGGAGGATTCCTTAGATGAAAAGTAAAAGAAGCAAGTGCAAAATTTTGGAATAAAATGTTCTAAAGAGACAAAAAATAATGGCATGAAGACATAAATTAAGGTGAGATGTCTTTATATAAATGTTTGATTACTAAATGAGAGCATTGGAGAAATCTAGCCATCTCCCTTCCTTATTGGTTTTCCTTTGCAAAAGCAAAGTCAGAGCTATTGTTATGCTGTCAAGCTAGATCTATTTATATACTGGGCAAGGGCTCCTCTCTGTACTGCTGTCCTTCCCCCCTCTCAAAATAAATCTACCTCCTCACAGGGAGGTAGATTGGTTACTATTATGATAGCTCTAAATCTGAAAACTGCATATTACAAGCTAAACTCTGTTCCTGTATAGACACCAAAACAAATCCAGTGATTTACTGAAGTCACTTTGCAATTGCAAGAGGGTAAATCCGCCTCCATGTCACTCACAGTAATGTTTTCAATGGTGAAAAAATATAGAAAGTTGGAAGTCTAAATTAGCATGAAATCAGACTGGGAAGTCTGAATTATGAGGGAGAAGTCTAAGAGTAGAGAAACCTGCATTATGTCATGCACACATGATCTGGGGCTTCATTTTTCCAGCTTGCAAAGGAAATAATCATGAAAATATAGTAATGCAAGATTATGCTCGATTTTCTTCACAATGGCATTTTCTAAAGTCTCAAGTCAGACCCAGTACAAAAAATTACTGCCACTTCTAAACATTTAAAAGATTTCTTTCTTATCAAAATCCCCAAATCCTAAACCATTACAGCAAATCCAATGATATTGGAAGGACAAAAAGCTAAGAAGTTGTATTGATATCCAGCTAGTATGTTTGGGGTTTTTTGGGGGAAGATAAGTGTGCTACTCCTATTCTGCACTCATTGGAGGGGTGATACACATTGGAGTGCTTGGGCTGCTTTTGATCAACTCCAGCAGACTTTTTACTAAGCTCTTAATAAAGTCTGTTACTAGTTGTCCTTGTGACTCACATGGAGGGGAAAAAAAAGGCAATGAGTTTAACTAGTAAATCCTCCCATATCAATGTCTACCACCCATTTCCTCTTTGTTTACTTTCATTTTTGGAGCTGCACTGAAGAAAGGAGAGCTGGGGAGTAAGAAGGATGGCTACTATTGCACCATCCCTTTCTTCCTAAAGGGAAGGCAATTTGCAAACAGGCCTTTGACATGTGAAGGGGGAAAATGACATTTCCCTCCTAGCTATGCATAAAATGATTAGAAAATGTGAGGAGTTTAAAGGAAACTCTCAGAAAATAATAAAACCAAAGAGCAAATGAGAATTCGTGAGGGGGCCCTAGAAGTAAAGGAGAGATCTGAAAATCAAACATGCTTAATGTATTCCTGTGTTACCGTCCGTATATTTAAATATAGGTCTAGAAGGAGCTACTGTAATAAACTAGCCTGACCTCCCTGTGCAACAGAGACCACAAGTCCTGCCTGAAATAATTCCTGTTTGAGTTAGAGCTCTTTTCCCATAAGGGGAGAAGCAGGCAGAAGACTCCACAATGAAATCCTTGCACTACTTCAGCTTCCCTGTGAGGCACTGGATCCCACAAGGTGCTCTTCACCAGCTCTTGTTATGTCTCTACAGTAAGCTTTAATACAGACAGGTGACAAGCTAGTCCTTTAAAGAGCATAAGAGTAGCCTTTGTCTTTACCACTGCCCAGAGTGGTGTGCCATTAACTAATTCTAAAGTGTTCATTTATTTTTTTTTTAAGGAAGCTGAGCAGGGCTCAGCCCACAGTTTCCACTTTCATTGCAAGCAGACATGGCTTTAGGACCACTGTGGTCTGAACTACTTTCAAAGCCTTTAACCCAGTTCTAATTTTGCTGTGAGTGTATCTTTAAAAAGAAAAATTGTTATGATGACAGCTAAAGAAAGCTGAAGTCTCTGGGGTCAGTGTCATGTGTTCACATCAGGAAACTGACCACTGTTGTTAAAAATTAAATGTTTGACATGAACTAAAGTCACAGAAAAATATGATTCAGTCTTTCAGCAAGTGCTGTTTATGAAAGCTTGAAAGAGCTGAAAGCCTAATATGATTTACATCCTGGGAGTTGGTATGCAACTTTAAACATGTTCTTTATTCAAGTTCATCTTGTCATCCATAGATAAATATAGATTAGGACAAACCAAAATAAATGGGTGGGTACCAAAATCCACAAAACAACTAACCATAATGGAAGTGCTTGTCCGCCTATTCAATAGCAAAACCAGCTTATACTTGGTTTAAATAGCTGGTTGGGGTAAAATGAGTATTACTGGACAGGAACACTTAGCCAGTATGATCCAAACAAGTCAAAAAATAGCCAGAGTACAACCACATAAAATAAAACACTGACCAGATTTAAGTATAATTGGTCACCCTCCCATGTTTTCGGATTCCTGTTATTATAGCTTAGGAGGCTCCATAATGTACCTTTGGAAAAAGTTGAATGGTTTCACTGGGTTTCTAACCTTTGCACTTCAGTAAGATGATCCACTGAGAATGTTACTGTATGAGACTAAAAAAAAGTATTAGAGTCCACTTTATACGCAGAGGTGCAGCAGACACTTATGTGACTGTTCATCACCACCATTGTCTCCAACCCTATTTACTTAACATATCCACATTATGAAGGCAACATAAGAATAATGCTAACTTTACATGTTCCACCATAACAAGGTACTCTATTTTCAGCCTAAAAGTGGCATTTAAATAAATATTTGTGCTATGTCCTTGAGAAATAAAGGTCAGACAGCATCCCACTGTTTCCAGGATGAGCAAATCCAGTGATTAAACCACAAGTCCCCAAGAACACTTGCTCAGGGCAGTAAGGAGGATTATTTAGCCATGTTACAAAACACAGCAGGCTAAATGGGTGCTTTATATAAGGGAACAAATTCAGTAGTATTTCTGCTACTTGACTTCTTTTTAGTTATCTTTTTCTAACCACTTCAGCATGTGCTGTTCTGAGCATCTCCAATGATACACCTGAATTCCACCCACGGTATTTATTCTTACCAAAGCACCAAACCCCAGCAGCTCTACTCATGCCAGGAAGGCTTGGCTGTGCTGCAGCCCTAGGAACTCAAGGAGAACATCAGTGCAGACCTGACACACAGCACTGTTACATCCAACCACACAGTGCCCACTAGGTTAGCTCTCACAAGCACCTTCGTGATTTAACAAACAGGGCAGGTGGGACACTGCTGGCATTTCCTATCACAGTATTTACAAACTGGTTATATGTATATACATAGAGAAGAGCCTCACAAAACTTTGCAAAGATTAGAATGTTTCAGAAGTAGGGAGCACAAGACATGGCAGGAAGCATTTGAAGTTATCACATAACAGTACCAATGTGTACACAGCCTGTAATTTGTTCATGAGCCCACTGCTGTTTTGAACAGGGAAAGAAAATCATGTGTGACTGTCTCCATGTTTTTTTCCCTGGTCCTTAACCTCTGCCTCCCTTCTTTTTACTTCTCATATATTGTAAGATGCTCTAGGAAGGATTCTCTCTTCTTCAGTGTTTAGAAAGGGCCTAAACAAATCACAGCCACTAAATAAGCATGTATGAAATGGCATCCCAATTTCGAATCACAAGGGACTGGAAAGTGCAATTCAAACAAGCTGCTTTTTTCATTTATGCATCTCCAAAGGTCAACCATGAGCTTGAATGTATAATACATAATCTGCCTGTGCTCATCAAAGGGGAGTTCCAATCTTCAGTTATTTCAGGGAGGAAAGAAGCCAGTCTGCCTAACACCTAAGAAAGATGCCCTGTGGGAAGTAAAACTGGTGTCAGAAGCAATGTGGCTGATGGTCAGTTCTTTATCTAATCTTTATAATAGTTGAATCACTCAATGCTTAGGTCTTAAATTCTCAAGCAACAAGCAATATATAATCTTTGACTTCAGGAAAGCAGACTTCAAAGGAACATAGTTTCCTTAGACAAGCAACTGAAATTTTGTAATGTACAGAATCTCACCATTAGACATAAAAGCCATGATAATTCTAAGTCAATTCACAGTACCTCTTTGTTTTGCATTTTCTTTTAAATAATGAGCTTGTAAATCATTAATAATAAGGTGAAGACATTTAAAACATTTGCATGAAATATTTATACTTATAAGAAATTTAAAATGCATTATCACCTGAGGTGGCAGGAACTGTTTATTAGTAGAGCATAAACATACTGCTACTGAATTTATGAACCCAAATTTAACACAGTATATTTGATTCTGGTTGTAAAATTCTAGTTCCCATTGCACCAGATGGGAATTACAAATTAAAATAATTCATTCTGCATCCGAAAAAGGAATGTAGTATATTCTCTATAAAGAATAAAGTGTATTTAATTCACAGCTATTTTAATGTGGCATGAACAATTTGCAGAGAAATGTAGGCCTGGAAAATGTATAATTAAGAACACAAATGGACAGATCAGTAGTGTGGCAAAATGTATTTTGTGTAATGCAGTACTGATACACAGGGATATTTAAATTAAAACTATGTAACCCTTTAAAAAATTATCCTGACTGATATAAATTGTTCATCCAGAATTTATCAGTAAAGAGATTTGAATGGGTGAAGGCAGATTGATAATGTGAAAGATTATACACCCGTAAGCAAACAAACAAATCTCTGAAATCCAGTCCCAGGCAGACCTGATCGTCACAGTCCAGATATTTTTCTTTCATCACATGAAGGCTTGGGTACTGCAGACACTGCCACCCTTCCTACATAACATTTTTATTCTATCCACATTGTCAATCTTAGAAAGGATGAGCAGAGTAACTAATCCACAGATCCCATTCTCTCTAATAAGCAAAGGAAGGTAGAATGGTCAAGAGTAGTTCAAGAAGATGGTCAAAGACCAAACATTATCCTACATACAGCTGTAGGGCAAGAAACACCAAGAGACATTCCTAGTCATGGAAGGCTAAAGCATGTGAATTTCTCCCACTCCTCCCTTTTGATATCCCTTAAGTCTTCCTCAGGTTATACCTCTGACATCTGCTCTCCTCCTCCTTCACACTCAGAGGGCTAAGTTGCTCCCACAAACAGACCCTATTCCTTTTCCATCAGGATGAGGTTTCTCAACAAAGATCTGTTTTCTGAACTACTTAAACCAGCAAACATCCTACAGACTGAATTGTTTTAGGAAATTAATGCATCATTAAGTCTTCTACTAGATTTAAGGCCAAGTAACCGCAGGGAGGCAGGAACTGCTACATCCCAGATGGAATGCCTGTCCTTGCTGGGCACTTGGGTCTCTATGGCAAGGCGTGAAGCAGGTCTTTGCAGTGAGATGGTCTAAGACTCATTTTCAGACAATTTAATCAACTTGAGAGCTTGTTTGCTCCCAGAAAGATTGCCTCTATCCAAATGGTTTGCTTGGTTTTAGCCCTTATAAAAGCAACCCTGATCAGTGATCCTCACAAAATACATTTAAGTAGTTTGGATGAACAGTCTAAAAATTCCTGACTGGATCTGTGGCAAAGATGAAGTGAATTTATACTTTATGTGATGTTAGGTGGCAGTGTGCCGCTATGTTAAAGATCGATATGCTTTCCAGTGCTCTAGGAACATTTGGGATATTAACCCTGGAGCTTCAGTCAGATTGCAAATTTCCATTCTACTGACCTACATTATTGCTGCAGTCTTAAAGCCAGCAATAGCCTTTGTTTCTTGTCCCAAACATCCATTTTTCTGAACAGACAACCTGAGACTTCATTACAGGATAGCGATTTCAAAGTATATCAAAGTATATGAAGCACTTCACAATTCTTTTAATTAAATAAAAATATATGTCAGATGCTATTAGTCAATAAAAATACTTAGAAGATATAAAAGAAGAAAAAGTTAGACACTTCTCTTAATCTATTTTGCTTAAGCTAATAGGACAAAAAACACCAACAAAACTTAAAAACCCACCATGTATTTTAGTCCTTATACATTGAGCCACTGCAAAATATCAAAGCACTAATAAAGTGTACAATCTATCAATAGTGAGATCTAGTGTTTTTACAAATGATGAATGCTTCACTTCTTCACGCTAAGTTGAAAACACCCTATGAAAATGACTTGAATTTTGCCCAGTCTCTGTCTCCTAGCAGTGCCTCAGTATTTTAATTACCTGTGGCTCTGTGCATATACGTGACAACAGGATCAAGCCTTATGAGTTCTCCTTTACTTCCACTTCCCAAAAGTCACTAAACTTTGAATGAACTAAGACAGTGAGATCAATTCTGCTGTGCTCTCATTTTCACATCTGAAAATAGCAATAATCAATACAGCTTAACAATCCATGATTTTAAATTAAAAACCAAATAAAATCCACATAAATCTTCTATCATTGAAAAGTTCCTTAGATAAGAGAAAGACACCCAAATGGATTTTTTTAAGCTTGGCTGATTATAAGTAGGTGTAGGTACAGATAAAACTTTTTGATGCCATTTTCAACACAGACTTTCCAATAATTACCAACCACAAGCTGTATACAGCAACACTGTTTTATTATTATATCTTCAGTATATGTCCTGATAATCTGGCCCTCAAGTTTCTCTATTTTATACTTGCATGAATGGTAATGAATCCTCTACTTAAGGTAACAAATTATATCAAATTATTAGATCTGCATATTTCTGTTCATAGAATATCTGTAAGCAGTTGCAAGTTCCTTTCATTAAACAGATACAGAGACATATTAAAAAATATTTAAAGCTTTATGGAATTTAGGTACTTGACTTTAAGAAGTGAATTTCACTGGAAACACTATTTTTCCCCCACAGAATACTGACCCAATTTTTTTTTTTTTTTTTTTTTAACATCCTGGCTTTTTAGGGAGAAACAAAACCCACCCCTTATGTTTTTCAGCAACTTTGAAATTGTATGGAAAATAGACAATAAATTAAGGACAACAATATTTACATAAAAAAATAATAGAGATGAAAGAAACTTATTTCTCCAATAAATATTATGTTCCCCAAAGTACTTCTAATCAGAATGTTTCAAAATGGAGAAACAGTTTTTAAAACTATGACTAATCAATATAGCAAGGTAGCCTCTAAGTCTTCTAGTACCAGCTAAAAATTGCTACAGCCACATGATGTGAAGGGTTGGGCTGGCATAACCTCACTCTGCCAGTCCCGATTTGATCAACATTTTTGATGGGATAGTTCTGTATTAGCAAAGCACAGACTGGATCAGGTATCATCTGTCTGTACCACTCAGAGTTTACGCCAGATACAGCACAGTGTGTCCTTCTACGGTCACCATAAATGCACAAAGCCAGGACAAGGCCTGGGTAATGTGCTTTGACTAATGCAATAGAAGCGTGATTCTGCCAAACCCAGCTCAAATTAGATCCGCTGGGTGATGCACCAGATCTGGTGTTAATGATTGTGAAAGTGGCACAGTCACAAAGCCACCAGAACCTATTTCTGAGCCCTCACTCACTGAATCCTTCTTGAAATAAGGTGCATATATTTGCAATTGTGACCTTGTTTCTAAAAAACAGGTTTGGGTACAACTGAGATTGTCTTTCTGTAAACAAGTGCACAGTAGAACTTGACAATGAGCGTATTCTAGATCAACCAAATGGAAAGAACATATTTAAGTGCCAAAAAAAGAATATATTCAAATCAAGTAAACAATTAGTCAACTCTAGTTGTTGTTCAGGGTGACTATTTGCATAATAATTTTGTAGTAATAAATCAACCAGTATTAGTAACAATTATCTAACAATCAACATTTCAGGCTGTGTTCAAGGATGCAACAGGGTGACAGCGGGCCAGGCCCACCGAGGGTGGTGACTGGGTGTCTGCGGGCAGAGCCAGCTGCATCAGCCCATCAGCAGACCTCAGGCCTGGTTTGGATAAATCGTGTTCTAAATGCCACATGGCCAGCGAGCAAAAATTTGGATATGTGATAAAAGCTACCTTTGACCCCTCTGAAACACTTCTCATTGATGCTGCACTTACTTTTAAGCTGATGCCTTTGCCAGCCTTGGTGACGCACCCCTCCAGCAGCAGCCTATGGCACAGGAAGAGCAGAGCGGGGTTTGCCACATGCATTGCTCTCTGGTGAGAAAGGGCAAACTCTAACCAAAAACTATGTCTTCATTGTTGTGCCTTTTACCCACGAGATGCCTGCTATGTGGGAATGCTGAGGCTGTGAAACTGCAGTATGCAGAAAATTACACGTTAGCTATCTCCATTATAACAGGCTGTCATCGTTCAGCACAGACCAGCCATTAATCATCCAACAATCATTCATCCATCCTTTCGGTGAAGCATTAAACTGTGGCCCTTTCTGTCTGTCTCTGGTGATCATCCAGGTGGAAATTAGAAATCCCAGAGTGCTTTTCAAAAAGAACAGGGGCTAACCTGGGTGACCCTCAATAATAAAAGAGAAAACCTGTTTCCATTGTCCACAGCTGTGTGTAAGCTATCGCCAAGTACATAATAGGCACCACATTTACCTACACAGTCACTGCTTCTCCAGCATTTAACTCATTCATCTGTAGAGTGGTTTGGGACACCTTGAGTATGAAATATGCTTTGTGAAATCAAATTCCATTATCCCTTACAGCACGCTGACAAGCATTTTCAACCAAAAATTTCACACTGCCCCTGTGATTCAATCTTAAAAGTGTCTCCTCCTGGTGTAGCAATTTGCAGTAGTGTTTCACCTTCATGCAGAGAAGTAAGTGCTCAATACACCATAAAACATATGCTAATAATGGTGGGCAAAAGTCACTTAACATGAACAAATGTTTGTTGTTGATTTTTCCTCTTTTTAAACAAAATTATTTTCTTTGTGGTTAAAATTATGATGCTTATGTTCTCTAGATTGGATGAAGTCTTGTTCTTTCATTTAGAGCTTCTGCATGAAAGACATTTAGGGACTTAGATAATCACCTTCTTAACTAGATTTGATCTGATTTTGAGGTCATTTTCATGCATTAGCTTAAAAGAATTACAACACAATTTAATAATAAATTCTGTTAATATAACTTAGCCTTGAAAAATTGCACTTACATTGAGCAAGTAATATTTTTAATGTTTTATTCACTAAAGCCCAATTCTAAAGACATTTTGATCCATAATCACAATGTCCTTAAGCACATCCAATTCTTCAGCGCAATGATGGAATTTAAAACCAGAAAAAACAACAGAAATATAAGGGAGTTCAGTGTCAAAGTGTCATTAGCAGAGGTTAGAAATCAAGTGCCTGATGCCCTTAATATTTTTACAGTTTCTAGTCAAGGGCAGATAAAGTATATGCTAAGTGTTAACCAAGTCCGGAGGAAGGAGCTGTGACCTCCAGAGGTCCAATCTCATCCTGTGCTCTTCTCCACTTCTGCGTGCTCTCCTGCCTGCTCATTTGAGGGAATTTTCAGTACCCCAATTCATTTACAGGATTACAATGGGTTTTGTACCATGCTCACTACTGTGTTATCCAAGCAACAAATAAGCAGAGAAGCAATCTGCTGAATTTTCACTTAGCCTGCAAAATTATTTTATAGCAAAGTTACATTATACAGAAAAAAGGAGGCACAGGCACAGTTACGTGGAATAAGAATAAATATCAGCAGAAGGGACATACCATTATGCATGCTTTGGACCATAGCTCTGAAAAATTTCATAACTACACTTAGATTAAGGGAGAGAAAAATGTGTTATTATTCTCCCACAGCTTTGCTTCATATGAAGAGATTACATGCACTGAATTAATTTCTAATTGTTCCCTGATGTGCACTGGGAGGCAAGACACTCATAGCAGAAGGTTCCACAGTCGTGTAAATTTGTGTACATGCATGTGCTTAACTTCACAGACCACTGACATGAGATTAAAAATAAAATATCATTAAGGTCTATCTAAACTGTATGCAAAGATGGTAAAGTTAAACACATGCATTTATTTGGGAGGTAAGTCTAGTTAAACAACTGGAGAATGAGAAGAATATGAATGAGTACAGATATTTTATTCATTTGTTAATACAGCCTCAATGAGCACTAAACTTCTAAGTATGTTCTGCAATAAGGGATTATTTACAACATATGTTGGGCAATTGCACATTCCTTTTTGTCACACCCTCAGCTAAAAAAATAGGACAAATGGTCCCCAAATGCAAAACTACAGAACACAACATTTAAAATAGCACATAGAAAACTGGAATGAACAACAAAATGCATGAAGCCATATGAAAGGCCAAGGTGAATTCAACACACAGAGAGATGTGCATGAAGCCTCACTGAACCAACATTCTCTTGGTGTCAAAACTGCAAGTATCCTGCCTGCAAGGAGCAAAAGAAAAAGGCCTGCAACTCCCCCACTTGATACATCGCTGGTTACTTGACCAATGATTTATATCAGGTGCTGAACGTATCCAGTCTCAATTTTTCTGCAATTAAGGAGGGCAGGGCAGGCCAGTGACAAACGGTTTTCCTACAGCACTTTTGGCTTTAGCTATTATCCCTTAGATATCTTTAAACTAATTCATCCCTCTCTAGAATCCCAGGTTTGGGTTGATAAATCAAGTGAGACCTATGTGTGCTGGGAGCTGATTACAGGGTCATTCCTCAGCAGAAGTGTTTGACCATAGTTTCCCAACTTCATATTTTATCTAGCAGCTGGTGATGTATCATCACTAATCCAAATGCAAAGTATCAGGAAATAAAAGGAGGCGGCACTGTTTATAATAAATCACTGACAGGGAAAGCTTGACCTTTTCATTTCCTACAAGGTATTTCATTGTTAGACCACAGACAAACAGAATTTTTCATCTGGTGCTTAATATGCATCAGAAGAGAACAAAGGTTTATAAGAGAAGAAGAGGAGGGTACTACCTCCACTAGAGGACACTTATCTTTCCATAGATCAAAAAGACAATATTGTTAACAACATGTTTTTTCTTAAGAATCTTTTACTTATTAAACCATTAATGCTCAAGCTTGAAATGTATCCCTCATACGTTACTATTACAGTTGCTATGCTGTGGCTGCAGGTGGAAATGCTGTTCAGACTGAACACAGCACAAACACCTAATAAAAGGTTTCCTCTGCGAGGAGGTTCTGTTTCACCTTTCACATAGAAAGGATGGGAAACAGAAGTTTCCCATCAAAATCACGGAACATACATGATTAATACAATGCCTTTCTTGAAAAAAACCCTAAAAGAAAACAAAACCACCAAAACAACAACAAAAATCTGTTCAGCTGAGGCATCTCCTTGGTCTATTTCCACTAAACCTCCAGCAGCTTACGTGGTACCCAGATGCAAGACTCAGCTCCTTGCCAAACACAGCAGCCACAGCATTTTGTGAAAAACATGAAGGCTGTCAAGGTGCACATCCCCTTTCCTCCTTCTGAACACCATGATCCACTACCAGAATGAGACAGCAGGTATGGCTGTCTTTGCAGCCTGGAAGGATTTGGGCCACGGCTCTGTGTGCCTCAGCACCAAAAGCACCCTATATACTTTTCAAACACATATGTGCAACTATAACCACACGGAACAAACTCAGGATCACAGCAACAAGTCCCCTCTACCATCTCTTTTCCTGCAGAAAATCACACAGTTTCCTGTATAGGTGAAAAGTTGGCTTCAGCTCTCTTGAAGGTTGGTGAATTTCTGATATTCTTTCAGAAAAAGCTCAGTTAGGAGCTTGGAAAACCTGAAGCCAACCGTATTTCCTTCCTGTGTTACCAGGCAGAACACATGCACTCAGCTTCAATATACCTACTACTGAAGTACCTAAACGTGCAGTTTCTGTCAGTAGGGCAGGGATTTTGAGGGTTTTTTTTTTTCCATTCTCCCCTCTCCCCAAGACTTATACTATAGAAGTTTTAATTGGGCTCTAACAGACTTTTCCTTCTTGGATTTTCAGTGGGTGCTTATATATTCACTTATTACAGCAAAAAAGCATTAAGAGATGTTTAACTATGGCCCACTTTTACTTTTTATACCAGCCTGGACATTGAAATTGCTGACAGCTGGTGTCTCCAGTGGTACCAGCAAGCTCCAAAGTGACAAGAGGAGAGCAGAGCAGGGGCCTTACTCCTACTAACAAGTTGGAGGTTATTGTAATCCTGAAGAAGCATCAGCTCAGTTTGCTCAACAATAAAAGTGATATTGCTGCAATCCCTATGGGTGTTTCTGTTGTATTGGTAGTCTCAAACCTCACCCTTATGGCGAGCTGTCATATCGTTACCACTAAGCTGCAAGTGGCTTTTTTAATTTGCCAGCATCTTAATGTACTTTACTATCATTAGCTGCTACTTCTCCTCTCACACAAAACAGGTTTAGAAAATCTATTTTACTAAGAGCTAGTATATCTAATTTGTACGAATTTACTAAAGCTTGTCAGTCACACTAAAGCATTTAATCATCTGTGACATTAAAATAAAACACTTTAAAACCTTTGGCACAGACTGTTCCTGTTAAGAAAGTAGCGTAATAATATTCACTCTGCTGGCAACACAGAAAAGAGCAGCAGAAATTAACTTGAACAAAATACATCATTCTCATTCCACACTGGTCAAAGCTGGAAAATATTCAGTGTTCCTTCAAAGAACTGCTTATTCCCATTGTAATGATTCAAGATGTTTCAGCTTTCTATGTACAGCAGCCATGTAGGCAGGGGGAAGCTATTATAAAGTCAATACTAGGGGGTTTTAGTGTAATTAGAGCCCCTCATTGCCCAGAGGGAAGAAAAAAAGTAGGAAACTTTCTCTCTGCTTTTATATTACTACTGAAAAAAAAAAAAATCTGAACACTTAAATTAGAAGAGTTATCTTATGGGGAATATCTTTTTGCTCTCCTATGCTGAATCTTCACTGTAGTCATAATAGTTAGAAACTGTCATTTAATTTCACTCCTCTCCTCCTGCCTTACTTTTAAAAAGAGAAAAATGAATTGCAATTGTCACATTCACTTCACTCCACAATCCAGTCTCAAGGATCATCACCAAATATAATGAGACTTGGTGTTACCTGGTGCTAGGGGAGCATCTCACTGGGGAGCAGCAAACAGGCAGCTCTCAATCCCAGCTGACAGCAGGGGGAGAGCCCCAGTGTGGCCACAGATCCACGAGGGGGACCAGCTGGTGCCAGTGCACCAGCCTTGGGGCTCCCTGCAAGATTAACACCTCTGTTCAGTGAGGCCACAGTCTGGATTACAAGACTGATAGTAGCATGGTATGTCTTCTTTAAAATGGAAAAAAAATAAAAGAAACACAAGTTGAACATGAAGACTAAATTGCTGTAATTTCACATGCATAAAAATGCACCCTACTAAACATACTGCAAGGTTTGCACAGCTACCTGTAGAATACTGTGATTCCTATGCAAATACATTGAAGACAATATTGCTATAGTCTGTTTTACCACTCTAATTTTCTTTCTTCATATGCACAGTTTCCATTGCTCTTGATGGGAATTCTGTTCATGTATCACCAAGGGAATAAATTTCTTAATTTTCAAATCTCAGTCCTATCTTTTGTAAACTAGAATCTCCCCTCCTCCTAATTCAATTTGCCTCTCTGAGACTGTCCCTAGTAGAAGGTGAATCAATCACTTCATGAAAGGCACCTCTGCATGACTGCTACAAGAAAGTCTCCCTATTCCTTAAGGATTAAACATGTGCAAGGTAAAAGAAAATACATTCAAGAAACACAGTAAGGAAAAAGGAAGTGCCTGTAAATTTGCCAATTTCTAAGTTAGTTTAATTTGAGTATTATTGTCCACAGGCCAAGACTGTAAGTGTGCATATTTCATTGAAAAAATTAATAATTTTTCTCATGTCCACAGAAATCCTGTATCGTGCAACAATAACACCTACAGTGGGTACCAGGCTGAATTTTACACTGTCTTGAGAAGAATCTACACAGTCCTTTGGAGTCACCTGGGTTTTCCCCTCTGATTTCCAAAGGACTTATGACAAATGAACTCATAGGTATCTGGAAAAGAATAAATTTGAAACAGAAGTGTCTTTTACAAGGAAAGTCATCCTGTTCTTAGGCTTCTACATTTTCCATGGAAGAACATATACTTTCTTCCTAGTGAGGTTTTTGATTTTAGTTCTCTAAAAGGCAACTATCATCTTTCTTCTGGAAAGGGTGCTTGTCACTGTGAGAAAATAAAGAGGCAGAGGCCAGACAGTAGGAACATCAGTGTTTCCTCCCAGCCCAGAGCCAGGGACACCAGCTGCAATTAGCACGTGTGCAGCACAATCCAGGTGGGACACCCTTCATGCAACAGCCAGGTAAATCACACCTGCCTGTGACAGAACAGTATGGGTGCTAATGGATGCATTGCTTCAAAATGCAAAAAGGATGAATTCTTAGAAGAAAAAAGGTGCATCCAGGGCTACTAAATTGAAAATTGATTAAGAAACTCATGAAACAAACTCATGTGAGAGTGAGCCTCCTGAAGAAGCACTGATGCAGGATTGCTCTGTTCTTACTCTCCCCACCATGATATTCATGACAGGCTGTGCTCAGAGACAGATACTGGAGAGACAAATCTCTTGTCTGACCAGGTATGGCAATTCTGACACAGTGCTGCGTGACCAGATTGCTTTGCTTGGACATTAGACACATGAGGGCTGATACTAACTTCATCCCTTTCCCCCGTTCTCACTTCCAGCCTGGTGAAGATGAAAAGCCACTGTCCATTTCAGGTGTAAAACCAGGAGAGACTGAGTGGCTCTGTGGAGGAACCAGCCCTGAATCTGCCTGTCAGCTGCCCTGGGAAAATCTTCCTCCCCTCCAGTCCTGAAGCAAAATCAACTAATATCATGGCTGCCTGCACAGCACCCCCCAAACCTTGCTGGCACTTCCTTCTAGTGCTTCTGGTGAAAAGATTTATGATTTGTTTTTCTTAGGCTTTTATTTTTCCCCCATAGAGCCTGGTTTAATGTCACCTGGTTTTTTATGGCTCTTTCTCCCCACTGAAAAAAGAGGTTTCCCTTTGCCTGCCAGGGACAACCAGAAGTGGCCCAATACCCAGCAGTTTCTCCTCAACCTGCTGAGATTCCCATCCTGTCACCACAGCACCCATGACAGCTGTGGCACTCCCCTCTCCCCAGGATCCTGCAAGGGGAATTCCTCCACTCTGAAATGCTTACCTGAAATTATGAATAATGAATACTTGGAGTTTTTCATGCTACCCTGTCTGCAGTGGTTCAAGGCCAAACAAAGCAAAGCATGAGGACAAATGTGAAATATTATATTGGACTAATAGAGTTGGAAAAATAGACAAGTTCTTCAGTACATAAATCTCTCTTTAGGCAACCCTGTGCATCCAAAGTTTGTGCTTCTTTCTGACAGTTGTTCTAGTAGACTTCTCCTTTGGGAGATTCTTTGTTTTAATTCAACAAACAATTCAGCAAGCTTGTCAAGAATTAATTAGGTGGCTCAGGCAAAAAAACCCCACAACAATCTCCTACCTCTGTTTACAGCAGGCCTGTACCAGGCTGGCTGCACCTACATTTTTGCTGCAATTCATAAAACCTGTAATAATCTGCAGATTGCCTTCCCTCACAAAACCCCAACAGCTCTCTGTGTACTCTGTTTCTCTGTTTGGCAAAATAAAATTCAGGGAAGAAAGAAAATGATATGGTAATTAAATTCTCTCTCTGTTTTAAAGGGACAAGCAGTCTTTCTGTACTAATCTGCTCCTTGCAAATTCAAGACAAATACAAGGGAATTAATATCATACAGTTCTTACTAATGTACTAATTATAAATTGCTGGCTACCAAATGAAAAGTAGGAACAATAATACACAAGATGTTATTAAAAACCATTTACGGTAATAGAAAGTTAACAATTTTTATCCAGAGAATTCTGCTATAGCAGATGGGATTAGACTGCAAAAATAAAATCTCCAATATAATTCTTCAATTCATTTTTCATCAATCCTTTCAAGATTAGGGAGGTTTTAAGTCACTGTAATTTGGAAAGGGAGGGATCCAAGCCTGTGGGTACTCTCAGTACTGAGTAAACCCCAGAATTTTCTATAGGTAAACTGTGAAACTTAATTAACAGGTCAAGTGAGTGATTTGAGAGATTTTTGTACCACCTGCTTCCACATGCTCAGAGGGACTACTCTTTCCAATATTTGACAGAGCACCCATTTTGACTATGGACCAAATGCAGTAGATTAGGTAAACTGATTTTCTGATTTCACTCTAAACAGTTTCCCCTCCCTCCATGGGTTCAGATTTCTGTGGATTTTTTTTTTTTGTTCCCCTGCAAATCCATCATCACTATGGAGAAAGGATGGAGGATTTTTATTTTTTCAACTTTGATAAAATGGAATATTGTCCTTCAGGGTGTGTTATTGCTCATAATAAAAAGGGTCTGACAGCTGATAAAGGATGATACTAAAATGTCACACCAGAAATAGTTTTAACTTGGCATACACAGCATCAAATTAATTTCAAGGGAAGATTATTGGTTTCATAGTGTGTAAAATTATTTGGGATGGATTCATCCCATCTTATCTCTAGGATTTAGCTCTAGTACCTTTAGACCCTTCAATCCCTCAAGGCTGCAAAGATTTAAAGTTTTTTGAGGGACAGACTCTACTGAACACAGAACTGACAACACAGCAAACCAAAGCAAGACGTCTTGAATCTTCTGACCCAGCTCTACCTCTCTGATGCTGTAAAGACTAGAAAAACCCTTTAAAATGTCTTCATCAGGTCTAGCATACAGAGGAAAATTTCCACCTTATCATTAGAAAAGGTGATGAGTTCAATTCTCAGCATCTTGTGGTCAAAGATCCTATATGAACATTAAAATGAAGAAAATATAGAGCAGGAGAAAAAGGCGTATAATGATAGAGCCATGTGAAATCAACAAAGCTACACCTTTGTAAGAATACATTTATTAAAAACGTGGGCAATATAAATTTTACCTAATCAGCCCCTAACAGTAGGTAAAAGGATTCTCAGTCATTAACCAATTTTTCACTTATCTTAGTAAGAGTATTCCTGGTTGTGTTGTACATCAAAGGTAAGATCAGACTCCAAGGAAAGTGCTCCAGAAGGCATGATGGCTGTCCCCAGTGTTGTGGCACTGATACATTTCATGAAAAATGCTGTTGTTGAATTACTCTGTACCCTCTCATGTTGTAAATTGAGCTTTCTCCCTGGACTACATCCCCCATGCTGCAATAGGGTCTCATCATTCAGAGAGAAAAAACAATAAAGCATCTGACCAGGAGATCTAATCGCTAAAGGAATAAAGTAAGCATGAAACCATGATATAACCATTGCTGTCAGGTATTACTGCAGATTTTCTAACTAAAAGCTTCTGGGTCCAGCTGCCTCCCTTCCTCTGCCACCAAAAACCCAAAAGAAATCTACTGTTTATCTATAAGTAGTTTGGAAAAATTCTTGCCTGATGAGTGCTTACATAGATCCTCACATGGGTAAATAATGCTACTGAAATCAGGAAGGCATTCATGTTTCTATCTCTATTAATGTGACCATGAAATCAAGTTCTCAGCCAGTCAGCACATAAAATAAAGACACAGGGAATTAAATTCATTGTGTTCAATCACTAAAAAGTGAACCCAAATTAATTATGCAAACTTTAAAAAACACATTTAGGGATATGATTTGTTCAGAGAGGTACGTTTTGCACACTACCTGAATCTAGCTGAGAACACATAAAACATTCATTTCATTTTCTGGTATGTGCTCATTTCGTACAATACACTCAGCCATAATGATGTACCTAACAATTTTATGGTCTTGTATGATTCATGCTGCAAAGGATACCATGCCACACTGAAACCTTTTTATTATCAATCACTGGGAAACACAACCTTGAAGACTGGCATTAATTAAGTGCATAAGGATTTACAAATGCTCCTGCTCCATTCTCTGAATATAAATATTCATGGTAGTATCTATGGATCACTTCTTGAAGTAAAAATTGATCTTGGAAAATAAGAAGTTGTAAAGGAAATAGAAGCATAATTATGAAAGGCTGTCTTCAAATCTTACAACTGGAACACTTTACAACAATAATTCTCTCTTTTTTGTAACAAAAATATTATTGGCATAATTAGGGAAATATAAAAAAGGTGCCCACAAATTTAGATTCCTTGTTAAAATCAGTTTTAAGAATAAAAAAGGATTACATTTCTAGTCACTTCTCTTTCTTTACCAATTGTTTTTCTCTGTGTTGGGTTCTTTATGGTCCCTTTCTCAGTCCAGCAAGCCTGTCAGATATAGACCTTCACACCCCTATTTACCTGGTGTTCATGCCAATATTGCTGCCCTTTCTATCTGTACATCTTCCTGAATAAATCTTACAGGAGTTTTTCTACATGTATTCCAAGATAGGCATTAGTCATACCAAAAGTAGTTGGGTTTCATTTGTATTTAATATTCCTAATGCTCTTTGTGTAAGCAATTATGGGAGATGCATACATCTTAAGCACACATTAAAATGAACATACATAACTGAATGTGTTACCTGCTTGAAAAACCAGTACTTGTTTAAATTTTTATTATTCCAAAGCACACTAAGTAATAAAGACATGAAAAGAATTGCATATGTAATAATAATAAACTCAAAAGGACTGGTTCCACCTAACCTAAGATATGGAAAAATAATGACTTTATTAAACACAGATTAATTATGGCAAATGAAAAGACTGGCAGCAACCAGTGATGTCTGTGGTGAGGAACTCATTCCTGCAAAGCGTCTATAACTCATTAGACTGAGGTGAGACAAACACTTTGCTAGCTGCAGAGCTGAAGGAAGCACAGAAACTCCAGGTTCTTCCTAGCTTTAAACACAAAAAGAAATCTAGGTTTCAACTACGGTATTTTCTAGGTCATCAGGAAGTAGATGTTTTCCACTTAACAATTCCATAAGTAAATAAAACTGCTCCTGTTGATAAACATTCAGAGAAAATTACTGAAACATTGTCTCCACGACTGTCCCGAAGGTAAGCAAACAATTTGAACTTGCCCACAATTGATTTCTCAAAGTTTAAAATCTGCCAGCTAACAACTGGCAAAGAACACTGATAAAAATCAAACCAAATTGACTTCTTAGTTACTTTCTTTTTTTCTCATCTTTTAATGTTGACAAGATCAGTAGATGATGCAAAAATATCTTTCTGTCTCCTCAATTCCCTTGTTGATTCTATTTTGTCTTTATTATTTTGTTCTAACAAGCATGTCTCAGCTTCTGGAATTCATCAGCCTAAAACATCATTTAGTATCTTCTATTTTCAGACGAGCTCTTATTAACCTAACCCATCCAGTGAATAATGCCTATGCACGTACAGTGTGTGATTAAACACAACTATATTCAGCGCTTTCATGTATGAACTCTGCTTGGGAGAAAAATTGCCATGCTGCTGGACAGCATATTTGAATTTTCTTCCCTATCACAATTATTTATTATTTCTATTAGCTAATGTTGTTTTACTCCTAATTACGGGTAATTAGATGATGAGTTGTCAGCACAGTCCATTCACTTAGAAGCTTCTACATTTAATTAACTCAAGATGGTTTTGAGCATTTAAATGTCAAAACAACATTTAGAAAACAGAACATTAACATGCTGTTCATTGAACTGTACATTACAGAATGTGACTTAAAGAACTAAAGGTTTCAGTGTGATGACAGCTCTCCAATTCTCCTTGTGGAGAGTCCAAATTTGCTGTACATTTTGACAGCTTTACTACAATAGCACTGGGCTTAGCAGGTCACCTGTTGCAGACCTTCAGTGCTGATCTGAGAATACAAGGGGACCTGGTGGATAACAGAAAAACACCCATCCCAAAACCAGCATCTAGGAACTCTGCAACTTCAACCTCCACCCATGGTAATGGGTTCAGCAGGGGGATGGCTCCTCTCAACAGAAAATGGACAAGAACGGCAGAATCCAACCCATTGTCAACTGAAGAACAGCTCTAGACAGAGAAGGTTTAAGATAGCAAGCCCTGCATAACCATGTTTATTCTGGGCAATGTGATAAGAGACGATAAATGCACCCATTTCTGCCACTTTTCACCCAGTTCTGCAAGAGGATGGCCAGAGCTAGTCAGGAGAAGGCAAATAGGAAGTTTCAGAGAAAGAAAGAGTCTGCTCCACCTACAATTTAATGTATTTAATGTTGCAATTGTTGAAAAAGCACCCCTGGAAGCCCGAAAAACTGTTTTGACAGCTGAAAGTGTTGGATATTTACAATCAAGTTCATTGTTCTGTTTGAACATATCTTTGTAAAATAATCATTAAGCAACCTACCTGATTGTCTCAACATTAAGGTTTCCTCTTTCATATAGGAAATCCCAACAGGATCTTACAAAGCCTAGCAGCTAATGAACATGTTAGTTCAGTTTTCTGTTCCTGGCAAGTCTCAGCCTCTCTCTCCTCAACCGTGCAGTGGAACAAGGGGTGAAGGATGCCAGACCAGACAGACAAGGACACCACGCACTGACACTGTATTGTTCATGAAGAATAGATATAAACAGGGGTTTGACCTTGGGGTTCCTTATGAATTCTTCTGGAGAGGAACAGAGTTAGGGTGGGAGAACAGCTCATAACCCATCATGATGTTGAAAATATAGTTGGGAACATCTTCCTTTCCTAACATGCACCAAGATTGCACGATACTGAGCCCAGGCTGGCAAATTCTGAGTTCATCTTTTTTCCCCACAGTGACCACATGTGAGGGTTTTCATATCAGAAAACCTGCCAGAGGACAACTGAAACATCTGAGATAATATCTGACGAGGAGTTACATTTTTCTCTTATCATCAGGACTTCTGGAAGGGGACTTAGAAAGGCTTGAGAGCTTCATGCCTTGCTCAAAGCCAGCTAGATCACTGGAGGAAGGCAGATTCTCACCCTGTGAGTTTCAAGGGTACACTTTAGGAAATGGTGGCTTTAAAGCTGCCTTTTTCCAGCCTGAATACTATAACCATTAGAGATTTCTTTGCTAAAGATTCAGAGTTCATGGGACCCATCCTGCTCTATCAAAATTTCAAACTGTTCTCCAGGGTCAGAACTTCTGGCATTGGGAAAGGGCTTTGTGACAGAATCTAATCTATGGTCATCTTTCAGTTCATACATGCATTTTCTTAAATTTCTCACAAAATCCCTATGGCCATCCAGATGCAGCTTTACAATGCTTAACAAAGCAGCAAAGCAAAAAAACAAGTCACCAGGTATATTTCCAGCAGTAAGTCAAGTCATACATATTTCAATTCACATGGCGTTTGCTCTTTCACATCTCTGAAAGTTATCCTGCTTTTCACTCTGACAAGCTGTCATTGTTTCTAGTAACGCATTTTTGTTTCAGTGTTGGGAGACTTTTCATTACCTTCTGTATCAGAAGAACTGTTTTCCACAGTACATATCCCAAAGGCCCAAGTGAAAGAATGCTGCCTGCTTGCTTTAGTACCAAAGCTAGAACTTGAGAGTCAGCACAAATGACAATAAAAAGAAATTACTGAGAATTTGGGGTGTCTCATACCAAGTAGACAGAATAACTTTAAGACCTATAAAATAAACACAATTTCCTTCTGTTGTACAGTAGGCATTATTCATTACCAGTATGGTTTTGTTGTGGCTGTGCTGTGTTCTGGTACTGAACAACAACAACATGACAGAAGTGTTTCAGCCTTTCTATTCTCTTTCTACAAATGCGAATGTAACAGTAAAGCCAAATGACAGGTACTCCCACACTTGCTGGTATTCACTCAGTCAGGCACAGTTGGAACAGCGTGGTGCCCAGATGAAGCTGCGTAAGCCAGCACCTATTAGCTGCTCCCTTTGATTCTCCTGCTACTGCTCAGACACAGTGCAGGATGTTGCAAAGGATAAGCAGCACTAAAAACAGACCAAAAAATTATTATCCCAAACAAAGGTCAATAAGGTACTCTGAAGACTTTTTCTGTTTCACTGTCTGGGTTTTTGAACAAACTGTCTTGTCAAGATCTCAGTGGTTTCCCTGAGCCTGAAAGATAATTCATGATCTCTGCATAGTTTGAGAAAGTTTTTTAAAAAAAGTCAGCATGCAGTGTAGCATTTTGAAGCCTCTCATATAAGACTGAATGGTAAAGAAGCAAAGTAATCATTACGAATGCCTTTTTCTGTTCTTATTCTTCTTCTCTCTGTTCCTAAATTCCTTTCTATTATCAACTTAAGACACAATTCTCAAAGCTAACTTCACTTTACAAAGTTAATGTGAAGCTATGGCAGGACTGGGGATGCTACTCCTGCCTTTCCTCAAACTAACAATTCTTTACACATTATTTTCAGCTGCTGAGAGAGTCCAGAATAAGCTGGGGCAGCGAGACCAGTTTGTGGCTGTGATGTTCATGACTGTGCATTTTGTTTCTGCATGATGATTACATTCCAGATTCTTACATGCAAACCCAATATTTTTCAAATCGATGAATTCAGAAAGCTAAAATGCATGTCCTACAGATTAGGAGTCAATCTGTACACATATGCATAAGCACATATAAAGGAAGTCTTGGACAACTCATGTAGTTTCTGGCTGTGTGCGCTTCGAAGTTCTATGCCACATAGTTGGACATGCCAAAAGCTTACCTTCAGTAAGACTGAAATAAATAAAAAATAAATGCAGAAATTCCCAGAGCCTGATATGTGACTTGGAGAGCCTTAAATGGCCAATGAATTTCAGCTTGCAGTCACTACACCATAATTGCATGGTTATGGACTTTTACTAGTTGATTGTTCCCTTCCAACCTGCCCATTTTTTAAATTACCACAGGCCTTTCTCTGCTCACTCTGCAGTCAAAGACTGTGTTCTAGCTTCTGCTTCTGGTATGTGGGGCAGGACTACAACCCACAGCACATTCTCCAAGCACAGAAAAGGTCTGTGAAGAAAGGAGTCCTGCTGCTCCCACTGAAAAGCCTGCAACTAAAATAATCTTTCTTTACATCAAGGATGTCCTGGATGCTAACGTGTGTCCTAATTGGGTTTTCTGGAAATTGTGCAGAGACAAACTATAAAGAGATTGATTTCCTAAATCACCAAAATAAAAAACCAAACAAAAAACCCAAATAAAAACAAACAAACAAAAACCCCAAAACAAAAACAAACAAACAAACAAAAAAAAACACACACACAAAAAAAAACACCACACAAAAACCCCCACAACCTATCTCTGAGCTGCTCACCATGGTGCAGGTTTGACAGGGTCAGGATAATGCAGAAAACCCCCTTCTTCAATTCTGAGGCATGTTTAGACAGCATTGACTGTATTTCTCTAACACCAATATATATATGACTGAAATAATCCTTCAGGCAAGCACCAATTTCTCATCCATAAGAGAAACGAAGAGCCCTGATCTTGACTGAAATATTTTCAATCTTTCAGAACATAACCACATGCATAAGTAATAACTGTGGATATGTTTTAGCAGTCCCCTCAGTGAAGTATATATAAGTGGCATCAAAGTACTGGATATTTCTTCTCTGCAATACTTATGTAAATCATTACTATTTTGGACACAGTTCTCTGTTAGCACCAACATTTGTGGCTTGCAAAAGGCCTTATTCTATGCTTATGCTTGGCATTCCTACCAGAATTACAATACTGAGAAATCATCATAGCCATCTAAAGAGGCTTGTGCATGAAGTTCCTGCTCCCTTAAATGCTGCTTAAGCCAGAATGACTAATGGCCTTTTTCAAGGATGACTAGATTTATACATCTTCCCTGTGAACTCAATGCTCCCATGAAGCCAAGAAACCTTTTATTAAAATACTAGCAATATATTTACATTTTACCCTCAATACCAGCAGAACTAAGATTTCTACAGGGTAGAACATTTCCCAGCAGATCTAACTGCAAAAACAGCAAACCAGGAATGACTGAGAATCACACTACAGAATACTGGCACCGCTTTTCCAAAAATAAATTCCAGTTCCAACCCTAGCCTTTCATTCCCACAATCAAATACAGGTGGAGCTGTACAACAGGAATCAATGGCGGATACAGACAGATGTGCAACTATCCAATTTGCAAACAAAGAATGCACATGTCAGTAGCATGGACAGCCACATCTTCACTTCAAAGAGTTTAGGACTGTATTTTGGCAGGCAAAAACATACATGTGTTTGGGAGACTCAACAGTGCAAGAAACAATTGTATGCTCACTAATCAAAATCCAACTGAGGCCTTCTTTGACAATTTGGCCCAAATATTAAGTAGTGCCTGGGGGCTGATTAAAATTGACCTCTCCAGGGCATAGATCATGCAACACTAAGAAAACAAGCTGAAGAAACAGAAGCAAAGACTGCTGTTCCCTGCATCTTTATTGGTATGAAAACTCTTTAGACGCCAAACAAGGGGGGTTGTTCGGGGGAGACGTTAATATCTAAGGAGAGAGATCAAAAGCAGTTAATGTTCCTGGCACTGCATTGTGGCATGTGTATCTTTATACTTTTAAACTTACAGTAAAAAAAAAAAAAAAAGAGAGAAAATGAAAAGGAAAAAGAAACATTTCTTTGTTAAATCAAATATTGCCACATGTTACTCATTTTAAGTTTGCTGTCCTAAGATCCAACTTAATTTAGTTTGCATTGAACATTTCTGATCTGAACATTTAATGTGGCAATGTTTTGCTCTGCCAGGAATATTATCTGAATGTTAAACATGAATTCAATTTATTCATCAGAATATGGCAAGCATGATACCAAAGGTCATTTTGTTTATATTGTCCTCTAACTCCATAACTTATGGCCTGTTTCTTTCATCTTTAAACCTCAGAACACTCAACATTATTGGATGTTACATTGTGGGGAAGAGAACTGGATTTTTTTATTTTTCCTTAGTATTTTTATTTGGAACTGGAGGGAAGGAAACAGCCTTGTTCAACAGCAAGGAAAAGCACAGAAACATATAACACTTCTGCTCCACTGTGGACTGGTAACAGATATGCAAGATAAGGTTGCCCTGTCATGAAGGACATGTAAGAAGCTGTTTGCATCACACCTCAACATTCACAATGCAATTATAGCTTTTTGATTCTTTAAGTAGTTGCTGATCTCAGTCGCATCAGAATAAAACCACAACCACCACATACACATTTTTCATGCAAAACATGTCCACAAAGTCCTCACAGAACCTGTGAGCCAAATTCTGATATTACTTCCAGTGGCAGAACTTTGTAGTAGTATCACATACATATGCAGCTCTGCTGTTCAAAATCATACCTACAGCAGCAATATTAGCTTTGAAACTGGTACTTATTCTTCTGAAGGAATCCTAGACTGAATGTATTACTAGTGAAGATGATTCCAACACTGAAAATACTTGTCCCTCTTCCCCTCACCATCTTGAACCAAAAAGAATAGAACCATATAAATCTATAAGCAACTAGATTAAAGAAACATGAACAGAAACATTGATTTCAAAATAACCCAAACTATTCTCTTTCTGAAGTGGCAGAAATGTATTTCTGTTCTTTACTATTTCTCATTGCTGTAAAGAATTATTAGAGAAGTTCACCCCACATGCTGATAACTCAGTGATTATCACTTACTGTGCTCAGATATGAAATTTTTTTTTGCTTTATTGAAGAGTCATTTCCCTCCTATTATATTGAATTTCTAGCACTTTCACACACTCACATATCAGACACCACAAACAAAATATCCGTCTGCTAATGCACTATCAATAAAATCTGAAGAAACAAAACTTAGTATTGGTACTTGGGCTTTTCAAATCCAGGCCATAGAATCATTCAATACAATATTGATACTTCCCATCAAAACACTCCTTTGTACACCATAAATGTGAGACTGAAGAAAAAGAAATGTCTCAAACTTTACCAGAAGGGGGCCCTTTACAGGAAACCCTGAGAAAAGCACCCCAGGGGAGCCACACCCAGAAATGCGGCACTGAGAGAAAGCTGAACAGGTAACGTAACAGAGACATTCAGAAGTTCAAGAGGACTAAATCCAGTGCAATGCGTTTCCCAAAAGTCTCAGCATCCCATCTAAGTGTCACGCTGATTCAGAAAAGCATTTTCATGACACTGGAATTCTCTCAAACTTAGTCTTGTTTGGGGGTTGATGGCAAGCCTGCCAAAATCATCAGTCATTGGACTAACTGCTTTTGTAATCTTAGCTCTGATTTCAGTGATGGCAGTACCAAGCCTTAATCCTCCTCAAAGAGTACACCTATGAGGACAATTTAGAACACTAAGGTTGTATTTTAAGTGTGTGCATTGGTAAATCCCACAGTTATATTTCTCTTCAATCATATATATTTTATGCAAGTAGTGACCTCTGCAGTTAGTTCTACTCATTCAGAGGCTTCTGTTTTTTAAATTTTATAGATACAGCCACCTTAAGTCTAATAATTACAAAGATTTTCTTTTTTTTTTTTTAGTGACAGACAGACATACACACAAGTGTGTTAATTGACAGAGTACCTTACCTCCATAATGCATTCTTATGTTTTATATACAGGTAAGCTTCAAGAGTGCATTTCTTAATCCAATGAAATATTTATCAGATCTGAGATCTAAAGTGTACATATTCAATTTTTTATGCACACCTTTACATGATTCATGAAATTCACCCATAATGTGAGTTCTTTTCATTAAATTTTGTTTTTATGTATCATTGTTACCTTTTTTTTTTTTTTACAACTAGATTTATATTGAACTGACAAGTATCATTCAGGTATCTTTGAACAAAGTAGCTCTTACCTTTTGATAGAAATCATGAAGCTCTGGCTCCTGAGGTAGGTTTACTCTGTAAATAAAAAGAAAAGAACTAAATTCAGGATAATGCTAAATTTGCCATGAAGAATAGTGTGTTACATTACCTGAGTCAGTTCCTTTATTAAGGGTTATGAATATGGTCAGAGATGGCCAGTGTTATGCGGAATAACATGAATTAAAATGAATATTCTGAATGCATATAGAATTGCACTGTCTCGCTTAACCTAAAATGGATTTTGGACTGAAGATTGTTGGGTTTCTCAAAGTTGTGCTCTCATATTTATTAAAGGGCAGCTGGATTTTCAATCAAAAGCACACTCCTATAACCAAAATTTAGTCTTGCGTTACAGGCACCAGGGAGTGTAATTTACTGATGAGAAACACTTGAGACTACTGAGATGTATAAGTGTTGGGGGGGTTGTGTGTTTGCTTTTATTTGCAGCTCTGCAGCAATGGAAGTAAGACAGAGGCTTTTATCATCATTTCACAGAGCACAGAACGGAAGGTGGGCACATGGGCATTACCCCATACACAGCACCGAGCACTGTGAGCTCTCCTACTCCAGCAGCAGAAACTGGCCCAGAGCTCGAGGGGTTTGTTTTGGGGGACCTCTGGCTCCACATCCCTCCAGGCTGCTCAGTGCCCTCCAGCAGCACTCGCTGAGGTTGTTGGAAAGTGCCCTCCATCAATTAACAAATACTCCTCAGGGTGCCTCAAGAAACACCTACCCAACACTTTGTTAAAATAGGCTTGATTTGAAAATCACAGCAACCAGAAACACATTTCATTCCTCTAGAAAACAGGTAAATATCAAAACACTTTGATATCCCACAAGCCAGATACAAAGACACTTCACAGTGTTCAGCCAGCATTCTCACAAGTGCAAAGCATTTATTTATAGAAACTATCTAACAGATAGCTAACATCCCACCTTAGCCCTTCTGTATTGTCATTTTTTTTTTTGGATACACAAGGTTTGGTTCCACACACTAACACATCTCTGAGGTCCTCTCAACTCATATTGACTCAGTAGGAGACAAGGGCTTGACACTTTGTATAACCTCAGCCTCAAAAATGAAAGTAACAGAATAAGTTTACAAAGTAATTTTTCAAACTCGACTAAATAGCACAGAACTGCTATTACATTACAGAGCTCCAAAATCATAGGGAAAACGCTTTAACTTTCTAAATAATTTGAGGCACCAAATTGCACTACTTAATGCTAACTGCACGTTGTATTTATTTTTGTTAAGAGAAGGAATACTTTTAAGTACTAACCCCAGCTACTGACCCTGTACATGACCTAATTCCTCAACCATTTGAATCACTTCTTCTTTCCCTTAACTTCAGTGGGAGGAAAAGAAAATCCAAACACCATCCCTCTTTCCTTCATCATTAAGATTAAAAGTTTCTCATACGCAAGTTACAGGCAGAAGACAGAATGTCTCTACTGTGAAAATGGGTGTAGAAAATACTTCTTAGGCAGGAAATTTAATTGAAGTTCAAGAAGTTTCAGCAAAAGAAATCTGGCTTTTAATACTAACTACTATATATAAAAATGCAATATTGCACACATGTGTATATACACAGTGTGTATAGCTGTGTATGTTTCATATGTATGTTCCACTTTATGCTGTAGTCAACATGATGAGATCAGGATTTTACTTTTTCCTTACAAAAGTTACTGTCACAAATACTATAAAATACTATTGCAATAATTTCAGTGACAGAACTATCTGTGCAGTCAGTGATTTCAGTTCTGTTTATGGTCCAGAACATATATAGTATTTTTGTAATTAAATCATAACAAAACAAAAAAAAAGAGTCTTGTTTAAAAACCACTATAAACACTAAGGTCAACTACTTAAAAGAACAGAAAGTGACTGCAAGATTAGTTTCCCTTGAAGTTTTCCTCTAGAGCCTTGTAATCTGGCTGCCAAGCAATACTTCTGAGGAAGCGATCCAAATCACCAGATTTTTCAGCATCACTAAACCTTCATAAAACGCAGTCCCATACTACTTTTAGTTACATTGTTAAGTTAACCACAGCTCATAGAGATGCTAAAAAAAAAAAAATTAAAAAAAGTAAAATAACCTAATTGTTCAGTAGTTTAATTTCTCCATTTGGTCAGAATTTCCCAAACTTGCACAAAATCATCTTTTTTTTTTCCTCTAGCAAATGAGCATACTGGCTTTCAACAGCTAAAGGAGTGCTCTCCCTCTCAGGACCAAGAAATATTATTTGGGCAGAAAGATTGTCCTGAACCTCTACTCAGAGACTAGGAAACTCCACTGGTCTAGAGAAAAAGCATTTCTCCAACTGAGCATGAATGCCTGTGGCTGGACTAAACTCTTTCCCCAATTAAATAATATCAGTGTTGATAGCTCAACCTCCAGGAAACTGTCATTGTGCAGTCAGAGAAAACTGATGTTGGTGCTCTCCTGCAGCTCTCGGTAGTGAGGCCAAAGGTAGAAAGAGAACCCAACTTACTCTTTCACTCTCCAAAGGAGAGGATCACCACAAAGGTGTCCTCCATGTGAGAGTACAGAGCTACCGGCCTGGTGTGTAAGTCATATTTTAGATTCATTTAGAAAAATGAGCAAATCCAACAAGAGATACTGCCACTCTCCTGCTAGTTCAAAGCAAAAACAGCACTTAAACAATTCATGGTTTATAACAACACAGATCACAAAGAATAAAAGAAAATAAATGTTACATAAATCATGTAAACTCTTTCCCCATGCAGTTCATTAACAGCTTCAAAAATAAATCAAAATAACATTGCCAGAAAAAAAAATAGAAAGCTGAGATAATTAGATTTTTACAGCCAACTTATTGTGCTAGCACTCCAAGACATCTTGAAAAGCACACAACAAATTTTTGGCTAAAAGCATTACTAGAAAGAATCCTTTTCCTTTGAACAATGGCTTAGTGGACAAGTAGCCCAGCCAGAGCAACTCCAAACACAGCTCATGCTGCATTTGCTCTTTCCCAATTCTACCCCCAAAGGCATGGTACGTTTGAGCTGAGGATCCAGGGTAACAAATCAGGAGGGCTGAAGTGACCAGGGCGCAGAACCCCTGGGCAGGCCACTTTGCTTTCACAGTGGCCCAGGAAGGCAGGAAAGCACAGATTTTACACTTTCACTTATTTTAGAGATGGGAACCATGCAGCAAGTGAAACCTGCTGGACTTGACACTTACTCACAACCCTAGAGACTGGATCTGCTTTGGGTTTTTTGTACTTTAAAGCTATAGCAGATTCCTACAAGTTCACTAGAGCTGTGAGGAAGAGAAGCTTAGGTATGCCCCAATGAGCAGCTACACACTTTAGCAAGTTGCTACATCCTGTACATTATATAATATTTATACATCTTAGCATTTTTTAACTTCTCAGACATTTCTACCAATGAAATTTTTACCAATTTTCCTGTGTCCACCCAAAGCTTCTTTGATATTTTGCTGCAAAAAGATTTTTTTTTTTAATAGGTACCCGCATAGTCTATGAAAACCAGTATTTTTTCTAAACCTGAAAAATCATGAACACTTTCTAATGTTGAAGTTGCTTTTCTAGTTTGCTAAAAAGAGACAGAAGACAATACAGGAAACATAAGTGGAGCTGAGAGGTGTGTCAGAGCCTCCCAAAATTTATGGTGTGACTTTTTTACAGAGTGCAACAGAAATATTCCTCACTTCAAACCAAATACTTCAGTTTATATTGAAGTTAAATTCCTGAAGTCACTGGATTAAATTCTAGCTTCAGGTTAAGACTTTGTATGCCTAAAACCTTACTTAAAGGCTGGAGAAAAAATTGCAAAAGTTCACCTTGAAATTTAATTTCTCTTAGAGTTTCCAGGAACAAAATGCAGAACAGTGGAGATGGTCATGAGAATCTGAATATTTTCACTGCATATCTAAATAAGTCCTTCATCCCCAAATAGACATGCAATATGCACACCTGTATTTCTAGGATGTTGGCCTTCTCCTTTGCCAGTGCAGTACCATTGGCTCAAGGTTCAACTCAATCATCCCAAGGTAAGTACCTTGAACACATCAGCACATCCCCCAGGACTGCAAACTGTATCCCAAGAGATGAACCAGTTTTAAAAATCATCACACCATCAGCTCAACTGTGATAGGCTGGAGAGAAAGTTAGGAATAATGTCCAAGAACTACCTATTAAATTATATTTATAGTCATTCATTAATAATCAACAGGCTGAACTTTGTTCTCTAATTATATTGCAAATACACAATCATGAATACCACTGTAGAAATCAGAAAGACATATGAAGGAAAAATGCCAAATACATCATATATATCACATACAATACCTTATATTGACTATCATTACTTACAACCCTATATTTAGCAGTTAAAACTATTTCTCTGAGCTTGTTTTGTACTTGCCTCTTATGAGAAATAATAATCTCTCAATACTTTTGCACATTTCTTAATTTTCAGATTAAAGCTGAGCTAGATGATACAATTTCCTCAAGCAAAACACAAGAGTAGAGCCAGGGATGAACCCAGATGTCTTATTTTTCAGAGCAGGAATTATTCCAGACTTCATTCTTTCATTCAGTGTTGAAGATAGATGTTACAAAAATAATTTATGCTGCTTTAGGTTTATTTTTTGAATTTCAGTGGAATGGTATTTTTTTATTTGGTAAGTGAAATGAATACAATGTAATCCTTGAAATAAATCCTGCCATCAAAATTATGCTTGGAAAAAGGAACCCTAGCCTGGTATTTGCACAGGCAATGAACTCAAATTTCAAAATAGCAAATTTCAGCAAAATAAATTGGGAGAGTTCAGCCACTCAATTTTCCTGCTCAAAAGATCAGTTCTGAACCTCTGACTTTCCTCAAAGCATGCAGAAGGAACATGTTTTCAAGAATATTCTTGTTCATTATGGGAGTAAAAATACTTAACTTCTTTTAACAGAAATTTAGACAGCAGAGTTATTGAAGAAGCTGTGGTCCCTCATATCTAAAAATACAGAGTGTTGTTAAGAGAGATAGTTGATGACTTTCTCACAATTAGTAACTTCGGGGAATATGGGAATAAAGAGCAAGTCTCATTAGTCCTTCTGCTTCCCTGACTCTGGGGACAGCAAAGCACCCTGCCACCTCAGTGTTAACCCAGACTGAATCCCATATCTACAATGAGAACTTATTCCCCCATTTTAAAAGGCTTTTTGTGGTTAAAGGAGATATACAACCAGGATGACAATCCACAAGACAGCACAAATTTATGAAGACAGAATTACTGAGTCAGGGCAAGAAAACATCTTTTGGAATTGCTTCAGATTCTAATATTTTTCCTCAATAACTTTGCCAAGCAATAATAGAGAAAAAACAAACCACAGTCTGGTTTCTGGGTGGCTAAAGTGGTTATATCCCGGGCGTAAAATACCAAACAAAACTATCTTTTAATAAAAAACTTTCCTTCAAATGTAAAATTGATACCTTTTTCTGGTTTATGGATAATTTAGTTTGATTACTATAATTGTCAGAAAAATGCTGAAATATAATTCTCCTCTTCTTTAAACAAAGATTGTCTTACATGCTTGGGATTGATCCATTGACTCTTTTGCACTGGTGGAATAACTCAGAGGGTAAAGTTTTAAAGAGACCCAGAAATCTACCTGTCCTGACCTGCTAAGGAGCATGACATTCCCCATGATTTCTTAGTACAGGCGAGGCAAAATGAGCAAGAAGCCAAGAGTTCCCAAAGCATTTCCCAGCTAAGGGCGGGAGGCACACAGTGCTAGGCTCTGGCTGCAGGTGCAGAAGAAGAGCAGGTAAGACTTTTTGGAGGCCACCTTATCCCAGTCAGCTGAAGCAGGCTGCCTCCAGACACGCTGCTAAAGTCAAAATGCCTCTAGCCAGGTCCACTCCACTGCCCCCCCTCCTCACCACCGCCAAGCACAGCTTGCACACTTTGAGACATCATTTTTATCTGTGTGATTGCTTCACAGGGAAAATGACTTCTTTGTATGGTTCCTTGCAAACATATACAATACTCTAATATTGAAGATACTGACACTTTTCATTATCATGATGTTAACTTCAATAGCTAAGTGGTTCCCATTAAAACATTGACAGCATTAAATGCTGTACACTGACAAATGCATTTGCACTGAAATTAGATCATCTAGTAAAAAGACAGACATACATGCTCAGCCTTAATTTTCTAGATTTAGAGCCCTTTGGCAACTAAAAGGAAACTCTCTTTTTCTCTCTGAAGTACTGGGAAAACCAGCTGAAGTTTTATCTTATTAAAAATGCCTCCTCTATAAGTAACAAGCTACTGTATAATTTTTAAATTACTCTGGTAAGTCACTGTCTGAAGAGGATTGTCCACCTCTGGTTCCTATTTCGTTCCTATTTCATACTCTGATTTCTGAGATCCTATCTTTTGAATCAAGCCAGAACACTGCTACATGATGGTGCTTCTTCATTGAGAATTAACTACTTGTTCATACATTTCACAGTTTAACACAGCCTTCCCCCAGTTTCTCAGTACAAAATGAGAGGTGTCATCTTGTAACATCTTGGCAAATGGCACCTTTTGCTAATTGAAGGTTAGAAAAAATTTTACTTCTGTAGCTTTTATCTGTCCAGTTTATTTTATGTGGACACAAGGTCAGAGCCTCAACAGCAACACTAGAGACTGAGTCAGGAAACAATGGAGCTGAAACTGGGGTGTACAGTGTGTAGCAGGGGGGAGAGGATTATTTAAATTCTACTAAAATTAAAGATTGCAAAAATGAGCCTGACTATATTCAGTTGAAAAGCTACTGAGAAATTGATAATAAAAATCCTGCATAGCCCTGGCCTCTATTTACTTACAGAGTCACAAGCCATTCCTTTCTGCATCACAATGTTCTCTACAAGCTTTCCTTTAGTGTCATACTTTGCACGATATCCAGCTTAGAGAGGGACTATAAAAACTTGCTGCAAGCATTTAAAAACTGAGAAAATGTCTTGGCATTACTGATATGTGCCTTTATAACACGTTAAAGCTCCTTTGTAGGGCTTTCTTGTTGTTTCTCAGTGTGTTTGTTTTCAAACCTCAAGCTCTATTTAAATAGTCAGGTCAAACATGGAATTTCACAGCGTATGGTTTGCATACTCTCATCCATCTGTTCCCTCTAACAGCTTCTCAGTTTCTGTCACTCAGAGTAAAATATTTTCTCTCTCTAAAGCTTAAATAGAAATACCATAAAAACACTAGCAAACTCTTGCTCAGTAATACAGTATTTAAGTGATAGAACATATTTGGCATTTCTACTGTTGCATATTGTAACTGCTTTGTTCAGAATGCTTTATACATATTGGGATTTATTAGGATCTATTCTAGTGAATAATTTGTTCTAATTTGCTTGAAACATGCAATAACTACTAGTTATAGATCACACTTTTTTTCCCCTGGCCCTCCAATGTTTAATGTTTCAGTTTTATGAAACCAGAGATAAAAAAGTCCAGTCCCAGAAACAGGCAGCATTTACAATCTATTAAGATTCCACATACAATCATCAGCAGTTCATATTGAACACAGAAGACATGAACTGTAATGTAACTTTCATTAAAAAAACCAAAACCTACAAAACACATAAGTGATCAAAAGCAAAAAACTATAGTATGAATAAACTAGCACGATTGTTTTATGTGAAATCTGATAGAGAATTTGTTACAAGGGGCTCTTCGGTTTGGAGTGTACACAACATAATCCTGGTAGGACTATTTTACACGTAATGCTCCTAAGGATAAAACAAGCTCCCTTCATAGCTTGTCTGCATGTTGGCAGATGTCTATTGTTAACAAGGGAGTCTTGCATACTCTGTTCTCTCCTGGAGTTTTAATTTTGTTCTTTTGTTTCTTTGTCAGTTCCTTTTATCTACAATGAAAGTCACACATTCTGAAAGCAGAGTTCCTTGTGCATATGGAATGCCTATCTCTAACGTTACCACATACATATACGCATGTTTTCTAATTCTATTATAAGAGAAAAAAAACCCAAACAAAACCAAAATAAACAAGGAATAATCTTTGGGCCTATATTATTTACCATATTTAGAATTTGGATTTGAATCTTCACTAACTGCTGCAAAATGGTCCTAAAAACCCCTTGATCTACCAATTCCACACACTCCATTTTACATGTGAAACCTTCTCACGACAGACAATGCTTAACATTTTGTCAGCTCTCAGATCTCTGCCCCATCAATAAAGAGCATGCCTCTGGTGTACAAGGGACAACACTCATCCCTGGAATGCCACCACAGAGGCTGCCTTTTGTACATTACATAACCATTACTTAGTGGTTAAAATGAATTTACGTGTCAGAGAAGCTTTAAGAGTGGATTTCTATTTTATATGTACATTAGCAAATCTTCAGAGGCTACCTGGCTAATTGAATACCATCATAATTCCCCTGCACCGAGCCTGTGGAATGAACTGCTATTCAAACATGGAATGGAAACAGAGACTGCAATATGGCAAATATAATACAAAGACTTTTAACAGCGATTGCCAGAGGAGCTCTCAAAATTAATCACTTTCAGACAGAACAATGTTGCTAATTCCTATTTAAGTTTGAAATATTTAACACACTGATCTTCTCAGAATGTAGTTCAAAGAGCATACTCCTCCTCTGCAGAGGCAACTAGGGACCAAGCTTCCTTAATAGGATTGCAAGAGCCCCAGAGTGTCTCTGCAGCAGCTTATCAAGACAATGGATTAGCCTGGTTATTGGGGTATTTACTCCATCAGTTTAGTTCAACAGTAACTTTTAAAGAACAGCAAGCCAAAACGAGGGATCAACAATGGTCCTGATTTCTACAAATCAACAGGGACCATCAGTGGCTGATGCCAGAACAAGCCAAGACCCAGCTGTCACTGCATACAGCGGGTTGGATGTACCCATACACCTGACCTCTAAGTCAGGCCTGTTTGGTTTCCCAGCATGTGCTAATCAGTTTTCATGTCAGACAGATGCACATGTAAACTGCTTATTGTCAAGTCTCTCTTTCCTTTATGCTTTGTTCACCGTGCCAAATAAACATGCTCAGGTTGTATGACTGATCATTACACACCAGCTGCCACAACCCCCTGCAAGGGAAAAAGACATAGGTGCCAAGATCCAGGTGAACCAAGAAACTGAGTGCTATCAGCACACTGAGTGCTGCTGTAAGGCTTGGCCTGTCCAACAACAGGTAACAGCCTTATACATGTAAATAAAACGATTCATTAAGACCAGAAAGAAAAAAGGGGAATAACATCCTTTCACCACAGCAGCTTTTACCAATATCCTTAAAGCTGAAATTTGAGAAAACAGTAGGTTTGTTTAAGAGTGTTATTAACAGAACTACCAAACCTATTGGTTTCCAAATGCCATGGAAATGTTCTGCTCCTCCCTTTTACAAGAAAAACTCTTACAGAGCTTTATGTGAGTTGCAAAGATTCCCATTTCCCTCACCTGCCTTTAAGCTACATGGAGTTCATTTTATTCTACATGAGGCACATGAAAATACATTCAAAGTAACCTAATTTAATTAAACTTCAGCTTAATTACATCTGCTGGAGCTGAACTCTAAGATGCAGTGTGACTTTCCACAACACTTCCAAGGTTTAAAACATTATTTTAAAAGTATAAAGCTTATGCATTGACAAAGCTTTGCTAACATTTATCTGTAGCAGATAAGGAACTTGAAATAGTTTCATTTACTTTGCTTTCATTCTGAAGCTGCATAAGATGAAAAAAACATCTAGACTCTCAAGTAGATATCAGCTACGCCAAAAATCTCACTCATTTTCCTCTTGTGGAAGAGGATTTATGGACTTTTAGTCTCCTAATAAATGCCCTGAGTGTGTAATGCCAAAGCATACTGTGCATACTATCACACATAGGGTGCAGCATACTGAGGCATGTGCTGTGGCCACAGTGCAGCATGGCACATGGAGCACGATTTGTAGGGACTTTGGAAGAAAGATCTGGGAGACAGCTGTTTGCCATTGTAGGGAACTAAATCAGGAACATGTGCTTCCCAGTTACCATATTTTCTTTTAAATAACACCCTCAGATATTTACATACAAACATACATAAGCACATGCGCACACAGCCTCCAAATACACTGGCCAATGATTTACTCACCACTATTTCTCTTCTAGCATGCAAAATTCCAGCTGCATAAAACAGTTTAGCAGAAGTATATATTGAAGATCATCTTCAAAGACCACAGACCTTAGAGTGAGTTCAGGGAACTAAATTACACAGATTCATCTTGTTGCTGTACTGTAGATTAGTTTTCATTATATGAATCCTGCAGGCTATTGAGTGTTAAGGCAGTTACAGGTAGCTCTTGTGGGATGAGACATTGTTTCCTCATCTTTTCTATCTATATTTGATACCTATTTTTCAAGTAGCTACAGACTGAAACCTTATAATATATATCCACACAGCATTTTTTATTTTGCTATGATGATGATGAGGGTATACAGTAATTTCTTCCCTTCAGTCATACCATTGGCCTATCAGAAGAAAATACAAATGGAATTAACCCTCATTCTATTCGAAGATCAATTTCTAGAACATCATCTCCTGCTCCAGATACCCACAGACTGTAGCCACCCGGCAGCATGAGAACCACTATAGTCATCTCCTCTCTGAGCAAGTACAATATAGAAAACTGCTGGGGACTCTGCTCATTCTGCTTCCAGTTTATCAACTGACCATGTGCAAGTCACCTTTTCTACATCCCAATTACTTCACTTACAAAACTTGCCTAATGAAATCCACCTCTGTATAGTACTCAAACGGAAACCCCAAAGCTGAACTCTTATTTTCACACCACATATCATTTCTGTTCATGAAGAACAGTCCCCACTGCCAGCAAAAAATTAATATCAAGGTTATTGCAGCATTCACATCTCCAGCAATGTTTCAGTAAAGAACACAGATTTTACATTCTTCAAAATACCTGCTGGCCAGCTTCAGGGTGGACCTTTTAAACAGGAGTAGACTACTTCCTTTTTATTACTTTGCGCTAATGCTTTTATCATCACATGCTAATCAACAGGAAAATATAGTTCCTGTTCTGGAGGATGTTAATGTAAAAAAGTACTGATCTTATAAAACTATTCTTTTAATTATGTACTTGAAAAACTGCTTAGATACATGAAAATTAAACAGATCTAATGAAGTGGAATGGAGTGCTAAGTTTAATTAAACAAATTAAAAAATTTGCAGAAATTATATTAGGTGATCTTTGAAATGGAAATGGTGTACTGAGTTCTATACTTCACGTTAGCACAACAGCTGAATGAGTAAAATACTCCCAGATGCACCCTGGTAAATTCTGCAGGGCAAGACAAGTACACCTCTACACAAAATTTCCTACAAATATTTGCTCAGATGAAAAAACTGTCTGCACTTTGACTTTTAACAAACATCCTAGAAAAGAGGCTTTCTCAACACATCTCTTTTTTCCTTTTTAGTACAAACAACCAATTTTTACTGAATCTTAAGGCGTATAAATTTTGCAATAATCACGCTCAGCATTTGTATAATACCTGAAAACCTGACTACTAGGGCTCTGCTTGCCCACATACCCTGCTGCAAAGCACCACACGGGTGACCTGTCACAGCTCTCCGTGCCTTCTCTCACAAGATATTCCTCCTAAACCATCTGCAAAGAAACTTTGCAGAAATTGTCTGGTGAGTCATTCCGAACACGCATACTCAGGAAATTCAACTACAGCAAAACTAGAACAAGGCTAGAAATGAGCACATTTATGAAGTTACTGGTTTACAGTATTTCTCCTTAGTTTTCCAATTCTACCTCAGCAGCCTGGGGGTTTCCACAGACACCCCCTCCACTGAAGGTTATTGGGCAGTGACCTGCTCAGCTTTACGTGCATACAAATAAGTCTTCTAAAGTGTTGCTTAGTAGCCCTGAAAGTTTATGGCAACTTTCAGAGTTTAATGGCTCTTCTTCTTAAACCTTCAATCAAAGACAAGAAATCTATACCTCATGAAAAGTTCTCTACCCACCATGTTTGCTGCCGGTGCAGAAGATGCGCATTAGACACGAAGAAACCCTCTCACCACAACACCAGTGTTTCAGGAAGGCTCATCCACAACTCTCCTGGCTCTCAGAGAAGGGCCAGTCCCCTCACTTCCACAGCCCTCTGGAATGGGAATGGTGAGCCCTGAGCCAGTGGGCTGCTCTGCCAAAGGAGGATTTGCTGGAGTTTCACAGCCCAGCCTGGGTGCTCCTTGCTCCCAGCCATTGCTCAGCTGCTGGTGGGGCACAGGCTGCCGGGAGGGCCTCGATTCTCTGCTGCAACAGCCACATTTGGGTTCTTTTAAAGCCCGAGTTGGAAGATGTGAAGCACATGCTGTGCTGTCAGCATAGCACTACGCTGCGTTTAAATAGACAGGATTCACCATTTCCCTGCCACTGCCTTTGGGTCCCTGCAATGAGGCTAGCAATGAGCACAGGGAAAAATCACATTGTACCACCAACCCTGGAGTGGAAAAACCAGGTCTAATTCTAAGGCAAAGCATCACCGAGGTGGCATGTGCTACCCACGCTGCTCCAAAGCTCTGAAATCCTGGCAGAGACCACCCCATTCTAAAGGCAAAAACACTCACCCTCCTCAAAATGAACATAACCCAACAAAATAAGACACAGAAAACACTTTAAGAGGTCTGATTGTGATTACTAGCTTTGAGGAAAGGAGGGTCATCACTCTCTACACTACCCGCAATGAGGTTGTAGCCAGGTGGGCTGTCAGTCTGTTCTCTCAGGTAACAAAGTGACACGATGAAAGGAAAGACCCTCAAGTTGTGCCAGGGGAGGTTTAGATTGGATATTAGGAAGAATTTATTCACCACAAGGACTGTCAAGCATTAGAACAGACTGTCCAGGGAAGTGGTGGAATCACCACCCCTGGAGGTATTTAAAAGATGGCACTTAGGGACAGTGCTTAGGATACAGTTAAACTCCATACTCTTAAAGGTCTTTCCTAACAGATCAATGATTATTTCTTCTCTTCCATACTCCCACTTGCAACTAGTTTAGAAAGGGGGGATGGGGAAGCAGCTTGTCATTGAATCTAATGCCTGAAAAGCTTTCAAAAAGACTTAAAATACTCATTTGTCTCTCTTCATAATGAGTTGAGCTGAGAAGTCACAGAAGGTCATATCACAAAGGGAGTGGCTCCTAAGGCACAGGGAAGCCTTCATTACTTTAACTAACCTCCTTGAGGGCAATTTCACATCCATAATACAAACTATTCAAACAATGTGCAATGAAAGTAGGTAAATGATCACCTTGTATGTGCTCAGATTTTGATTAGCCATTTTATTTTGCTCTATTTAAAATCTAGCAGAGCTTATTCTTTAATCCAATATTTTTAATGTGCTCAGTTATATCTGATTTTTTTTTGTCAGCACAGCTGAATGGCACAGTAATTAATAATAATCCTAATGATCAGAGCTTGTGAAATAAATTTTTACTGAATAAGCAGAATTAAAGTTCTATATAGTTCTCTTGTATCTGAAAGAAATGCTTGCATGCCCCTTTAAAGTGTTATATTTAATAGATAAAATTTGACTGGAGTGTGGCTGTCTTTTAGATATGTTGTATAGAAGTGGGAATGATTTGTAGTATATGGTATGTATTACAAATTTGCAGAATTTCTAAAAAAAGCTTCATATTGAGTACTACCTTCTTCCTGTTAGCAGGAAACCTCACAAAGTTCTTGCATTTGATAAAATTGCCTATAATGGCTTTTTTTCCCCTCTGTGTGGATATAGGGGAGGACAAAGTAAACTCAATTTTGCATAATTTTCCTTGCAAAATGCTACATGCCTTCTACCTTGTCACTTTTTGGTTTGCAAGAGTAGTATCACCTGCTTTGTGTCCAGCCTTACCCTAATCATGGCATGGCATAATCAAAAATAAGGAATAATTGTATTGAGTGTTTTTGTCCTGGGTGTTGGCAGGTTTAGTGCAGGCAGAGATGAAGTAGGATAATACTTCCTGTGCATGCCATCCATCCCACCCAGGAGCCACAAACTCTATGCCAAGTCAGTTTAGTACTTTTACCTCTACTTGGCTGAGAGTAAAACACAGGAAGAGAACCAAATACCATCAATATTTTTAAACACTTAGATTAATATAAATGGCCAATCTAGCTCCCACCCAGGGCCCAAAAGAAGAAAAGACCTTCTGATTTTCAATACCAGCACAGGACAAGAGCCCAGTTGTCCAGGGGTGTCTGAGCTGGAGCACTCAGGGTGTGTTTTTGTGCTACAAGGGACCATTTCAAGTGTACAGCAGATGCTCCTTGTGGGTTGTGTTACAAGAAATGCCAACAGCTTTTTTTCCCTGTTTTGCACTCTGTGAACTCCTAAAACAGTACCTATTGAAAGAACCTTCCCATCAAACAAAACGGAGATATTCAAGAAAATGAATAACTAAATCACAAACACAAAAAAGCCCCCCATACATAAAACACAAACTCAAAATCAGTAACAAAACCAAACCAAACACCACAAGGAGAGAAGGGGAGGAAATACTCTCAAGTAATCAGAGATTAGTAGCACTAATCATGGGAAAGATACTTGAGCCAACATCACTGTGTCAGAAGAGAATAATAGAAAATGGTGAAGAAATTAGAAATTAATTTTTAGGAATTACTAATTAAGAAGAAAACAGACAAAATCTGACAGTGCTGGCCTTTCTACCATCATAGACCATTTCAGGGAAAAGCCACAGCTAGTCTGCCATCAGGACAGAGGAAGGCTCAGTAAAACAGGAGTCAAGGAGAAAGCAAATTCTGAACCTCCTTCCAGAGACTTTTCTCATTACGCTTCAAATTTTGACCCATTCAACCTAGGGTTTCTATTTCCCTTTTTACTTAAAGTAACATCAACTACAAATTTACATCAGCAACACAAGATGGATGAGATTCTCACAGGACTACAAGAGGCAGGGCTTGAAGCACAAAAACCCTAATACAGGAATATCACTAGGCCTGCAATAAAATTAAAAGACTTGACAACCCTGCTGTACCACCTTTATGGATTTGAATGGCTCTGAAGAGATTTTCTTCTTGGAAAGATCAAATAGAAAATAGGGTCTGAGGGGTTGGTCAGTATTTGTTAGTGCCTTCCAAAGCCTCATTGCAGCTCTACTTTTGAAGGCACTAACCTGAGTGTTTACCACACTCAAGTGCAGCGCAGATTTATAATATGTTTTTATTTAAAGAGAAGAAATAGCCTACAGTACCAGGCATGAGATGATATATATTCTGTCTGTTCTGAATGAACAGCTGTAGCAGACATTAAAAAGGAAGGGCGAATTTTAAGAATATAGCTTTAGAAAAAAGATTCTACCAGTTAAACCTATTTCATCCTCACTTATATCTTATTTTTAAGAAGGGAAGACAAAATGAATTAGATTGAAAGCCATGTATTAAGTCTTTAGAATTTTCACAGAAGTTTATTGAACAAAACTCCTAAGAAGCTGCTTGCTTTTTTATCCACAGAAACGTATTTATAGGAGCTGAATTCTAATAAACACAGATTGCAGTGCAAAGAAAAAAAGGTCAGCAGTGTGTGCTCAAAGCTTTATTGATGTCTTGTCAATCAATCTTTTATTTTGTTGTTTAATTTTTTTTAAAGAAAAAATGCATGTAAGCACTTTTTCTTCTAATAGTGGATTTATTGAGCATTTCAACAAATCAGATCATAGATACAATAAGCAATGATGGCTGATTATCAACTTTGTGTTTTCAGGTCAGGTTGTAAATTGACCCTGTGTTCGCTTCTCTTCTTTCTGGGGAATAGCTAAGGCCCTTTTCAAATACAATAATTTCCAATAAATTTTTTTTCCATGCATTCAACATTCTAGAGGAGCAAGTTTATGGGGGAAAAAAGCAGCTCTGCTGGACAAATATATACAGTCACATATATTGCCTCCTTGTAAACGAGTTAAAATAAAAAAGCTGACTCTAAAATCTAAGAGTGTTGAATCCAAGGGACATAAAACTTTAGAGAATGGACTTTAAAACCATAGTTGGTGGGAACTCTGCAAAGCCCAGTAACAGATTTCAGCTCTGAACCTGCACATGAAAGAAGAGCTGCAGCCCTCCTGACTCTGGTTAAGTGGTCACCCTTCATTTCCAAGGCAAGCCTAACCTTTCCCATCTGGCTGTAGACCTTCCTCAACATTTGGTTTCCCAAACACTTCCAACACCCCTTTCAGTTTTGTAATTTTCAGAGCCAGTGATCAGCATCAGCATTTATTAATCACACAGGACTGCCCATGACATTCCCATGTTATTTGTCACCTATTCCTCTTGCAAATTCAGCATTCTCTTTAGTTTTTTATCATTGAGGAAAAGCTGACACCTCAGTGTCTAATGTGAGAGTGGATTCCTTTACCTCAGTTGACACAGTTAATTTAATAGAGTGCAAAATACAGTGACATACCATTTTCTCCCCTCCATTATACATTACTTTACATTCACTTGCCATCACCTTGTCTGTACACTTGTTTAGTTAGGTCTCTTGTTCTTGTAAGTCACTACTTCCCAATAAAAAAAAATAAAAACATGCAAACAGAAAAAGGCACAGACCTTGCCAGAGACCCTCAGAAGCACCAAGAGGATGGAAAACACGTTTTACTCCATGGGAAACGTGCACCCCACAAAACCCTTCACAACTTCTGTAATACTTACACCTGCAACTCCACTGATCTCTCTACCCACGTTTTCCATAATTCAGTACACTTACACACTCTGAGAAGTAACCTCTATATTCCAGCTGCTAACTTTCTTCTGTATAGCAACAGCCTCTGAAGCATGTAAAGGGGACTCATGCTACTATATTTTGATGGTTAAAAACCTTTTTTCCCCTGTATTTTGTAAGAGATATGATGAGCTAACATACTCTAATGAGAGTTAGCTATATAATACTTTCTAGGAGGTCAAAACCAAACTGATTGCCGTCTCTTATAAACATCTCATAAGCAGCTTTCAATGTCTATGAAGATATTCAGAAGTTACAGTTCTTATCTGACCAATTAAAAGTAGACTTAAAGGTATTCCTGGAAAGAATTGTTTTGTATTCTACTTTGCCATTTTGCCTTTAATGGCATTTGATTAGCTACTGAATACTTTCAGCTGTCTGACTAGATAGTGCATTATTGTTACATTGTAAACAGAAGTAGAGTAGAACAATAAATAATGTAAATGAACTTCACATTCAAACTTTTATTAAACTTTCACAACATTTTGATGTATACCAGTGGCCACATGAAAATTCACAACAAGAGATAAACAGACCCTACAATGAGCAATAAATCAAATTTGAGTCTCACTCAAAAAAAAAAAACCCCATTTCAGGAATCTGTTTGTTTTTTTTTTTTTTTTTTTTTATTTGGACAGATCTGATTCTGTCTCTCATCATGGAACATAAAGCTCTGTCCAAGAAGGGTCCCCCTGGGACAGATCTTGATGTTCTATTTTAGATAGTTCAGCTGATACTAAAAAAGAAAGAAAAAAAACCAAAACAACTAAAACCAGGCTGTATCTTACCTTAACAAGATGCTTAGAAAGTTCTCAAAAGAAAATGTCTTTGGAATTATAAACTGGGACTAGAGCTATTCCAGCATATCTCAGCAGGGTTCATCTCTCTGATGCAGGTGAATATTTCCCTCATAAGCCAAGACAAATGCCTTCCTCAAGGAACCATTGTCCCTCTTTACTTTCTTTCTTTCTACTATTTTAGGAAGAATTATGTTGCTAGAGTGAAGATATATATTTACAATATTACTTTAGAATTCAGAACTGCAAGAGTTTCATTTTGTTAAACAGACCGGAAGATATCTGGACCAGGAAAAAGTCTGCAACTTTGGAGTTCTGTGTTGTCACGTAAAACTCAGACATAAACTTAATCTTCCATTGTTGACAGGGTGAGATTACATTTGTTTTATGAAATTGATGAAGAAGCCACAAGTTGGTTGTCTTTTGCCAGATCCCTGTTACAGAACGTGTCCTTTTTATCTTACATAGCATAAAGCAAAATGTCATTACATGCTTCTATAGTACACAGATTTAGTAAGTAAACCGATACTGATCCAGAATGAAAACAGCAGCTCTAAGACCAACAATGGTTCTCCACTTTGAGTAATTGACACTAAATCCTGACTGCACAAAAGTCAGTGGCAAAAGTCCCAGGGTACGAAATCCACAATTCACACCTTATTGAAGCTGCCATGCACTCAGGTAGCAGAGAGCTATTAGAAAGGTTTCTGCCCTGCTGCATGGAGTTTAACTGTATGTATCAAATGTACAAAGATTCACTCCAGAAATTTTACTAAAGGAAGTTTTTCATTTCTTCAACTCATTTTCAGGAAAAAAGAAGTTCACAGAGAACAGATGAGATGGGAACAGACCTCTGAAGAACATATGGTCCCAAACCCACACAAGGAGGGCAAGCTGGAGCAGGGTACCCAGCACCAGGTCCAGTTAAGCTTTCAATGTCTCCAAGCATGGAGACTGCACAAACTTCCCCAGGCAATCTGTTCCAGCCTTCAACCAGCCTTAAGGTGAAAAACTGCTGGGTTTTTTCTCTTTAAATAGAATTCTTATATTTAAATTTGTGCCCACAGCCTCTTGTTCTGTCAATCAGCAGCACTGACAAGAGCTTGCCCCCTTCTTCTTTACTATCCCATTAGATATTTGTACCCATTGAGAAGGTTCCTCCTGAACTCAGAGCAGTACACCCATGTCAGTTTTATACTGGGGAGCCCAGAACAAGCCCTGAATAATTTTATGTTCTCTTTCACAAAAAAAAAGGGGAAATGCAGATATGCAAATACCTCTAAGGAAACTAACCAAACAATTATTATTCTTGTGTGCTTTGTATAGGCTTTCCAACAGAAACTATACCATGTAACAGAGAAATTGTATGAATGCAAAGAGATTCCTTGCCTATGATAAAATATTTACTTGCTTCTGCCAACACAACCATTACTATATTTATCCTTGCAGCATCCCTTTGAGGTAAGGAATACTAATATACAGATTTTACACATGGAAAACAGAAGGACATGGTGACCTACCTAATATCACACAGGAAGTATGTGGCAGACAAGGAATGTCTGATCACGAGGCTAAATGTTTTACAGAAGATGTGTGACATATAAAGTAAAAGACTTAAATTATTAATGGAGAAAAGTTAGGAATCTGCAGGATTTTAGGAAAGGATTTCCTAGGGAGCATGTTCTGGTTTCCCAGCATTTCCACACAGATTCCATGAAAATATACAGAACTTTTTTCCTTTTTTCACCCCTATATTTTGATTAAGATCCTGGCTGGTCTCAAAGTAAAAAACCAAACAAAATAATTTAAAATCTGCCCAAGAACTATTATTTTCTTTTGTGTTGTCAGTTAATTTAGGTACTTCCCTGTCTGTCTCCAACCATTATAGCTCAGACAGAAAGCACAAGCCTTCAGCTTATATTTTGCCATGTTAGAACATGTAAAATCCTTTTGCTTCTTCTCATAAAACAGGTCTTTCCCTTGCCTTAATAATCCTTATGACCCTTCTCTACATCTGTTCCAGTTTTAGTGAACATTTTTGTCCATGGGTGACCAACACCACACAATATTTCTGAGGCTGCACCGCAGCCTCTCTAACAGCCTGAGCATTTCCTCTCGAAATACCACTCTTAGTGCATCTTAAGGTTGCATTGCCTTTTTTACTGCAGCATCATTTCTTAAAACAATTCTCTTTATAACTCACGATATACAGCAATAAAAGCATGGAATCACTATAATTGAAATATGGTTGGGTTCTAAGGAATTTCTTTGAAGGAGAGAGAAGTAGACACATTTCATAGATTATCCCAGCAGACTTTTTAACTGAGAAGCATATGGAGATGTGAGAGAAGAGATGGAAAGGGAGAACTGGTGGGTGTTACATGCAAACAGAGCAGGAAGATGAGAGCATAGGAGTAGTGATTTCTTATGTGCAAGAGCAGCAGGATATAGGGTCTCTTTCCTGTTTGGAAGTTCTCTGGACAGCTCTAGACACAGAGGCTTGCCTGACTCTCTGAATTCCAAAATGAAAGGGGCCAGTTTGGAGTGTTTTTTTTAAGGAGCCTACTCTGAGAAAATGGTAGACACCGACACAGCTAAAACTTCAAGTGTATCTGTTTGAATGCAAATTATGCAGCAACAAGGGCATGAATGAAGCAGCTTCTTCAACTTTTTCATTCAGTATTCAGAAAGAACTATACATCTTACAAGACAAGACCTTCATGCTCTCACCAGAAGGACGCTATTATTGGGAAATTAATAGAAAAAACATCACACCATTTTGTTACTTTATCAGAAATATTAAGATAGTACCCTCTAATGTATTTACTTAATGTAAAAAAGAGCCTTTCATACAGCTGCCACAGTCACAGAACTTAAAAGAAACTAGAACTGGAAATTCTTTGGGAAATTCAGGATTTTATACTGATTTCTGTTCTCTAAATAAACACAAAATTTCCTGTGTCAGAAAAAAAGGAGATCAACTTCATACAATTATGCTCTTTCCTCTGAATATGAAATCAACATATCAACTTTAATAGCATTAAGATACAAAGTATATTTTATATTGTATATATTAAATATATATCCATAAAAGTACAAAATTATGTATTCAATATTCTTGAAACAAAATTAGAAAGCTGACTGTTCATTTTGACTTCTTTATGTGATGATTTCAGCAGGATTAGCATGTTTCTATGAAACATCTTTCAACTTAACTTTTTAGTTTTCAAGTAAGAAATGTTGTATTGAATTTTTTTTTAAAACCCTAATGAATGTCAACTGGCTTTTTCACAGGGAAAACCTTGAAATCCTTAGTCAGTCAAAACCCTCATTGATTGCATCCTCTGAAGTTAAAAATTATTCATTGCTACTATATTCCCAGGAAGGTAGTGAAAGTTGAAACATGAACAAACATGTACTGATTAATCACACATCTGTCCATGCAGTATGTCTTTTTCTTACACAGACTACTTTCTGAAGAGTCACCGCCGAAGGAAGGGTACAAGTCATCTTGCTACCCTAATCAAGAACTTCAATCATCTTGCTATACAGAGCTTCCAGGTCAAGAAGAGACAAAGCTATGTAAATGTAAGTGATTCTTAATGAGTTCTTTACCCATAGCTTCATTACAGCACAAATAACCATAAAATGACTCACTCTATTGATTTTGAATCCGGCATAAGACTTGAGTTATTTCCAAACCCTCAAGAACAATGGTGGGGTGACAGAACATCTTCAGCCAGGGCAGTAATTATTACCAGAGTTAGTTGCCTTCAAGAGTCATTGTCCAGTAATCAGTAACCATGTAGGAACAATTGCATGCGAGCCGGGAGTGCCGCATGCCAGTGCCTGAACCACGGCAGGACAGAGCACATCCACACCAGCCTTCCTCCAGCCCATCAAACTCCCCCTGTATCTCACTTCAACAATGGCAGTGCAATTCTCCCAGTGCCAGTAGATCCTACCCCAGTAAATCTGCAGTCAGCAGATTGGTCCTGTGGGTCAGGTAACTGGCTGTCTGTGTAGTCTCTCAGTGAGGCTACTGCCAGCTGTTGCAGGGGTGAAGAAGCCCATGCATTATGCAGCTGTGGAAAGTCTTGCATATCAGGAAAATCTTTTTACACACCTCACCAGCTGGAAACCCCCTTTGCTACACAGTCTTGCTTCACTTCTAAAACTCTGGGTATTATTTTACAATGTTATCTCCTTTTACATATACTTATTTCTGGCTGGATGCATATTTCATAATTTTCTGTGACATCTGTCCTCATTTAAGAAACCCTAAGCCAAAATCATGGACGCTTTTTTCACCAAATAAAAATCCACAACTGTAATGCAGCATTGCTTGGGTATTGACAATAACACATTGTCTTTTATTTCCACAGAAACTCTGTAGGGTCACTATTTCTCGGCTCTGTTTACTGACCTAATGTCTAATTCTGTTTCCACTCTAAGCCTCTTGCTTTATGAAAAATCTTGTGATGAGTTTTACTGGCTATGTGATTTGTGAGTAATTCCAGAAACACAAATCCATTTACTTTTCCTTCACTTCTGATTTCACAGAGCGTCACCTAAACTTCCTAATATTGTTTTGTCCTTTGATTCTTTCTCCATTTAAAAAGAAATTTACAGAAATAATGCAAAAAACCCCAACACCGCTAATGGGCCTACTTAATCTGTGATCTCTTCTTTGCAATACATGCATTATATATATGATAACACTAAACCTTGCTATGTGTACTGCTGCTTTTCTTCCCCCATCCCCCTAAAATGCATACTGATTACTAGAGCAAAATTGAATTTGCCTGTGCATACATTAAGGTTAACCATGCAGTCAGTAAGGAATGAAGCACTGAGAATCAGCTGTGTAACCAAGAAGGAAATACATATTTTAAAATCATGAGCAGTATTGTAATTATTTTGTCTGAGAAATAACTTAGCTAATTTAATAACTCTAAAAGATTCTACACTGCTTTCCATGCTTAATTAGGAGCTCACATCCACTGAAAAACTCCTGAAACACCATAATCAATGGCAGTAAAGTATCTACTAAAACTATTTTCTAGGATGTCACAGCATCTCAGGGAAAAGTGGTTTTGCTCGAAAACTTTATGGAATTCAACAGAAAATTACTGTATTCTTGTATTACAACTTTGCTAATAGATAAATTGTCTAAATCACCACAAAAAACTTAGGAACAATTTATAGTGGATCATAAAAATTGATGAATGTGGCAGAAACACCATTTAGATGCAGAAAAAAGGGCTTTAAATGTGAAAGAAGAATCTTTAAATTAAGCATGTCCTGAAATTGGAAAGTAACTGCATCAATTTTGACTCAATTATTCAAATATTCCCTCATCAACATAACTAGTTTTGGGTTTAATTACTGAAAACCTGCTGCAAAAAGGAAACAGCAAAGAATTTTCTTGTCAATGCATGAACAATCAATGGTAAAAAGAATAGCCATGAATAAAACCCCAAAAAAAACACTTGCAGCTGGGTAACAGGCAGAATAAATGAAAAGTCAGACTAAATGTAGGGGAGGGACTGCTTTTAAAATTGCTATAGAAACACAGAAAGGTTTGGGTTAGAAGGGACCTTAAGGACCATCTAGCTCTGACTCCATCTGCCAGGGGCAGGGACATCTTCCACTAGACCAGGTTGCTCCAAGCCCCATCCAATCTGGCCTTGGACACTTCCAGGGGTGGGGAATCCACAGCCTGCCTGGGCAGCCTGTTCCGGTGTCTCACCACCCTCATAGAGAAGAATTTATTTTTAACATCTAATAGGTCTATTGTAGCCCCTTTAATCAGAAGGTTACTGGATGGTATCTCAGGAGCCTTCTCTGCTCCAGGCAGAACAACGCCAGCTCTCTCAGCCTGTCTCCACAGCAGAGGTTCTCCAGCCCTCTGATCATCTTTGAGGCTTCTCTGGACTGGTTCCAGCAAGTCCATGCTTTTCTTATGCTGGGAGCCCCAGAGCTGGGTGTGTTCTTGTGCTGGGGTCTCATCAGACCACAGCAGAGCAGCAGAATCCCCTCCCTCGACCTGCTGGTCACACTGCTGGGGATGCAGCCCAGGATACAGATGAGCTTTCTGGGCTGCCAGCGCACATTGTCAGGTCATGTTGAGCTTCTCGTCAATCAAGTAGCTAAGATTGTTATCAGTATTTCCCTTACAATCCTCCTTTTTTAAAGAATTCATATTACTTGACTGTTAAAATATGTTTCTGGGCAGAAACAAGGGCTCACTGTGCACAGGCAAATTTTTAAATTAAAAACGGCCTCTAAAATTGCTCCAGCAATTTTTTGCACACAATTGTTTCCATGTGAAAAGATCCACATCTACTCAGGAAAACAGAACATAAAAAAAAAAAAAAGAATTTACCAACTCAGCATTCAATCTCAAGTCATACTATGACCCTCAGTTACCACTACTGTGGATACACACACTAATGCCCAAACTCCCAGTAACAACAATGCCAGAAAGTAAGAGTTGCTAGGCTTGCCCCTGCATTTACACATAAACACATACAAAGTTTGAGAAAGCAGTTTCTGGAGTAAATTTGAATTCAACTGAGGGATTATTTAATAGAACCTCAAACTGGTAACCATTTTCTTTCCTAACAGACAGTTGTGTCCCTTGGCAAATATGCCAAAAGAAGCGGCAAAATGATAAGGCTTTAGGGTTTTAATGTATTTTTCAAATATGCATTTTTATTCCCTAAGAGAATAATGTGATCTAAATCTTATCAGCTGACACACTATCTTTAAATTCATTGTTTTGTCCTTACATTTCCAGCTATTCTACTTTTTTAACCAGCTAGGATTTTTGGAAGATAAAAATCAATGTTACAAACCATTTTCTCTGTATTAATAAAGACAACATAATTGCCAAAACTGTCAACACTTTTAAGCAAGATAAACACCTCTCTTAATCCAAAATGTCAAAGCAATCATCTCTATTTTGCTAAACCAAAAAGTCTTTTTAAAAAACAGCATGATGTTAGGAATCTCTGTCAATAAATTACAAAGCAAAGCAGAGTGAAGTTGCTAAACTATTTCTAGCTTCAATAGAGAACGCACACACCAAGCAGCAAGCATTTTTCATTCCCTCAAATCCTCAGTCTCTGTGCAACACAGGTAAATAGATGAATTGGAAGTGCCACATCAGTTACTCATCTTGCTCAGCAATATGTCTCTAACAGCGACAGAAAAAGAATCTCAGGAATAAAACGCAAGAAATCTCAATACAGGAAATTATACCTTCCTCCAGAAGGAGTTCCCTACAACTACATGTATGTGCATGTATGTGTGTATATATATGTGTGTATACACTACTATTTTAAAAAATTATTCATTCACTAGCTGCTTTTTCTAATCTGCGCATTCATTTGAAATACTCCTATGAAGGCAGTTTCTGCAGCACCATCCCCCCAGACTCTGGATGAAAGAACAGGATTTTTCATTTTTTGGAGTTTGGACACCAGTTAAGCTACTCTGCATGCACATGGCTTGAGTGCAATCTGCAGATGCAGAACCTTTGCACCCTCAATAAAGGATTGGGTTTAGTTTAGAGAGCTGGAGGCCTCCTGTATTATTACCCACCATGTGGTACACAAAACAACTCTCAGTCAGGCCTGAAGGCTCATCGCACCAAGGGCCGGAGGCACACAGATGAAAAGACAATGCTGGCCAAAGACTGATTATGATGCAAAGCTATTTGCTATTTGGAATTGAAATAGAGCTCATCATGACAAGCCTGGAAGCGATGTTAGTTCATTGATGCCTGAGCCATTTATGAAGTCTGAAATTCATATTTTTGGAGGTGTTTTCTTCCACTGCTTTAAACTGTGTGTAACTAGTCATCATTTCTCACAACAGCTGAGCTGACTACACCAGTGTCGTCATCACTTGTTTCTATATGCACATATTTTCTAATATAGCAATTTATACTGTATTATTAAACATCGCTATTACAAATTTAGAGAATCAGTGGCATATGTTAGAAAAACAAAACCAAAATAAAAGCCTTCTCCCCCACTAAATAGTTTAGGAAGACTGTCTAGTATTCGAGATTAAAAAAAAATTTGTAGCCACTACAACTTTTTTTCTCCCAATAACTGTTAGTATAGGACCAGTGTTGTTTGGTTTTTTTGGTTTTTTTTGTTTTTTTGACAGGTTTTGCCTTTTAAGTTCACAAACTTGAGGACAAGCCTGCTTCCCAAGGGACTTTTCCCCAAGACTTTGTAGTTTTAGTTACTCAGGCAGAACAGCAAGAGTTAAATAGTTTTAAAAACATACTGCTCATAAAATTACTTCTTTCTAAACTAGCCATCTAGAGCTTACTGCAAATGCTGAAGAAACTGGGCTGCTTTCAGTTCTTTTCACATGACAAAATGTTTTAGCATTTGGAACCAAAGTTTCACAATTGTACTTTCTAAGCTGAAAACAATGGACATATGTACAAGTAATTTAAGACTAATACAAAGAACAATATAATTTTATAAGCATAAACTAACTATCCACTGGAGGCTGGTTTGGCCAGCCCTGCAGCATATTCCCCACTTTACACAGACTTAGTTCTTCTCTTTAAGGAAACATTGCAGCTGGGAAGGGAATTTTAGTTCATTGTCTTAAAACGAGTTTTCTTTTCTTGACTTGGAGATGTCAACAAGGTGTAAATATTTTTGAGTAGCCTTTTATTATTCAATAATGGCATTGTTTTAGTTCTGATGTGTACATACTGGATTTTTTCATGTTCTATTATACTCAGCCCACACAACTTTTTTATTATTAATAAAATAACTGTGCTTAGAAAACCAAACGCTGAATCTTTGTCTATATCAAGGTAATTCTTTTCATCACAGAGGCAATGCTGTGGTTCAGCAAGCAACTGAATTTGGCTCAGGAATGATAGGAGCTACTTTCTGAGACTTTTTTTCAGTGTGCAACTCGCAGAGTGGGTTAATAACATAAGCCTCCTCCCTCAAGGTACATACATACTCCCATTACTCAGCAGGACTATTCCTACATATAAACATTTGCAGAATAAACACAAAAATTTGTATTTAGAAATCAAATAATTACACCCAGCATATCCACAAACACTCCAGCTCAATATACAAAAAAGATCTGCCAATCTGTGCACTAACCCAGAACACAAAGTGGGCAGTGTTTTCATAAATATATGCAATGCAAGTCCTCTTTTCTTCTCAAAATTCCATATTTTGGATGGAAAGAATGAAACTATCAAATTCTGTGCTTTCCATCAAAGTCACAGTTCTCTGAGTCCATCTATCCCCATGGTTGGAGCACTAGAACTGGGGGTACAAGACACTTTCTTAATCTCACGTTATCACTACCCATTTAGCTCTCACCTCAGTGTTACAAAAGGCTGAATCACTGAGGAGATTCAGTTTCTCCAGTAAAATTTTGGGAGGTCACATGGCAACATGATTTCGGTATGACACAACTCTCCCTTACAATCCTCCCCTTATTACAAATTCAGCTCATAAAAGTACCACACATTTAGTACTAAGTCTGTAAGTATTTCCAATTACTAACAAAGTATAAGAATTGGGATGAATTTGTGAAAATTTTACTATTTCAATCATAGATAAAGAGATATTGCCTTATCTAAGCTACTTTCTTTACTAAAAAGTAGTTTTGAAAAATTCTTACTACATATAAATTTAAATCTGACCATTAACATACCACGAACATTTAGATTACCTCTGTAAGAAATACACAAGGCACTCAGTGTTTTAAAGACAATTACTCAGCCTAAAGGCCCATTGACTTGATTGCTCTTGGTATTTTTACGTACTGTCCTCATCAACTAATTTTCCTTTCCAATGATGTCATTGCAATTATTTCTATTCAGCCTGGATGTTTTACATTACTTACTTAGATAGCAGTCTTACACTTGAATTGCTTGGCCATTTTTGGAACTCAGTCCCCTGTAAAATTCAGCTTCCCTACTCTCAGAGTGGTTTCCAGCCATCACGGTATTGTTCTGAGGCAGGTCGCAGTCATTTACCATTTCTACACCCCAGTGTCTTTGCTCTGTGTAACATTGGAGCAATGGCTTCCCTGAGCACACGCTGCCTCATATCACCTTTGCCTTGGCAGGTCAGACAGCAATCACTAGTTCAGCAGAGGCACTGTGATTGAAATCCCTAGCATTGGAGTGTCTCTGCTAAGAGTCATAGATTTATTCATTGATCAAAACAAGTTCCCTAACCAAAGTTCCAGGAAGCACTTTGACTTGTGCTTAATTTTAAGTCTGGAGGCAGCTTCAAATGTTCCAAACTTCCACGTTTTCCTGGACTGGAGTCCTTGCCAGCCATTATGAAGTGTGAAAGAACTTGCTCTAACACAGTAACCCCAGAAAGCCTGCCCATTTTCCTATACATTCAAGGGATCAGTATCACTACACCATGAACTAACAAAGGAACGCATAGCTTATTTGGTGATTTTCCTGCAGCATCTGGAAAAATCATTTATCAATAATTACCAATAATTTGGCAGAAGTCTCTCCTTTGTTGCCTTTAGTGTTTGCCAAAAACATCCCCTCCTTATTTCAGCAAGTCGGCACGAAAAGGGCACAACATGTTGCTAACATTTTGAAAACTATCTTTTTCAACTAAAGTGACAAAGACCTTTCCTTCAGGGCACCAGCAGAAAACAGCAAAACTCTGTACCTAAGTCAATAAGCAAGAGCAAAACAACTAAAACCTTGGGATTTAGCGCTTTTTCCAGTGTCCCTGTTCATCAGCATTTAATATTTACCTTTTAGCTTCATAGCGTTTCCTTCTCACTTGGGATATGGGTTATTGCTTTGCAAATTGTATATTAATATTGCTTACCTACAAATACTGCAGGTATTATCCCAGGGGCAGCACTGTATGCATTTTGATGAACATTTGAACTTTTAAAATTCAGTAGCGCTTATTTTAACCAGAACTAAAAGACAAAGCTGAATTCCAAGTTTGGTGATCAATTTACATCTTAAAGAGAGATTGAATTAGGGCAAAATGCACTCTTATGCAGAAGACTTGCAATTAAGCAATACAACCTCCCAACAACAGACCTCATATGCTTGAAAAAGCCACTCCTGACACATGCCACAAAGAGAAAATACTAGTTTTAACCAGGGAGGAGCAAAACAAAAGTTATTTAAGACACACATGTCTGCTTAGAAAATCTGGGACTGTAACAACTTTTGAAGAAACCTGGCAGACTAGTTTATAAAACAAACAGTTGTTTTCCATCTTTGGATATTAGTAAGACATCGTGAGAGAATTAAAAGAGCTAAAGTATTCTCAGATGTTTCCAGTGAACACTCCCCACTTGTGTGTTTGGAAAATCCAATGTGTAAAATTTCCCATAAACAAATGGTTTTTAAAAAATCAGTTCTGGGATGTTCTGGCTGGGATTGCTAGAGCAAATAGAAATAGGTTTGTTAACATAAATAGCTGATGTGGATTGTCCTTGGCAATATTTGTGCTAATAAGCCAAAGACAAAAATAAAGAAAAGCAAAAAAGTAAAAGCACAAAGTGACAGAGGTGGGAAATCTGGAGTTGGGAAATCTGGAGTTGGGATTGTCTGTCCCTTTTCTCTTATCCTGTTACAACGCACTGCAGTAGAACACGTGGTATGAAACCTGACACCGGACACCAATCCCAAAATCAAACCACATTCTGAATGTTCCCAATCCAGCAGTCTAAAATATGTGTGAACCTTCCATCAATGCTCTTGCTGGCCTTAAGTCCTTGGTGCAGTAACTGGCTGCATGGGTGACAGTGTGCCTTTTACATTGAGAACTTTCTTCAGTTTCTGCTGGGCACAAGAGCTGATTGAACCTCTTTATTCCCACCTCCCAGAAAAATTATAGATGAATAATCAAATTTCAGAATGTCTGTAAGATGATGTGCAAAGTTCTGGAAATACAACTGTGAGTAGCAGGGATGAGCAGAAGGGACAAAGCCCAAACTCAATTAAAAAAAAGAGATAGTTTCTTATCTCTCTGTCATGATTTGATTCACAGAAACAGGTTCCAGGTTTGATTTCTAGCTCTCTTCTCAGAAACCTAGGAAAATTAAACCAAACTGGTTGAGTGTTCAGTGAATGATACATCCATCTTTGCCTGTGAATGAAAACACATAGCTTCACTGGAGGGACAGAGGGCAAAAGAGTAAAAAATTAAATTCACTGAACAGCTGTTTTTTTCCCCAAATATAGCAATTAGCCAAATCATTACTCATTCATGAGCACAATGAAGAAATTGGTCCCTCTTGACCAAACCTTCTATTTCCATCTCCTTTGATGTTGAAGGTTTTGCATCCCCAAACTTCAAGCATCAGATTTTAGATTAGACTAGTTCAATTGCATCACAGTGGCACAGTTAGGTAGCAGGTACTGGATTACCAAGACTTTCCTGGTTCATTACAAGCATATAACAATCAGATTTTTTTTGGTTGGTTTTTTTGGAGGGGCTTTTTTGGGGTTTGTTTGGTTTGTTTTTTGTTCATTTTTTGGTTTTTTTTTTAAGAAAAATAGCTCCAAATAGGGAAAACAAAACACAAAGCAAAGGTGGTTTGTGGTCTCTTACTACCACTGCCAAGAACATTCCTTCTGAACATCTGCTTTCTGGAAAGGGATCCTCATGTCTCCTGGGTCTTAGATGTCAGGGTTTTCTGTATTTGAGAAAGGAAACGTGCCTGTGCCTGCACCTGAGGCCTTTTAGTTGGAAACTATCACAAAAATTCTGTTTCATAAAATGGCTTTTTTCCTAAACCAGAAAGCATTTCAAATCAGTTGCAATCACAGCTAAGGCTGCAGAAGGTCAGTGCAAGGCAGCATAGGAAGCTCTGCAGCCAGGATTAATTACTGACCACTGGCCTGCTTTAAACCATAACCTCTTTCTACCACAGTCTTGGGGATTCTCCTTTACATGTCTCCCGGTTCAGCCATCAGAGCACTGATGAATACTACACAGCTGTGTCTAAATCACTCCTTCAGTGTACTCAGCACAAGAACAGCTATACACCAAACACACTAATGTGGGCCTGTGTCTGTAGCTCAGTTTATTCTCTCACTTTTGTCTTTCTGGATGTCTCAATGTGGAGGATCACTCCTGCCAGGAACAGCCCAAGTTCACAAACAAGCATGCCACAAGGTAGCATAGCAAGACCTGCATTATTATTATTATGACTTTCTAACGTGCCAGCACACGCAGCAAACTTCTTCAAAGCTCTAGTCATCTGTTTTACTGTGCCAACTTCTCAACCGCAGCAGCAATGAGTACCTACCCAGAAGAGCATTGCTCTGTATCATGGCAAAACCCCACACCAGATGCAGAAAGAGCTATAAAAGGAGGCAAAACGGGAACCAGAGGTTGGGCTCCTCCTGCCAAGAAGAGACTTGGGTGGACCAGCATGCCCCAAGGCCATTGCACTTTTATGGACAAACCAGACTGCTTTCATGAGCTCTTGCTAGCTGTACACAAGGAAACCAAACACAGAGTCTCAGAATCTTAAAATAACTTAGGCCAAAAGAGACCTCTGGAGTCATCTTCCAATCCTTGCACAAAACTGGGTTGACTTGGATCAGGCCACCTACAAGTCTCTACCACACCTTACTGTCTGCTGTGTTAGCGACTTGGACACCAGGCACTACATGCACACATATTTATGATGGTATTTTGGATCACATCAAGCACTACACACAAACTGATAAACAGAGGGGCAAAAAGAAAAAAATAAATCAAAAAAACAAACTACTAAGAAGTGGCATGTTCATGGCCAAATTCAGACCCCATGCTTCTTTCTAACCTCAGTAGAAACACATAATGTGGGTTCAATGCATACAGTGCTTTAAAAAAGGAACTCAGAGAGGTCTCTATTATACACTTTGTCCTTGCTGACACATGTTTAGTCCACCGGAGTTTAGCAGATATGAAAGAAGAAAAAAAGGCATCTGTAAATGCCACACATTGAAAAACAGCCAGCTGGAATCCATTTACAGTGCTCCAAAACATCAGAATATTTATCATGTCACACTCCAGGATGGGACCAAAGCACCATATTTGGCATAGTTTGGGTTAGCAGTTGCTGTTTTCATTTACTTGGCTTTAGCTGAGAGTTAGGAAACCACTCCAAATGAGAGTTCTCCTTTGGTGAACTTTATATGTTACTTGGAAAGGTAAGACAACAAAAAATCCCCTCACCAACCTCAGCTGAAAATGTGGGTAAGACAGAAAAGAGGAGAATTTACTTGCTCCCATAACCACAGCAAATTGAGCATTCTGCTCCCTTTAATGATTCATTGTTTTCAAAGAAGTTAGGCAAAAAGTTTTATCTTTATGCAAGTTTTTATCTTCTTCCCCCTAAAAAACAATACCACAAGTTTACCAAAGATAGAACAAGGCAAAGATGCTGAACATAGGGATACTAAAGGAAGTTATTTCTCTATAAATGACCACATTAGAATTTCCTTCTGCAGCTCATGACATAGAAGCTAATTAAAATGCTTTTAATAACAATGATCATTTGGCCATGGATAAGAACAAAAGTTTTTTGCTGAAGGAGATTCTCCTTTGTACCTACATTTAGTGTGTATTCTGTGAACACTTTTTCCCCGTGTAACAGAGAGCCAGAAAATCATCTGTCAGGGGATGATGGATGATGAAGTCTGCTACTCAGGCCCGAGGGCCCAGCCCTGCTGCTATACTTGACTTAGCCTTCAGTAGGCACTAAGTGCTCTGTCAGATTCATGCCAAGGGAAAAGCATATGCCTGGAACTCCCAAAAGTGTGGGAACCAGAATAAACAGAGACATTTTTAACATTACCACACGTTTTAAATCTGCTGTGTCACTTTCCTGTAAGCATTGTCCGTATTTTTGTAATATATACAGTCACTGTGGGTTTGTGGCTCTGCCCATCACCGCTGTTCTTTGTTGTACGCTAACCAAGAAAACAAATGAAAAATAAAAGGAATGCACAGCCTACACGACCATCTGGCTGACTACTACACTCTTTTAGCAAAGCAGAGACAAGTTCTTGGGGTTTCTTTTCTCCCTTCCCCTTGACAATGTTTTTGTTGGTTTGCTGCAACAAGGCTTTCCTCACCTCACACAGCTTTATTAATTCAGGGGGCTTTTTTTAAAGTCCTCTTGGCTGCTGTTTCACCACACATAGATATGTATGACAGGACCATAGTTAAAAGCCATCTTCCCCTCATCTTTACACCCCAAACATTTAATCAATCATCGAGTTACACTGCTTGTCCTGGATGGACTGAAGGATTCTCAAAATTTCAGGCATTTCCATTGTGAGCCCCAGGTCCCATAGGTCCAAGGTAAAATGATGGTTTAAAAATTATGCCAATCATAAGCATGGTTTTCTAATGCATATTTTTATTTCATATTGTCTAACCACTGATTATAACCAGGCTTTTAAAACAATTTTCTTAAAAGAGAATGGGTCAAATGCAGCTATGATGGAATTTCCATCCTTCAGAAATTCCTCAGTGATGAATATCACTGTGTCTCCTTCTCTTTCATCACAGTCATCTTATTTATACTGTGGCAAGTAGTAAAAGGTTTGATTCCTTGTTTAGAAGAAGTTGAGAAACAAATGCCATAAAAATTAATAGTTCAAATTACAGAAAATAATCTTGAGGGTCTTTTCCCCCCCACTAGTCCATGTATTATCCTTACCCATAGAGATTGGTATAGAAGCTTCATCAGAAACTTCTCAATTAGATATTCCTTCAGTTCAAAAGGGATATTCTCCAGCGCTGTTTTACCACTGGATAATTTCTGAGAAAGAGGCTTACCAGCATTTTACTCCTTTCTTATATCTTCTCAGAACTAGCAGAATTCATGGAGGCCTAACAGCCCAAAAAAACAGCATTTACATTCTTCAGTCAGTCACATTAACCCTTACAGGCATCAGCAGGGCTTCTGCAGCACCAAAATGTACATAGGAAGGCAAACACTAGGAACCACTGAAATGAAGGAATATTTTTGGGCTAGACTCACTGTCACAGCTCAAGCAAATTCCTAATTTCTTTGGTTTTGACACGAGTATTTATCAGAGCATTATGCCCATTCCTGAAAACTGGCTTTCCCTAGGAAGGGTAGGATGGCCACTTGCAACTCCCACACTGAAAACTGAACTCAGGTTATTAGATGAGGATCCACTCCTCTGCAGTATTGTTAGGAATTTCTTTTCTAAAACATGCATTAATACAAGAAGATATCCAAAGGTCCATTCGTCTTGCTTTACAGATGGGTTCAGCTGACAGCTATGAGCCTGACTTGTATTTATGTCAATGCATTCATCCCAGCACCACTCTAGGCTTCCCTACAAAATATGCCTGTCATTCAACAGCTGCAGAACAGTTTAAATGCTCTTATCTACTCACTTGAAATCCCACCCTCCAGGCAAACTGTTCCCTGAGATGATCTTTACCCTTCTCTTGAATGTAATGCACTGAGACCTAAAAAGACATTATGTCCAGAGTCTGGTATGGCTACAGTAACAATTACCAGTTCAGCAAATCAGTTTCTCATTGCAAGCACTGCTAGGGCTACATATAAGCCAAGAAGAATCTAGAGTCATTGTGTCAGCAATTCTCAAAGAGTATTTTAAGTGGTATCAAGTTTAATAAAACTTTTACAACATAGTACAGAGCGTACTTCATGTTCCTTTGAAATTGATGGAACAAGCCAATTTTTCCAGGTTTGTAGGCATAACATTTATTAAATTATAATAAGAAAATAGCTATTTAAAACCATGAAATGAAAGACTATAATATACATTTAAAGGTCAACAACTGCACAAGTTTTATTATTATATATTTTATCTGAAAAGTACTGGGAGATGGAGGAGCTGTGGCTCCACACACATAGAGCTGCACACTCACTGTTCCATGCTCTGTCTTGGACAAGGAATTACACACCGTTATGGGATGGCCTTGTTTCACCCAAGCCTCTTTACAGAATCGCCTTCACCTATTAAAATGGTGACTTACACCCTTTATAAATAATTTCCACCATATGTATTACATAGAAATGGAGCTTTTGTAGCTGCAATAACAAGGTCAGACTGAAATACAGTGATTTTATTCCATCTCTGCACTATACTTCTTTTAGGACTTTCCTTAAATCAGCTTTACCACCTCTACCCCAGTTTCTTTTCTGCAGCCATGGAAGGTTAGTACACCCTTTGCAAGGGAAGAGAGGCTGTGCTAACTAACATTGCCACACAGAAGCAACAGAGATGATCAGCAAGGAAAAGCCAATGAGAAAATACCCAAATGAAGTGGAAACTTCAGCACTGAGAGTCTGGAAAGAAATGTGATCTAGGTTTTGGCTTTTAAAGTATTTTAACATTGCAGCATTAAAACATTTTTATTTCTTCCTAAATATGTTTAACATCAAACTTGAACTACAAGGAAAACAATAAATATAGTTGGGGTTTCTTTTTCAAGTGCTATTTCAGTGGGCCTTGTTCCACATGCTAGTCTCTTCACTCAAACTGAGCAGGTATTTAGAAGGATTTAAACAGGACTTTTTGTTCACAACACTTAGAGTGATACATCTTCCTGGGTATACACACACAACAGAATACATACACATGGACAAGAGCACATCATCAAATGTCTTTCACAAACACCTTTCATTTTTTAATAATTGCAACTATTTTTTCAAATTCATGATGTAAACACCAATATTGTAGCACACTGAAATATAGTCTTCATGGTATAGACCCTGCCTCAGTTTCACAGACCTCAGAAATCTCCTTTAACGTTTCTTTCTAGTCTGTGGATGTATACACATAGATTGCACATAGAGCCTGATATAAATCCATTGACAACTATGAAACACTTCAAGAGAAAGTAATTTGGATCAGTACAGGCAACCTCGTGCCTTTAGGCTACTAATCAGCTTTCAAGCATTAAATTCAGCTGGCTTAAATGACAAAAAAAAGAGAGAGGCACTTTTACAGTATTCATCAAATATGTAAAATACAACATAGAAACACTATCACGACACAAATCCAGGTGTTTAATGATGAATGTTGTAAAATTGGCACAACTTTGAAAAGCACAGCTGTGATTAGGATATAATTATCTTATGCAAGAAATCCATTTCAGGGCTATAACTCTTTGCTGCTTACAACAGGAACAGACTTTAGTTGTTTTCCACTCACCTTAATTCTGGAAAGTCTATGCAGCTATAAAAAAGTGATTTGGATTCTAATCTGGCTTGGAGTTCTAAACAATTTTTTTTTTTTTTTGGTAACAGATTAAATAGCAGCAATTTCTTGTGAGAAACAGAGTTTAATTTTGAATTTCAGATTGATGGAACAGGGCTGGCAGCAAACACACCTATTATTTATTAGTGGACACATATGATAGGAAAGTAAGAAATAGGGACACCACAGATATTTGTATGTTACACAGCTGACCTGCACTGAGATTTTATATCTCAAGCATTTCATCACCTCTGAAAGACACCGCAACAAAGCTTGCATGCACAGGTTACCTGCAGAACTGACTTGTACATTATATTCTGTATAGGCATCCACAGAAACACACATGTATACCATATGTATACTTATATTTTTCCAGATTACAGACTACTACCATTTGAACACAATTGAAAACTTGCACAAGAACCATATTGTTAAAATTGGCTCAAGGTAGGCAGAAATTTAGCTATGGATATGTATATATATAAAAATCTCCTTCCACCAGAAGGAGAATTTTCTTCTGACACAGAATAAATACAAAAGAGGAAAAAACTCACAAAAACCCCAGCTCTATTCTGCGTGAAAAATCCTTCCTGAGCAAATAACTCTAAATACAACTAAATGACCAAAAGTTGAAAATATTTATTTTTAGAGTGACTTAAAACGTTAAGAAAAAACCCAACAATCTAGTATTTTCTCCTTTCTAAATTTGCAATGCAAAAGGGGAAATAAATACATTCCAAAGATATTTCAGGATTTAAAAACTGCAGCCTATATATGGGCTGTACCATTTGCAAAAGCCTAGATATTAATATTAGAATCTATTTCTGAGAAAATTAATGTCTAGTTTAAAACCTTTTTTTTATATTTGGTCTGTTTAATTTAAAGAATGTAAGACTGCAGACAAGATGAATTTCCCAGTATCTTAGTCATAAAATTATATCACAGCTACATATTCACAAAATGGTTAAATAGCATTCATAAATTAAAAGGAGAGTCTAATAATTTAGATTTTCCTAAAACAATACTCAAGGCAAGTAAAAATAAAATACTTCACCTAGCTGTTTCAATTAAAATCTCCTACACCATATTAAGGAAATATTTGAAATTAATATAGTCCAATACACCTGAAAAAATCCTTTGCTCTGATTGAATAAAACTGATTCAGCTCTGCCAGGGGCTCTGGCCACAAGAGAGAAGCTATGCTGGATTATACAGCGCTATTGAGACATCTTCTTTAAAAAGGTATTTTAAAAAGTCATGATCCCCTTTTCCATAGCTGTTCTCTGTAAACATTTGGGAAATGAACTGCTCAGCAGCCATAGAATATAAGAAGCAAAAAGCACTCGACTTGGAAAAAAATAGCTGCAATTCTTGAAAGAGACAAGATGGCTTTCTGTAATATGAAAGTGCAGCTTAAAAGATATGTTAGATCCATGGAGATCTTCTGCATAAGGATAAAATTCACCTTCTGTGTAAAGTATCAGCACAAGATTTTCCCAGCGATTAGCCATGATTAAGTGGCATTTAACAGATTTAGATAGGACATAACTGAAGAATAGATATGCTGGTTCTCTTCTGTTAGCATTAATTTACCACATAGAGCTGACTCAAGATATCAACATATCTCAGTTTAAATTAGTCAAAACAATAACTATGCTGCAAAATAATCCTTTCTAGACCCACTTCATCACTTTGCCTTTTCATTACAGGCATTTAGATTTCCCAAATTGTATTTCACAATTCTTTTACTGAGCTTGAGTCTCTGCAACTGGTTCTCAGCCAATTATGGGATTCTAATGTACAGGAACCTACTGTACAGAGAAAAATGGATTAAAACACTCCAGGAGTAATGGCACGGAGCTAGGCTACCCTCTGTCATTGCATAGCTCACTCTTGTTTTAAACAGTGAGCCACATCCCAACAAAACACAGAACCTACAAACTGGAGCAGGATTTCTAGATAAAAGGTTGATGCTCCAAGTCTGCCCACATTTCAGAGGCATTTGGAAATTGCCCTTAAAAACACACCTTAACTTTTGGTCAGTCCTGAATTGGTCATGTGGTTGGACTAGATCATCATTATCGATCCCTTACAACTGAAATATTCTATTTTATTATAAATTCTCCCCTTCATACTTCTTTAATAAACTCTAGGTAAAAGTACCAGTGCCAGTCAAGGGCTTCTAGGAGAACGCTTGGCAAGATGCTTGAATTATAACCCAGAAAAACAAGCTGTAAATGGAGGAGACTAACATGGATTTTGGGGGGTAAGAATGTTTGCAAGTAACTCAGAAATCACTAAAAGTCCTGAGTCTCCCAGTGATGAGGCAGTTCTGCCTATAGTGAGGGAAAAAAAGGCATCATTCAAAGACCCTACATGAACCATGTCCTGGGCTCTGCTCCTTCTCCCTCATGGCAAGGTAATTCCAAAGAAACATGCAAACACTACAAGAAGGAAAATTCTTAGTTTCTGAACTCTACATCTAAAGCAGAGTTCAGCTGAAGAAAGGAGGGATATTTCCACACAGAAGTAAGTTGGACTGGTTTACTAATTTAGGAAACTGTTCTACAAAGATGACTAGAAAACTCCAGGCAAATAAATCTCCAGTCAAATTTTACTGTTTCTCTACTTTCCACTGATTCTCAATAGGAGAACTAGAGGAAAATGGGCACTTTATTTTAAACTTATCTACTCTCATTATTTTCTGTCTTGCTAGCAACAGAAAAATAATTATGGTAAAGACTCTTTTCCTAAGATTTTTCAAACCTTATTAAAAAACCCTAAATTCTCAATTTTACAATCCAGTAACATTTGCTTTAAGACTCTGTCCCTTCCCCAAAACAGGGGGAGTGTCAGTAAACCTGGTTCAAACTCTGTATTCATCAAAATAACTTTGAGTTCTGCAATTAATAAATCCCATTAATAAATGCAGATTCTGCATCATACACAAAAAAACCCCAAAAGATGCAATTTGACACACCTATGGACACACAAATTTATGGAAAGTATTCTCTACACATAGGAAAGCTCAAACCAGGAAATATTTATACAGACGAAATGGTATTCACAGTCTGAAGTAGGAACAGGGATTGTTGGATGAGTGACTTACAGCATGACGCAGTAGCTACAAATATATCTGGGAATCTTTAAGTCAAGAACCATGACTTGTATCTATAGAAAATATGAGGGTCAGGGTAGATGTTTAGATGTGCTCTGTAAATTTGTCAGGAAATGATTTCCTGTTTCTGCAGATGTTAACCATGTTTTTGGTTTTAAATGTGAAAACATGCAGGTCAATTTTAGTAGATATCCCCTCTTCTCATCCTCTCCTCTTTTGTGGGTGGGGTGAAGTTAGAGGACACTTGGGAATTTGAAATTAAAAGTTCAAGTCATCTTCAAATAAGCAGTAAAAGAGAAAAATAAAGAGAAAAACATGAATTACGGTGAACAATGAACTGACTGCAGCAAAATTTTCCCCATAGCAGGAGACTGGTAAATGTTGGGAAAACAAATCTTCATAATTATTGACACTTGTGCTGGAGTAAATCTAAGCCAAACCATTAAGTTGCTCAACCACAAAGAGATGATTAAAATCATTCTGAAAATCTGGCTGTGTTTTCCTTTTAGAAATAAAAGGTGAGTCAGAAAACAGTTTATGTCTGCATATTCCACAAAAAAAAAAAATTAAGCTAACTTTTATTTTTAATTGTTGGGTTTAAGAGGACAAAAGGGAAGGTAAAAAAAGGCCACCACAGAATTTCTGTGGTAATGAAAATCTAAATTGAACATACTATTTTTCAATTAAAATATCTCAGGCATTTCTTCATTTTCCTTATAATGACAACGTTGAGAAAATGTTCAAGAATAAGACTGTCAGAAACAGGGATTTCCAATAAAATACTATGTACATAATCAGCATGACAACTTAGAACAGAAAAAGGCAATATTGAAGCTGTGTTATCTTAAAGGCAATTCTTTCTCTAAAAGACGCAAAATAAGACAACTGACCTCCAAATCAAAAGAAAAAAAAGCTTTCTAGTCACCAAAAGTGAAATTAATCATCTCTGAGGAAGAAAAACCAACCAAACATTTCCCAATATCACCCCTCATAATTAGGATAAAACCAGTTTATGCTAACTGTTCTAATAGTCTTTTATCATGCCATGTTCTGCCTTTATGGCTACATCTTGTTCCAATTTTGGTTTCATCCATTCCCATTTCCAAACAACCATAACTTTCATACAGGCTTGCCATACACCAGACTCCATCTGTCTGTGACCTTGAATAAACAAGGGTCCTTTGATGTTCTTATGCACTTCAAACCACTTTGTCATTTCCAGTGATATACGAGCCACACTGTAGTGACATGCAGTCATCATTGGTTTGTGAAAGTGCCTTCCTGCTTCTTCTCTTGATGTAAGTTTACCATAGAACAAATTTACTGTAATCTTTGTGTTAACTTGTGCTTCCCTATGGAGTGAGAAAGAGGTCAGCAAAACAGCAATGGGAGGCTGGAAACAGAAATTGTGCACATACTGCACCCTGACAGCCAAAACCAAGGGTCTGTCTCTAGGAGAAGTAAGGAAACCAAATCACACAAATCCCATACAACAAACCAATTGATGATCAGAACAACAACTTCTTGAAAACAAGTATTGCAAGGAATTTGTTAACCGATAGGCAGATTTACACGCCCTCCCCAGCAGCTTTGTTGTGGCATTGTATGTTCATCCTATTACATTTCCAGGCTGCTGTTCGAGGCTGTTGGGTTTTGGCAGTGTCAAAATGAAACAGGGATTATGTGGTATCATATGTCAGACAGCTGAAGCAAAGTATTCCTGGTCTAACATGTTTGCCTTTCCAGTCTGGAGGGAGTATTAAAACCAAAACTAATGGAGCACCAGAGGTGGGTGGGCCAGGGCAGAGTGGGGCAGGATGTTTTTGTTTCAGCCCCAATATCTCAACAATCCTGCTTGCACTTCTACAGTCTGGATGTTTCTGCACCAGTCAAATGAAGAAAGGGTCCATTTTTTCCTCCAAGACAAAAAGCAAGACACAAAGCAAAACCCTTTAGCAATTATTTTTTAATGTAAATGCATGTTTATTTCATGCCCTCAAGCCTTTTAGTCCTGGTTGTTTGTGACAAACATTCCACAATAGACTCTTTAAAGTCTGGCATATGTGCCAGTGCTAAAAAACATACAGTAGAAGACATAAGACAATTAAAATGAAAGACGACAACAACATGCCACTAATGGTTTTAAATTATTACATTGTAGAATACTTACTGGTACATCATGGAAGAGCTATCCCCACAGCTCTACACAAGCCCGAGCTCCATCAATAAACTAATCTTTATGATGTAATACATTGGTTTTCTGTTACAATGATGTTTGCACTATACAGCCCAGCATCCTGTAACTACGGATAAAGCAGTGACACAACTACACATCAATTAGCTCAGGTCTCTACTTCAACACGTGATAGGTGTTCACAGTCCACAGCCCCAGTCAATGCCCACCGAGCAGACACCATTGATTGGCTTCTAAGACTGCGCTGTACTCAATAAATACAACAAGACGACCTGCAAGCCCCGAGGTGCCCCGACTTCAGGCACCTGAAGGAACTTAGGAAATAACCCACTTTTAGGAGAAATCTGACTGAAACAGCATCCAAGATGTTCTGTGAATTAGCTCCCAGAGGACCCTGGAGGGGTGCAAGTTCATTTCCAATGCTGGCTTGCTTATTTACCACACTTTTTTTTATGTGCAGTCCCAGGTCAACTGAGTGTGATAGACAATATTTTGAAAACAGGATTTAGGCACCTGAATGATGTAGGGTTTTTTTGTCTGGGGTTTGTTGTTTGTTTTTTTTTTTTTTTTTCCAGTTACCTACACACAAATGAAATCACGAGATTACTCAAAAACATTTAACTAACTCAACAAGGAATAGCAACAGGTTGTGTTTCTTCAGCATGAAATACAAAGATGTTTCGATGTCTGTTCTTTCTTATTTTTGAGTTTGTTTGGGGGGTTTTAAGCAAAAAAAGGAAAAGGAAACACAGGAGCATTCCATAACAACCTATTGCCAAATAACTAAGGGCTCTTCTGGGATGTAAAAAGCTGGAGTTCAAGTTCTATGCTTCCCCCATTCCACACAAATTCCCTTGTCACTCATGTCCCTAACTGTTACTGGGTAACTTGCTGCCTTCATACAAATGGCAACGCTAATACTTTCAAATAAAGATTTTTAAAAGTCAGATTTCAGCAATGAGCAGCTCTAGCTGGATTTAATAGATACCACCTCTGAAAAGCTTAATTTTTTAAAAGATAAATGGAGAATTACATTCTCTACTGTAAGAACTGACTACCAGGAACTCCTAGTTCTTCCCTTATGCAATATCTGTGCTTTATAAATATTTCAGAAAGAGTTTTCAATGCAATTTTAAAAATAAAGATATCGCATTCAAGAAAGACCAGGCAAAAAAAAAAATAATCTTAATGCTGTCTCTTTATGTTACTGTCACAGCTAGTAGCAGTACCATATTTTTGCCCATCCAACTTATATTTACATAATGATAACTAAGCATGTTAACTGTAAAGACACTCCACGCAGCTAAGAAAAGTTATATAGAGTAAGAATTTTACAGCATCATGAAAAGACACTCATGCAAAGCAAAAAATTTTATTATAGCTTCCCCTCCTCACTGACTGAATTATTTTTCAACCAAAATGAAAACACACACACTTAGTTTCAGGTTAACACCAGAAAAGGACAAAGTTTTTAATCCCATGAAAGAGACAAGACTCTACAAATCTTAACTGCTCTAAATTATTGAAGTATTAGAGAGCCCTGCAATTCTTAAGCAGGCCTGAAACACATTTGTAAGGAATAGTAGCTCAGTGTTAATGGAGCAGAAATACTACTTCCAGTGTGCTGGGATCACATAAGAGCACATAGGAAGCCTTCAGAGGAGCCATGCCAGGTATCTACATGAAGCAAGTGCCATGGTCACTGGCCCATCCTTCCTCTCTAGAACTCAGCAAGAAGCTAAAACCCTTTTTTTTGAGGATAACTGATAATTTTTTCCCTGCCAGAGCTCACCCTATGCAGGCTGAAACCCAGTGGGAACACAAACAACTACAAAACTCATGGCTGTGTCCTTTAATCACAAATAGGAGTCTTCACTGCCTGCAGTTTCTTGAATGGTCTTTCCCTCCTAAGAGTCATGCTTAGGCCCACAACCAGAGTAAAAGTGAATTATGCCATCTAATATACCTCTACTGAACATGATGAGAAAGTTGATGAATCGCCTCAATAACCAGACTTTGGACAAAAGACTCTCACTCAAAGGAAAAAAATCATCAATCTCACCAGTGCTCTCCAGCCCCTAACCCGATTCCAGGCAGCAGCAAGGTGTTCATATGAAAGATGCAGCAGCCTCTGCTTTGCTCTCCACTAGCCAGAGCTAAGGAAAATATTTAAACCTCTCTCTGACAGCCCAGTGTGGAAGTCTGAAAGCAAAGCAGTAGGAACACAGTGGTCTTTGGCTGCTTTATATCTGAAACAAAGGAAAGGAACTGTTCCTTCCCCTCTACAGAGGTGGATGTGCAAATATACACCTGAACGTAGAAGAAAGCTACAAAGCAGTGCAGTATTTAGTAGTGTGCAAAAACTGAAACATTCTTTTGAGACAACTTTCTTCCTAAGGCACTTCCCACAGGGTCCCTGGGGTTTTCCTGAGTTCAGATGGCTGAGTGCCATCTCACGAGGCAGTGCCACTAAACTGGCCTTGCCCCATCACCACAACAAACTCACAAGAGGACCAAGAAACCTACAGATTACAAAGCCCACACCTGTGTGTCCAGGAACGGGTGGCCTGTCTCAGATGGCATGGAATTTCAAAATTGGGGGATTGTTCCTAATCAAATCTCAGGATAGCTTTGGCACAAAGAAGAATTTATTCCAGGACAAGAGAAAGGAGGACATTAGAGAACACTGAAACCCACCAATAGGACATGAAGTGGTAACGGTACCACTTAATGCACTGATCCTTTGACATCCAAACTTATGTTTATAGGATTTGTTTTTTCCCCTGCACCTTTCGCCTGATTTATGGATCATGGTTTATGGTGCACAATGGAAAATCATGAAGTCTATATAAAAAACACTGTCACTGGTCAGGTAATAGACAATACTAGTAGCATTTTCTATAGCAAACAGACTTGAGGAAAAGTTATTTCAGATCTCCAATTGACCTAATTTTGTTATTACTTGAGAGGAGGAATTACTCAAGTCCTTTTCTGTCTGAAACAATATCTTTAAGTCCCTGTAACCTCTAATAAAAGTTTGGTATTCCAGTGGAAAAAGTACTTGCTTTATTCTACAGTTGGTGAGGACAGATACTAAGTTTATGTGCTTTTAAAAAAAAAAAAAGGCATGAAAGGGGCATTGCTGGCCTAAGAAAACACATTCTCAGTATGCAGCTGCACCTTGTCTAGTTAGAACAGAACACCTCAAACTAATAGCAATCAAAGACAAGAAGAAAATAATAGCAATCAAAGACAAGAAGAAAAATATTTTCTTAGTGCATATATATTATCTAAGTCTTAATGAGCATAACACCATCATCCCCTTCCTCCTCTACTCAGGGCTGGTTTGCAGTGCATGCTTAAATGTTTGGCTTAATTGAACCCTGTATTTTGTGACTGTTAAAATGAAAATTTAATATAGAGCAGTTTCCTATCACTATAGTCCTCCTCCACAGATTAGCAGAGAAAAGAGAAAGGAGTCACCAGAAAATTCAGAACCACGTAAGGTTCTAAGCAGTGACTAAAAAGGGTGTGCTGTTTGTAACACACAATTTCTGTGAATCACTTTTTGGTCATCTTTGCCAAGACCCTCTATAAAGGAGGCTGTGCATTTATCTTTGTTTTCCAGAGTGATTTGAAATGCCTTACCCGGGGTTACCTGCCAAGCCAGGAATAAAACATACTTCTTGAATATCAACCCACTGATCTGTCCAGCAGGTGTAAATAATCAGACTAGTAGTTCTTCCAGACATTCACAATTCCTACTTACAGACTTTCCAGGCCTTTCTACTAAAGCTGTTTTTAGAATTATCAGTTCTCTTTCCAATGAATTAGCAATTCTTCACTAACTAAAAAAATTGCACACCATTTTAAAAAGCTCCCTTCTTATATTCTGTGACTTTTAAACAGGAGTTCTCATTGTCCCTAACGTTGCACTTAGACAATTCTTCCTCAAGATTGTTATTGCTACTGCACACTTCCTTTGTGTCCTCCCACCGACAGGCACGTGCTCTGCAGTGTGATTATACCCAAAGACAAATGTTCCCAAGGGTTTTAGTCCCTTGACGGAAAGTTAAGGATGTAATTTAAACACCTCTTCTCCAAAGTTCAAGAGAGCTGGTTCTTCCATTAATTATGAAAATAAATCTCACTATACATTGACTAAAACATCTGAAGCAGCCAAGCTGAGAAGGGTGGGAGATCCTCTCACACAAACTGGGTGAGACCACACACAAGTCCATTAAAAATATCAAGAAAGTTCCCATTAGCTTTCTTTTTCTTTCCATGGCCCAAATTCAGCAAGACATCTAAGTGAGCAGTTCAGAGAGTCAATATAAAGGGGCTGAAAAAGACTCAATATCAACAAAAACAAATTTGGATGAAAAAATGCAGACATACTAACACTATTTTAGGAGGATATATTTACAGTATTGCAGGTGAAATGTTTATGCAAGACCAAACTATTGTAAAGTGTGTTTCAGGCAAAGCAAAAATCCAGTGCTCAGAAGAATAAACATTCATAAACTCTGCAATCTAATTTTATATAGCAACATAAATGTACAATAAATTTCACAGTTCTATTGATCCTAATACCATTGGCATTGCCCCAGCAATTGATTTAGTAATTTGATCAGCAGGAGAAAGGGAAGTGGAATATAATATTTTAGTGGACTTCATAAATTCAAAGCCTCAGATTTCAAGTCCAACCAATAATACAATAAACCATAGAGATCATAAATGGAACAACTAAAGTTTTGTAATTACAACATGGTTTATAATGTAATAATTTAGCAAATGGCAGGCATGTTTGATTTATGCAAGATGCAGAATAGTAAGTTGTTTCTCATCAGAGCTGTAGCAATATATTTTTTAACAAATATTCAGAACAATCAAGTTTTGCATCTCAGCCTCTCCAAATGGTCATTGCTTGCCTGGCATTGTCAAAATTCAGGAGGTTGTTTCAAAAGTGAAACAGATCTACTTCTCATCTTCCTTTTGAACCCAGTGTTTATGTGTCTTTAGCTATACAGAATGAAATGGTTTTGTTTTTTCCATGATAGTAAAACCATTAAGTACTTATAATAGGCACAATATTTAGCATTAGTCAGTCAGAAATGCTTAGAGATTGCAGCAGCATCATTTAGTTGCTGTTGTTTTGCCAGACTGTCTACTGTCACGTCAGCAGGAGGTAACAGGAGAGTAATTCCCCCCTCATGCCCGTGTATCACCTGCCCCTCACTGGAGGTCTGGTCTGGGTGTCTGTGTCCCTCTGCACCTCTGAGGGACAGGGCACAAGGCACTGGCCCTGAGCAGCCACCTGACTGTTGCTGCCTCAGCCCTGCTAGTGCTCAGGCAAGGCACTGATGCTGGTCACACCCCTGCTCCCTGCGGCCAGAGCTCAGTGTCTGCTCTTCTGGAAGATGAGCCATGTGCTGATAAAAACAACCTACCTGAAAACACCCCTGGACCAGCAGCACAGCCCCTCACAGCTGCCTGTGGCTTTACAGCACCAGAGCAACCAACACTTCAAGAGACTTCTAATACTTCTCCCTGCATTTTGGGTTTTCTTTCTTTTAATTTTATTTAAACACAACATTTTGAGATTTGGGGGTTTTATGTTTTCAGAGATACCAGCAGATTACCCAAAAGATACCTCAGAGCAGACCTGGATGCTTTTCCTCAGTTTTAGACCTACCCCATCTGTTATGTTTCCAGAAAGAGCATCTGCTGCAAACAGCCCTGATGAGCCCAAGCATGTCTGTCTCAGACATTGGTACAACACGGTCATAGCACTTTATAGTTAGGAAGAATTTTGTGGACAGAGAGGCTTCTTAAAGTGGCTTCCAATTTGTGAAAGGCCAGACGTTTAAAACAATACACTGAGAACAAAGAAGCCTGCATGCCACTCAGTGAGGCTGCAGAGCCAGCCGACCAGCAAACACCATGGCTTTTGGGAGGCTGTTTCAAACTGCTCAGGCAACATAACCACAGACTTGTGAGCCAAGAAAACACATTCAACTTGCTGTGAACTGGGGATAAGTGAAAAGGGGTTATTATGCCTGGCCACTGAAGTCTAGTCCACCTCAGAAAACATCTCCGTACTGAGAAAAGAAACCTTTATTCTCCTGACAACTGTACATCCATTTTCATAAGTTCATTTCAAACTTAAGAAAAACCACCAAACCCAACAGCAACAAATCAAGGCAAAATCAGCTCACTGTGTTGAAACCCCATAGCTGTCTCCAGGCACCCTGACAGTCAGTAAAAGTTCAAACTCTCTTGCTGCAGCCCAAAATCTAAAATCATCTAAAATTCGAACACAGAGAGTGTTGCAGTGCTCCTTGGAAGCCCGTTTGCCATAGCACAGATCCACCTACTGGAACAGTGCAGAGCAAGGGAATGACTCAAGACATTGCCCTTGTTCACTGGTAGGTTTCCATTCACAGCAACAAATACTGGTGCAACAACAGTAATTCTGTGTGAGCTGCCTCTCTCCTGTCTACTGGACTCTAAGAAAACTTTCACTGTTTGCTCTGTGGAGCGTTCTTACATTTTGGACAAAAGATCAAACTTCAGGCAGATTTTCAGAGGAGACAGTGGAAGAGGTGTCTAATCCCCTTACACTCCCTCACTGAAGACACTGCAGCAAACAAGGAAGCTGATAACTCATAAACAAGAGTTCCCACACTGTCCTGTGCACAGGCGAAGGCTTAGCCAGACAGTAGTGAGCTGGAACATTATTCAAGAAGTATCCTAGTCCCAAGGCTTCATAGGCCTCATAATATTTATTAGCTCCAAATTTATAGCAACTCTTAAACAGAAAGTTATGTACTCTCCAATTCTCAGTGGAAAATCCACAGTAAAAATTCTCACATGAGGAAACTAGCCAGGATGTAGGAGTCCCTGGCAGCATGGGAAATTATGAGAGGGACACCCAAAATCTGGCCTGCTGTATATTCACAGTTCAGTATCATGAGAAATACGTGCCCATGCCAGGAAGGTCTCATCCCTGTGAATGAAAGGCATCTGCTGCTGAACAGTTCAGCCCAATGAAGGAGGCTGGTGTCACCCTGGGCCTGCATGAAAAACCATCAAGTATGTGACTTATTTCAACTAGCTGTTACTTCTAAAGAGGTGTTCCCCCTTTTTTTAATCTTAATTTCTAAGCATCTCTAAAAAAAAAACCAACAAAACCTCCTCTTGAGTTTCATCAGAAATGACTTGGATGATCTTCTGTTAAAAGAATGACTTTTATCCTCATTCAAATACATATTGTATTGGCTTAGAAACATCAAAGAGGCAATGTCTTTACATATTCTATTTCTAAGAAAAGAAAAGGAGTTCTCTCTTTATTAACATTGGTAATGTTGAATCTTATAATGAAAAATGCACAAAAGCAATATTTTTGATGAATAGGTAATAGAACAGCACTGAATAAGAGCACATTAATATTTTTTTTTTCCCAAAGAATCACTCAGATAATGCATCAGGAGGATTTTGAACTGAGGCAAAGCCACAAGCAAAAATTAGGTCGGTGGTCTTCCGCTCCCCCTCCTACAGGCCAATATTGTTATTGACCTTGAAAATCCACCACACAGTTCAAGCACAGCTCCAATATCTGATTGGCATAGCCCACAATGAACACAGCAGGAGCACTTTCTCTCAGGCCAGAAGTACTTTGCAGGAGACAGATAATGCTGTCTGACCACACCAATATGCAAACCCTACCTAAGGCAATTATTTGAATTATGAGTGGGGGAAAATGAAACAGCATATTATAAGTAATATTTTTTTACCCATGGATATTTTTATAGTTTTTGTCACACCAGCAAGTGACCTGCAGAAAAGTGGCATTTTCTGGTAGAGGATGGGCACACGGCCCTTCTGTCTCTGCTGTGTATAGCACAATAGAGCTTTTGTGATGTTACCCAGAAAACCTATTTATGCACTTGGATTTTGAACATTCCTTTCACTCTGTTATCTTTTACCATTGTCTTTGAACCACTCTGATAATACAATTATAAAGGGCTATATAAGCAGTTAGATTGAAAAACAAAAATAAGAACGAAATTTTAAAATAAATCAGGCATGACACTCCCTTACATTTTTCATTACTTAATTAGAGTCAATAAATTCACAGAAATCTAATACTAATTTGAGAAAAAAAAAAGGCTGTCTCTGTTGAATTCTAAAATTTCAGTTGTGGTCTGCAGAAGGGATGTCACAGGAAAAAACACTGTACTAGACTAATAGCTACACATTTTGGGACTTGCATCACATCAGGAAAATACCTTCATACGTAAGTACAGAAAAGATGGCAGTTTATTCTTCAAAACTTTTTAATCTGACTTCAGAGTTTCATAAATCACAACAAATCAAAGCTGGAAAAATCTAGATTTCTATAATGAACCCTTCATGACATTTTCTTTCCTCATCTGGCTTTACATACAAGGGAAATTTGTATTTGGGAATGATTTACATTGCAGAAGTAAACATATTCCGTCTTAATTCTTCCATTTTCCCTTTACTTATTCTATAAAAAAAGAAGTGTTTCATAGTAACAATACCTGGAAAAATGAAGATGTGCTGGGATCAAAGTTTGTATGAAAGAAAAGTATCAATGCAGTGGCAGATGAAGAGTAAGGCCGATTTTAATTATAAAACAAAAAGAGGGCAGATAAGAAAAAGCTGAGAATTGTTACTACATCTTTGAAGGCTGCTGAGAGATGGTACCCTCACAATATTCATCCTCATGAATCCCTTGCTGTCCTGCAGAAATGCATTTTCCATAGAGAAGGATTTAATCTACGCCTCTATTCAAGGCCCAGTTGTCTGCTCATTTGTCAGCTTCTCCCCCCACCATTTCTGTGCCTGAAATTCCAGCCTACAACCCCAGAATCAGAGCTACAGTCACGGATATGCCCCATCTGAATGTACTGGACAGGCTCTCACTCCATTTACATTTCAAACCCTTTGCAAAAGCAGTGTTACCATGCTCATTACATTAATGTATGTAAAACCTGCCTATCCTCCTCATTTTCTTTTTCTCCTCTCTCTCTTTCTACTTGTCTATCTTTAGTACATACAACACTCACAGCAAGGACTTTTTCTTGTCAATGCTTGGAGCTTGACTCATATAGAGGCCTACCACAGCTAAATAAGACAACTATTCAATCTGCACTCAATTGCTGTGATCTGTGGAATAACAACATCTTGTTTGAAGTGTGATATTACATTTAGAAACAGCAAACAAGAAGATAATTATTTTTTGTGTTTGTCACTTTTTTCCTATGGATTGAGCCACTGCCTTTGCTGAGTGCTGACTTTGAGCTTCAGAGAAACAAGAGACCAACAGGGCTGGGCTGTGCTGGGGGGTAGAAAAAATTCCAACAAAGAGACACTATAAATCTAGATGTCTAGGGTATCGGAGGTAGTGGCTCAGCACACGGATGTAAATACTTAGTTACATCATGAAACACTGGCAATTTGGTGATTATGGAGTTCAAGAGATGTCCACAGTCAATCAAATTGGAATTAACAAATGGAATACAAACTGCACAGGGAAATATAAGTGAGATGACAGAAGAAGGAAAGAGTACTGGGATTAGGAGTTAACACAGCTGCAGTAGGCTCACAGGGTTTGTAACAGCTACTGTAATTTCTGCATAAGAATAAACACTTCAGAGATAGGAAGAGGAAAGCAGAGAAAAGCACTAACAACAAAAAGAAAGTGAGGCAGCAATCATTCCCTCTGCTTTTAAAATATAAACCATTAGCAGAAAAGAGTTTCTAAAGTTACTTTCAAAACCAAGGGACATAACTCCCTGTGCTATCATTATCAACCAAAGATTTTGTCTTAAAAGGGACTGGGAGAGAATTTTCTTAACAACTATTCAAAACTCTGCTTTTAGCATACAATAAACCTTATGAAAACTGAATTTGCACATGAAATTTTACTAAGTTGTGAAAAATTAAACCACATGGGATATGGCCAAAAGAAATGTTTCATATATTTATGTGCACATTTGGGCATACATTCCAAAACAGAACACACTCAATGACAGCCAAGAAGCTTGCGTGCTACAATGAAGGATTTACTAAAGTAAAACCAGGCCTCTCTTGAGGCTGGAAAAGACTGTATTGTTCCAATGTGCATCCTTTCTGTTTCATCAGTTTTGGATTCCACCCCAGCAATAATATCTATAGCCCAAGATGTGCATAGACACCAAAACATGCAGGTCCAAGAACAATCACCACATCAGAGATTCACATAAAGGACAATGTTTCTCTGACAGAAGAACATGGAAGAAATGAAGCATTGACATGCACAGACTTGAAGCCACAAAAGGAAACAGACTGCAGTCTACAACCTCTATTCTCCATGCCTCGCTATTGTCACTCTCAAGGAATGAGCAGACACCCCCTGTTCACTTCCTACTGCTCCCTTGATATAGCCATTTCAACAGTGTCACTTGGCTAAATCCCTACCTATTTTTCTAGCGTCTAGGAATTAAGCTTCTGGAAATATAATGACATCCAGTGTCCTCTCTTCCTCCTTCATTCCTGCTGTAAATGAGTAGAGTACATTGCAATTTTTAAAAGCATTGCCCTTACGACATTGCTTTCCAAGGATGTAACAAGCACGTCTTCCCTCACCATGCTCAAAGTGGAGGAGAATCATGGAATGGTTGGGGTTGGAAGGAAACTTAATCATCTACTTCCAAGACATTTCACTGTAACACAGTCTAGCCTGGAAAGCTTGAATTTGCATCCTGGCTGCTCTCTGGCTACACAGGTTCATGGGAGACAGAGATACTGGATTCAGATGGACGCAGAAAACATCTCAGGACCCCAAACCTACTTCTCAAATATACTGTGAAGTTTCTCAGGAATTTCAATAGCAGATTTAGCTTGTATCCAACATTCTCTACATGCACAGAGGAAAGAATTTCACAGCAGCCTGATCTGCAAACACACAGACAGTTTGAGATAGCTGGGGAAAATAAAGGGGCTTAAACCTTACAAGGAAAACTCCTTTCCTTGGAGTGATTCAGCCTCCTGAGTTCAGTGCTGAGCAGTGACTTCCCTGCACCTCCATCAGTCCCCCTTTTAGTCTCACTTCTGAGTGTCTCCGATTTGCTACTATCATTGCCATATTTGGAAGCCATGAATTAGGCTGGCCTCTGTTAACTAAAATACAAAACTACTATCATCAAGTCCCATTTATAGTAACTTGGGACTCCTTAGCTGGATTTGGAAGCTGTGAGCACTAGAAATTTGTCTTTTAATGAGTAAAAATGAAAATCTTGTATTTTCCTTGACTCCTAGAATTGGGGACCTTAAGAAAATATCATCCTCATAAGAATGGCACAAGACCATTCTTATTTCATACCAAGGATGTTCCAGTCTCTGGAAGATCCTAATCTTATTTCCTTCCTATGTGAAGTTCTGCTGTCTGTCTTCATTACAAGAGCAAAACACAACCCTTTTCTAAATTGCCGAGAGCAGCATCATTATTTGTACTTCTGCAATTTGTCATGTACAAGGGGAAAATTTGCCATCATATTAAGTGATGGCACTTTCATAACTACTTGCCACAGCCAGAAAAATATTACTTGAAAAAAATTACTTCAGGACACCAAAAAAATGACTTGCTTTTGCTCTGATAATTTTTCAACTTGCCTTCTCTATAGAGAGGAGTAGGAGAACTGTCTTGGCATGCAAACATGGAGCCCAAATTCATCTGTTTATATACATCCTGCTTCTCAGATGTGCAGAGTGCAAACATGCATAATATATATGGGTCAAGTTTGATTGCTTAGGAAGGAGGCAATAATGCTAGACTAATTATTTTCCTGACCTGATGGGTAATATTTTATTTAACTCCATGGTAGAGAAGCTAAACTAGCTGGCGGGAAAGAAAAATGTATTCTCAAAGGAATAATGCCAGTTTATGCAGCACTTTTGATTTTGTATACACTCATGATCGAGATAATTTTAAATTATTATTTATTCATTATGTTTTTATTTGGATCCCAAATGCAAAAGTTCAATTTTTCTATTCCCCTCCCCATGCCTAATATTTGTTACAGTTGCATTTTTCAAACCATTTACTGTCTGAAGGGTAAGTAGAATGACACTGCTCATAATGTGCAAATAAATGTGAAATAAGCTAGTCAGCTCAAGTGGAATGAATTACTGTCACTGGTAAAATAAGGCAAGAGGGAACGGCTGCCTTGGGAGCTAAAAAAGACTCTAGCAGGTACTGCTATTGAGCGACTGGAATAACACTTACTATGATTTATCAAAGACCACTTGAAAGCACTTCTGAGGCATTAAATAGGCATGAAAAGAGGCTTTAGTGGCAACGGGACTATGCCAGAACTGAGTGATTAGGAGACTCAAAAGCTTGACCCTGACATCCAGCCTATGAACAAGGGATGCCAAAAATCTTCAAAGTAGAGAGTGGAGAGTCCAGTCAATTTTGAAGAGATGACCACAGAGCTATTGGGCACCCATTACAAAAAGCTGTTAGCGTGACTATGGAGAAAGGAAAAAACCCCAGTTCATTATTATTACTACAGCAGCACATCAGACCACCAGAAAATAGCTTTGTGTAAGAATAATCTCATAAATGAAAGAGACTGAAAATATTTTCAGTTTCAACATCACTGTGGTTTAACAAAGACAATTTGCTGCACCCAGTTTTTGCTGCTAATCTGTAATCAGCCAGGAAGGGAACACTCCAGTCTGCCCAGGGACATGGCAAGGACTTTCTCTGCTCAATATGAGGCAGCACTTTGCAAGCCTCATGTTACTTCTGAACCCTTGAAGCAGCTGGTCTTTCAGCTGTCACCTTCACCAGAGAGGCTTTGGCACCCATTTAACACTGCATTTTCTTCATAAGAAAATAAGTCATTAAGCAAATCACTAAAGTGATGATTTTAGAAAAGAAAACCTTAGTGTGAGGTGATGTGTGGCAGAGTTCCAATTCCCTGTCTCATCTTCAGAAGAATGGCCATCTAGAGACTGCTGTGGGTGGGGAAAAGCATTAATGGAGAATTGTGAGGTAGATGGAGGAGTACAGTTTTTCTTACACTGCCTAATAAACTACATTTCACCATCCAACTTTATGATTTTCTGCAAAAAAATAGACATCTCCCTACTTCTCAGCAAAGATTTAAAAGCAGCAAGCTGTAAAATGCTCTCACATTACTAAGACTTCATTATTTTCACAAAATATACTACTTGCACATCATGAAGTATTGTCATAAAACAAATCTCCTAAAGTCATTAGTATGAATTAATGAATTTCTACTGTCTGTTGAAGACAATTGTTGTATTCTGAATCTTAAAGAACTAAACCCCATCATTATTGTGCCCGAAACCAAACAATGCTTAAAAAAATACATCAAACAAATGCTGAATTGCAATGCACAAGGCCCACAGCATTTCCTTACATTCTCAGGAAGCTCTCAGAGAGAGCAGTGAAGATTTATTACAGTTTTATCCATAAATAGTCCTAAATAGCACAAAATCAAAATAACTGCAAGGTCATCTCTCCATGACTGACACAACAAAGGCAAAACAAAATAACCACTCCTCTGATTTTAACAGTGGGGAAGGGACCAAGATGGGGAAGGAGACCCTCCATGGGGTTCTTTTACCTGGGAACTTGCTGTCAGAACACAAACCAGGCAGTAGTGTATGCTGTGAATGTCCTGAAGTTGCAGATGTGCTGCAAGGTCCCATAGTGGGAGATTTGTACAGTCACGAGGCAAGAGATGTGACAGAACTTGGTATCTCTGCTCTGAAAAAATCTGTTTTAAGAGTTTATTTCCCAAAAGTGTCCAACTTGAAAAATATGAGCCAGCAGTTTGTATTGTAGGCAAGTTTTTTTTCCTCAGATGAGACCTATCTGTACAATTTCACATGCACGGAACAGGACACAGTAAAGTCAGGACCTAACTCTCCTTGAAAAGCAGCTGAACCTTAAAATTCCTTTATGTAATTTCAGTATTCCTCAGACTGTCGTGTCCTTCCCTATAGCATTAGCAGAGCTACTGAGAGCTTTGACAAAACAAGTTAAAGCTAAAATGACTTATAAAATAGTATCAACATAAGCTGACACACAAACCATTCCAGTGGGCCACATTTCCTGGGAACTTCCCCAGAGCCCTCTACCTCTTTGTGTGGTTGTGAGTGTGCAGAGGGATTTCTCCGGAGGAGGAACATAACCACAGAGCTGTCCAGTGGGACTGCTCTCTCCAAGTACTCCATAGAACAGATTAAACAGAGGAAACTTTTCTTTCAACACTTCTCTTTTCTGGCATGTGCTTTCTAACCACAACACAGCTCAAAGGCCATGCCAGTGCTGCTGGAACCCCGAGCTGCTTTAATCCACTGCGTGCGTGTCTGACAGAAATATCTGAAAATGTCAGATTATTTCCCCAATGACAACCATGATTTTTAAAAGGTGATTTCATTGCTCATTGAGAGCTTAACTAAAATAGGTAAATTAGTTATATCTGCAGCTGATAGTGACAGGTAGGAAGAGCTTCACAACATGCACAGCTTTAGTTACAACATCTCTGGAAAAGTCCTCAGGGATTTAGAACAATGAAACTGTAATTTAGCCAGTCAGTCAAAAAAAAGCCATAAACAGATTCATAGAGACACTTCTGTATGCACAGCTCCTTGTATATTTTATGAGGGAAGCACTATCTGCCTTCCCTCTCCTTCCCTGATCCCTCTCTTCCCTACACATCAAGCTCACAAACAAAACAATGCAAGTTCTAAGAGGGGTAAAAAAAAAAAAGAAGACTATCTACATCACATTGCTCAGATCTTATAATAAACATAATCCTCCTTGTAATTATTTATTTTCAAAGAAAATCCTTGTTTTCAAAAATACCAAAGACACCGTTGGTTGTTCTGTAATGCAAGGTTCAACAAAACTGAATGAAAGATACAAAGCCTTTGAAGACAGTGCTTTGGTTTCCTTGCTATAGCTACACTTCATAACACGGGAGCTAATTCATATAACACGAGGCATTGTTTACATGCAACTGTATTTTGCATGTAAAGGCAAATATTGCTCTCCTTCCCCCATCATTCAAGACTCAAAGCTTCTGAGAACATACACAGATTTTGTAGGGCTGGCTGGATAAGGACTAGCCAAGAGACATGCATGTGGAAATCTTCACCCACAGACCTCTGCAAAGATTTACTTCAATATTGGCTTAGTTGAGTAGCAGTAGCAATTAGAATGGGTCTGCACTGGCAAGGCAAACTTGAAATGATTCTCTGCAAACCCCTGTAATTAGATCACCAACAGCTGTTTAGCCTTGCTGACCCTTAGCTGAAATAATAATGATTTCAACTGAAAAGGCTTCAGTCCCAGAAGAAATATGACAAAAAGCACGTCATCAAGTTCGCACATCAGGGAATTAAACATTATTTGATGATTATTCTGAGTCCTCTCTTGACAAGGCTGAATGATAGAAAAATAAAATTTGGTGCCAACCACAGAAAAATTTTGGTTAGGAAAAAAGGATGCACTGTGCAATTAAAAGGGGGATTCTCCCTGAACATACTACCTGTTCCTAACCACTGTATTGCTACACATCTGAAACACAGCCTGTCACAGTTGGCAAAGTTAACGTGATACAAAATCCACAACTGAGAAACACGGTTCAAATCTAAGTAAAGATCATATTTTTCCTCCACTTCGCAGAAATTACAAGTTACAAGTTGTAGTGCAGCTTGAAAACAAACACATGTCTGGAATGAATACTTGAAAAGAAAACAAACAGAAAAGCAAACTCACTGGCCTGATGGAAACAGTGCTGTTGCTGATATATCTCTTTCTAAGGCTGCATATGTGCATTGTAAAGCCTGTTTGCCAATGTGGTTGAACCAACCTCAACCTGAGCCAGTCCTGTAACAATGTGCAGCTAAATTGATGTTAGATCTGACTAGACCATAATCCTATAAAAGCTTAAGCCCAGTTCCTGGATCCTTTAGAAAAGGAAAAACTATACTGCTGACAAATCAGTTTAATGTGGAAGCAGTAGGGAGGAAGAAAACTGATTCAAAAACATTGCAGAATACATATAGAATTAAATTAAAAAGCACAGCATAGAAATAGAGCTAATATTTAGAGCCAACATAACAATACAATATAATTACATCAAAAATAATAGAAATATAGAAAGCCATGGAACTCCAAGCATAAGAGTAAATTGTTTCTCTCCACTGAGGAGCTACTAGAGCAGCCTGCTGCTCACAGAGATGCCTCAGCTGCACATCAGTAGTGACGTGAAGAAGATGCCCTCCTCAGGGCTCTTTGCTGGTGCTTGCCAGTGTAACACATGATATCTGTCAGAATACAAAGTCCTACAAAAACAGGAGGTTCAAGGTGTTACCCTTCTCAGCCCACTGAGCCACACACAGCAAGCTCATCTATTTATTGCATGACTCTGTTCTCCAAGGAGCTCTCACAGCATTTGGCATGGTACCCCACTGCTGGGGGTTTTTCCCCCCCTCCTCATTCTGATGGAGTTTTCTGAGCTGCTTTTAATCCAAATTCCTGACTAATTCTGGAATTATTAAAATATTTTGTTTATTGGGTTTGCTTAGTATTTTTATGAATTTCACATTCATTAAACTTTCCTTGCTTCACTTATAGAGCAATATGTACAGTTTGAATTTTCTCCCAAAGGAAAAAACAAATAATTTTTATTAAGCTGATAGATCAGCTATGCTCAAATATGCAAGGCAGATTTTGGTTGTTCCTCTTCTGGGAACTCTGAGGGATCAAATGCAAGTTTCTCCTAACATACCGGGTTTTTTATTTGTTATATATTTCAAATTGAGCAACCGAAATATTTCTCCTTAGTCACACTTTATTAGAGCATGTGTAATACATAAAAAAGCGTGTGTAGAGAAGACAATGCAAAGGAGTGGCTAACAGACCACAGCCCATCACAGGTTTAGAAACTCAGTCCACACATTCTGCTTTCCACCAGCACTCAGGGACTGCCAAATGACTTAGGGGCTCCTACACACGTGGCAAAGCCAACCTAGCCCAGGTTTCCTTTGTCGAGCCTGCCTAGATGCAATGTTAGAGCTGGTACGTCACCATTAAGAAGATTTTAATGGGCTTTGGAGACATGTGATACTATTTATAATCAGCCCTCCTAGACAGTTGTTTGCATACTCCTCCCTGATGCAGCTTCCCTTGAAGAGAGTTGCTACACAATCATTACAAATTGATTGCAAAAGAGCTAACAATCATGATTAAATCATTAAATTCTTGTCTACGCTTCAGAGAGCGGAGAGAAAATTAACTTCCCACCAACCTAATTTTTTCCTGAACATGAAATAATGATTTTCTGCCCGTCTAATTACAAAGCCAACATCTGATCAAGCCGGCATCCAGAGGGGATTATCACATGCACAAGTATTAGACCTCATTACCAGCTTGAGTGCAAAATTATTACATCTTGTAATTGGATGGTGAGATTTATATACAGATCGGCCCGGTTTCTGTAAGATTGTAATTACAAGCTTCGTTGGTTAGCTACTTATCACTCAGCACAGAAGAGAGGAAAATAAGCAACAGAAAAAGCATTTCATTAACCCATAACCCTATCAAGGGAGAACCACTGTAACATCCATGTCTGCATTAGGGAGAACAGCTAAATTCACAGATGAAACAATTTATTATACTCTTTGCAAATGGGATTTCATTTTGTTTAACCCCTAATGAACTATTTTGGTAAACTGTATAAGCAAACCATCCATTTTATAGACAACTAGGTTCAATATAGTAATTATAAGGGGTAACTGACTGAAATAAATACTCATCTGCTTAGGGGCAAGGTTATTTGATATACAATTGCACATAGATCTGAGCATTCACAATAGGCAGAGTAAATAAAGAGCTCTCCTTGGCTTGTTACAGAGACTGGAAAGCCCCTTGCATACAATCAGAACTGAGAGAGCATAAGAAATCCTGCTGGTGAGACTAAGATATACACATACAAATTACCAAAAAGCTAAGATTGCCAGGGTTTGCAAGGGCAGGCCATGTCTGGAGCACAATTAAAAGCAGAGTAACACCCTGCACTGCTGCTTTGGGGGTGTCAAGGGGCAGGTATGTATAAACACCTGAATGGGAGAGACATGAGGGACAGACAAACAACTTCCATTCAAACAGTAATTTCTAAATCCCATTTCTAGGCTTTTTAAGCAGAAAAAGCAAACTGAAAAGAGTAAATACCCATATGAGACACATTTGGCCCACTCTCTGTTCCACCTTCATTTTCCAGCTCTGATGGCAGGATATCAATGGAGGCTTATCACTGACTTCAATTCCTACTTTTAATAAGCCCTGACATCTTTGGGTGTTTATTAAAGCAGCCTGATCTTAAATAGGGTGTAGGGCAGAACCATCATATGCTGGGTTTTCCTCTTTTTTACAAATACTCAATCTTTTACACACCTAGAGCAGATAAAAAGTCACACCATTATAGCAGACCTTGGGGATCTACATTCTTTCTTCTGGTATCCAGTAACAAGTTTCAGAAGGGCAAAAACGTTCTTTTTCTGTTGAACTATATTTATTTCATTAGTAGCAAAACCAACTCAGTGCTCAAACCCAGGATGATTGGATGACCTAAGTAATGGGAAGGTATCCTGGGTATGAAGAAGTGTTTTGCATAATCCCTCACACTTTCTACCCTACATGAAAACCTAATGCAGTAAAGTTCTGTTGTAGATCGATGGTGACTTTGACTCACAATGCAGAAATGCAGAGTGTTTCAAAAGAACACAGATTTTTAAATGGTTAATAGAATATTTCCCAACAGAGTTCAATTTTGGAAAACAACCTTAATTTCAATGATCATTTTCATCACAAACCTAATTACAGTGGATGTTTATCTCATGTCAGCTGTAAAACTCTGATCGATTTCAGTATTGCAGGGTAAACTCATAAGCAGCATATCAAGACTATCTGCAAAGGGGGATGATTCATTACGATTGTTTTGAGTTGTAGCACCCAAAGATTCCAGCTCGGCTCTACACTATTCTGGACATTGATCACACATAGATAACAGAAAATATCTCCTGCAGAGGTCTTGCAGTCAAAGGCAACTGATACAAAAGTGTGTAACACTGAACTGCTACCTTGAGGGTGTCTCAGCACTATAATTCTCTTTAACACAAACTGTTTGCCAGATAGATCCTTTCTTGTTATTACTCTCAGCCTATATAGTAAATGTTTCTATATCCTTCTAAACAGCCTTTTCAGTAGTCTTATTGTCTCCTGTCAACTCCAAATTCAAAACAGACACACACACAAAACCAGGAGAATCCAAGTACACTTTCCATAGTTTATAAAAAAAAAAGTGAGGTTATACTTGTACTTCAAAAAGAAAAGTAGATGTTTAATAAAGAACAAAGACATTTAAGAATAACTGAAATACTAACTAGGTGGGCAGTATAGTTACTAAGTGTTGTGTGAGAAAAAATAAAACAACTGATTGAAGAAAACACTGCAAATTCCAAATACTTCTGTAAAAAATAAGTCTATTAAATGCAGCAAGCAAGTCAGGTAGCACAATTGGAGACAACAGCAGCTTGGATCGCAAGCCTAGAACCCAATTTATATGCTTTGGATTGTAAAAATACACTGCACTGGCACTGTGGCCTCTTGCATCATCAACCAATGTCCACCAGGTCTAACATGCCTATGGCATCTGAACCATTAATGCAGCATAACAAGCCTGAGCTTGTCTCTGTATTTTGCTGTCACCACCTGAGCAGCGCAGAGCTCCTGTGCTTAAGGACCCATCCACAGGGCTACACCCCAAACATCTGGCACCACCAACCCAAGAAGGCATCACAGGGACAGGGAAACTTGAAAATCTTCTTTTAGACAGAGCATATGGAGAAAGTTTATCAGTTTATATGTTTACCAGTTTTCATGGACAGAATTGTCAGCAAATAAAAATTGTCATGGAATAAAATAAACAAACTGGCTTCAGGAAGAGAGAAAATAAAGAATATATTACCCAATATGAAACAAATTATTTGATATTTTGCATATGACCATCTTACTTCAGATCTTTCCATTATACACAACAATAGCCATTTACATATATTTGTACTTCACAGCAATACAGACAGTGAAAAAAATCCCAATTTGTAAAGCTCCCTCCCACCTTTACTCTGGTGCAAAGGCTGCAATTGGAATTCAGGCAGCAGAGATGCACATGTGTAAAAAGAATATGAGCAAAGAAAGCATCCAGTGTATTTAGTCTGCAGTCCAAATAAGTACTTGTAATACTGTGTTGTTTTTTTCTTTCTGATAGATATATTTTATATGCATTATTTATTAAGCTGCTCTAAGGTCATGTCCTAGCCTTAATTTCCACTGCCCCATTTCTTTCTGTTTATTATTTGTACTCTGGTAGCACCAAGTTGCTCCTGCCACCACCTGGATCCCATTCTGTTACAGACAGCTAGTCCAAAGGAGAGGGATGCACACTGTCTGGGTAGAAAGCAAAAAGGTCAAATACCTTGCAAGCACGGGCTTGCTGAGCTTCTTGCATATTTCCAATAGATTCATTTTCCCTAAGGAGTGGCATATGGAAGAGAATGGGAAGATGAAGTGGTAGCGAAATGAGTCCAAGAAATCACAGGTTTCAACAAACAAGCTGAAAAGAACCTGCACATTTGCATACTCACACGATTTCTATCCAGCTATGTTTTACTACACAGTGCCCCAGCAGACCTTGTCATGCAAGCATCTAGGACCCTAAAAAGATGCACCTGTTTCCCCAGAAGGGCACATTTCACAGCCACATCGTAAGAGTCATGAACCTTGAACAGACATGGGACCTTGCTTTTAAACAGAGCAGACTGACATTGCCCAGAACTCAGACACACAGGGAAACACAAAAGTACTCTCTGTGGGGAGACATGTTCAGTCAAGGTGATCCTGAGCATTTCTCACTGTCCATGATGGCAGACTGAATATGGAAGCAGGAAGAGCGGTCATAGCTTTGGGGAATCTTTCATAAGATTCGATTGATCCTCTCAAATTTTAGGAATGAGAAAGAATGAAAGCTGCACTTGTTTCAATCACTAGGGAATAGCAGCCTATTTGAAATTTCTTGTCAATCTTATTTTTCAACCAGACCTCAAGTTAAAAGTTGCAGTAGATACCTGCCTTCTGCTTCACAGCACACAAGGTGAGCACACAGCAGAGGCAGAACTCCCTGCATTTACCTCCTCCCACACTGGAGCTTGGAGCTTAGAGCTGTCATAAAACCCTGAGTGAACATACAGGTTCTGTTTGGTGAAGCAGTTTGCTTTCAGTTGTGAAGAGTGGAAGAGTAACAAATGCTATTTCCCATTCTTCCTTCTTCCTCACCCTCCTGATTTCATCTTCTTTACCTCATACACCATGCAGCCATGCTTTAGGTAGGGATGGTCAATAAGCAACAGTTTCCACACTAATCTTCAGTGTGAGTGGTTCCATAGACAGAAAACCGGGAGTCATTTGCTTTTCTCTCCCAGGGTTCATGGAGATAGATATAGGAAGGGGCCATCTCCTACCAAACCCATTTTGACTGCCTGTGTGGTTGGACTGCGTTATACATTGAGTCCACAAAGCCTAATTTTAAGGCAAAGAAACTAACACAGCATTCAAAGATGAAATAAAAAAAAAAAAAAACATTCTGGAGTAGCATACATCCTTTTTCTCTAAAATATTTGAAAACATAAATACATGCATAAAATTTTGTGAAAATATTTTGGCACACAAATTTTGAGTAAAATCAATAAAACCTGCAGGCAAGACAGGATTCACACATGGTGTTGAATGCTACTCCAGGCAAAAACGAGTCTGTTTCCCTTGTTTTGGCAATTCTGGTGATATTCTGTGCTTTATGAAGAAATGGTATGGATTACACACTGTGCTGTTTTTTTCCATTTTCACTGTGTTTCTAACTTCTGGGGGTTTATCTGGATTTTTTGACTCAAGGCTCTGTGTGGAATCCCTGCAAGTGATCGATACCAATGCATCCCACCCCATGAGTCATACCAAAATTCTGTGATTTGGAGCAACTCCTTTTTCACCCTCAACTTGGCATCACTTGTTCTTTGATTTCATTCTTTTCCATGATCTCTTCTACTTCTGTTTGGGATCTCTCATTAGCCTTGCACAGCTTTTCCAGAAAACAGAATCATCTCATTTTTATCCCTCTTACTGAAAAAGTGAAATGCAATAAACCTCAGCAAGTCTGGTGCCTTTGTTCACACATTTGTATCCCCATTAAATGCCACTTAATAAATTCTGCATCATAAAAAATTAAGGTTGGAAAGGGAGAAAAAAGGAACTTGGGTGACACTTCTGAAAAATCTAACCAATCTAGCTGATAGGAAAGCATGATGGAACAGAAAGCAGGTGAAGACAAACTGCTGCTTCCCTTGAATTTATTGGAAAAGTAAGAGTTAAGTCAATTCCAGCAATGCTTAAGGGTCCACCAGTGGAGTGGCATGCACAAGAAGCCAAATTTGGTATTTAGGTTTGGTATTTAGTTTTCTTGTTCTGCCTCTGGGTTGGGGGGGATCAACTGAAAACAGAACTCAAGGGAATGGAAAGTCCAAGAAAAAAATAAAGGAGCAGAAAGCCATCAGCATGTGGAGAGCTGAGTTTGAACAGGAAACTACAAATAAAGTGCTGAATACAGACAACACCAAAATATGGCACAGCAAAATCTTGTAGTGCAAGAGCTTGTCATTCCCCAAGAACAAGGTGTGTAAGGCCTTTGCCCCATCTCTGAAACCCCATGGCCAGAGCCTCTGCATGGTGCAATAAACCACCACCACCCACTCTGTAGGAAAGAGCCACTGGAGCACCCACCCCTTCCCTCCCTGCATGCAGAGCTTCCATCCTTTGCTCACAAAATGCACTTTAAGTGACATTGCCTCTTAATGAAACACACACTTGGTGGACTCAGAGTAATTTGTTCTTTTTGAAATGTCACTGCACACAGGCGGCTGCTGCTACAAATTCAGACACAAGCAGCTCCACGGCTGAGCCAGGCAGGGCACTCACTGCCCCTCTCAGGCTGCAAATACCCAACCTCACCCTGAGGGCAGGATCTGTGCCATCCCCTTCCTTACACAACTGGCCTGATGGGGCAACTGGGACCCTTCCATGCTCATAAAACATTTTCAACTCAATTTTGAGCTATATTTCTTGATGCTCAAAAGGAGGGCATACCTAAATCCCAAGATCACAGCTAAAGGAAACCAACCAACACACACAAGCTTGTCCTGCCAGTCATTCACAAAGCAACTAAAATAAAAATTACTGCATTTAGCAGTGGCAGAAGCACTATGAGCCAGGCAACAGCAGCAATGAGCTCTATTCACTGCGGCCCTTCATTATGTATCACTCAGAGAAATCCTGCTGTTTTCTCTGTTTGCAAGCAAGCCTCAAGCCTTTTCTCAGCAGCTGTCACTTGGTTCACAAAAAAAAGGCCTCTCAGCACCATGGCGATTAAATACCATTATAACTTTCCTCCTTCTGCATACTACAGTAGGCAATCAATATGGGCTTACATTTTATGAGACAAGGAGTTAACTTGTTCAATTACGGTGCAGACAGCTCTATTCTTTTGTAACAAGTAATCTGGGTAGGGAAATCGATACTGACAGGCCCGATGCACGCCAGCTAATTTCATATTATCCTCAGCCAATCGGGTACCTGCGAATAATAGAGTTGTTGTTACAGTTCATTATGGGGAGGTGGGATCAATACCGGTACAATAAGAGGATTGGCAATGCATCTGCTGCATAAGTAACCCTGAAGGGAAAGAAGGTCCCACCAGTGCAGCCAGCACACTCACATTTACATAGCCAGGGAAAACAAAAGTGCCAGAGAGGTCCCTGCTCCCTGACCTACAATTAAAGATGAAAATACTCCAGAATTGGAGCAGGATAAACAAAACTCCCTCGCCTACTTCCAGAATAAAACAGAGGGGGGGGAGCAAAGTTGAAGAAAATGTTAATAGCAGATTAAAAGACATGCATGTGCTTCATAAAATGAGATAACACATGCACAGCTAAATGAACCAGAAACAATCTATTATTTTTTGAAGCATTACATTAATATACAATGTATGCTTGACAAAATACAAAGCAGAAAGGGAAAAAACATACAGTCCTATTCTGAGGAAGAGTATATATATTTTATACACATGGTATTTTATGGAGCATGTTTTCTTTGATGATGTCAAGTCCTACCTATGTTAACATTTATTATGCAGGGTATGCAAATGGGGCACAAGAAAAGAAAGAGATTCTGGTATTCAAATTAGGGATTAGAGAGAGAATTCTGTGGTGTGTGTATAAAACAGCTTGAGAAGTAACAATATGCTTTTTATTTAGGTGAAGAAATACAAGTGGAAAAAAATTTTAAAATAAAAACATTTTGGAAAAAAAGGGGGTTTTTGAAAATTATGTATTTCTTTAGGTAGCAAAAGATTAATTTCTATCTGTCCACACTCACAGAACAGATACCAGAATTATCTTGGAAGGGAACATTTACATCTAACATTTTCATACAATTCCCCCCCCCCCCCCAGTGATA
>JAWWEE010000018.1:10760769-11018553 GCA_035221455.1 Xenops minutus
AGGGGAGGGGAATCTTAACTATGCCATTTTCTTCTATGTTCAGCATTCTTTACTGCTGTTATCTCACTAGAACTCCCAACCATACATTTATTAAAGCACTCCAATGCCTTGCTGGAGATGGGTCTGAAAGGTTACATCTCACTAATGGGCTGAAGTTAATTTTGATGGACAAGTGCTTCATGTGCCTTTGAAACTGGGATGGCAAACACCCTCTTCATCATCATTTCTACCAGTCCTGGCAACCTACTGTGTGAGGGTTAATAAATCCCTCACCAGCTGAGGACAAACCAAGAGCCATAATTTTAATAATGCAAATTTATCTTTTACATACATCTTAATATTAAAAGATGATTATAGAGCAAGAAAGCAGGTGAGAACAAGATATGTAAGCAATGTCTTCCTTTTATTACAACTCTTCATTTTTATCTTGTCTTAAATGAGCGAAGTGGTAAGTTGCCTTGCCCACTTCAGTAAAAGAGTTTTACCCCTGTCAGGAGCACATGGGTTGTACAACAATTGCAACTCCAACACTGAACAGGTGTATTTTGGCAATAACTCATTGCTACATCTCTTGGATAAGCCAACTTTATGAATAAAACTTCTACCCATGCAAAAGTATCTCTCTGGGATAAAACATGCACAAAAAAAAAAAATTAGGTGTGAGCCGTTTATCCAAAAAATCCAAAACCAAAGGCTGCCCTCCTCCTAAACAGATGAAGTCTATGCTACAGAATGCAGCCTGGATCCCTCCCCTTTTCTTTTCCTTTTACACATAATAAAGGGAAACTATCTTTTATGTAATTCATTATTCTACTAGCAAAGAGAATACTGAACTCAAAGTGCATGATCTCCATATCACTGTGGGAAAAGGATTCATGAGACAGAGGTTCAGATTCAATAGCTCTTTACATCTCTCTCACTTGCAAAGACATCACAGTCTACCTGAGCTTTGTCTCGTGCTAATCTGCATTTTCCTTTTTCCATTATTTCCCCCCAAATATTACCTACCTAGCTCTAATAATGGCGGAGACAACTTCAACATGGGAGCCAAGTCTGTTGAACTCCGGAATGAAATACTTATGTGGAATTAAACTGCTCATAAAAAATAGCGTAAATCAGCATTAGTCAGTCAATTATTACACTTAGAATTACATAACAGAGACACATTGTAGAAAGCTGGTCAGAACACAAGCAACTGGAACATGCATGGGACTAAACAATGAATTTGCACATGTTCAGCAGAATTCCAGCTTTTTTCCAGCAGGAAGGGAAATTCTGCATCAACCCAGGAGTTTAGCATAAAGCTACTTTTATTTTTAGTTTGTCAAAAGTGAAGAAAGTAAAGCATCTTATATATAGTCTCAACATAAAACAGAAAAATTTCAGAATTGGCTGCTCAGCCTGTAACTATGGTCTGTTACAGTCATAATCCCCAAATCGCAGCATTAGTGTTTTACAGACTGTTTGGACACGTTAGACCACTGAAAACAGCCACAACTATCTCCAAATGTTACTAAAGGTACCTTTGGTACTGCTGACATATTTTAGGAAGAAACAGTAATGACATCTTTCTAAGGTAAGAAAATTACTTTTTGTTCTGTGGTCAGATCTTTCTCGGACTAATCAATCTACCTCGTACCTTGGGAAACAGTTCATAAAAGCAACTAGGAGGGATCAAAGCTGGAGGAAATGACTTCTCAGAACTTCACTGCCAGTGAAAATAAAGCTACAATAAGCACACATCTCAGCCACAAGCAGGAGAATTCCCTCTTGGAGACAACTCCTTGGAAAACAAGAAGTTTGGAAAAGTTAAATGCAGTGCATCTAATGTGTACTGCATAATTGGATGAAATAATTCTTCACAAATAGATCCCAACACAGAAGAAAAAGGTTCTCAAAATATGAAGATACTTTACCTCTTAAAGAAGACAAAAAAACTTATTTTTAAAGTGTGAACCAAACAAATGAAAAAAAAATCATAAAAAACAATGATCACACTATGTTTAGAAGTGAGGTAATATCATATCTGGCATCATTAGGTATCCACCACTTTTTAAACATTATCCTTTTCTATTTCAACATGATTTTTTAAATATGCCTTATCTTTCTCACTCTTTTTCTCAAAACACCATTTCCTTTACCAAAGCTAGCACTAAGACCCAAACTCTGAAACACTTTGAGGGCCTTAACCCAAGATCCAACCCAAACCCCAGAGTCTCCCAGTTAATTTCAGTTACACACAGCAAGTCCATCCCCTGGACTCCTGAGACACCCACAGCAGCCAAAGAGTCCTCACACCCCTCTGTACTCCAGTGGGGTTTTGCAGTCAGAGATGCCCAGATCCCACCACAACCCACTGATGTGCCTTTACAGCCATGACCCACTAATTTCACCCTGGTTTGGGAATGGGTATGCAGAGCAGCAACTGTTTTATATGTTCTCAGAAACTTCAAGCCCAAGTTAAGCTGAAAGTCTTCCTTACAACATTTGTAATTCTTGTCTTCAGCACTTTTATGGCTCTGGGACTAAGCTGTTACAAAGCCCTGTAACACTGTGTTCTTCCTAGGATACTCTAAGCAAACAAGCAGCTGATTCTCCACACCCTCTTTTTCAAGTCTTTGTATGTATCTGACTATACAATAAAAATAAATTTCCACCAGCAAGTTGAACAAAATCCAAGGTTTTTAGCTAAATTCAATCGATTCAGGCCAATACAAATACAGGAAATACAATACAGTTTAGGAGTGCAAAAGCCTATAAAACCTATAAAACGTTTCTGGAGGCAGTGATCCATGCCAAAATGCCAAGCATAATATATCCAATAATATACACAAAATTTTTTCATGTAGACAACACATCCCACACTTGTATATCTTAACTGGTATCACCAGCACTGCTTATTTCAGGTGCAAAAGAGATTAGCTGAATGCTATATACATCAACAGTGAATTCCATCTGAGTACAGTGAAGTGCTTGGCAGAAGGATATACTTTAAGACAGCCAACTTGATAAAATTCATAGGCCTAGATAGCCAAGATCCTCTCTAATTCTTCAGTCTTACAACCCAAGGAACATATATGTCAGAATCAGACTGTTGCCATTGTATGGAGACCAATTAAACAGAGGGACAGGAGTTGAGCATTCTTTCAAGTCCCCAGCAACTCAATGGGTCTAAATAAAGGGATGACCTTTATTTAGAGTACTACCTCCTTCCTGGCTAGTTCCATATACCTAGATCATAAGTGGGTGCCTGGGACAGGAGAGCAACCTTGGTAGAGCATGTTCTTAATAGCCCTGAACAGGGGCATGTTCTTTCAACCAATGCTTTATGGGGGAAGGTTGACAAACACCTATGACAGACTGAACCACAAGTCCAGCAGTTCTGAGAGCTGTGGGTCTTGGCCAAGACCTCAGCAGAGCTGCTTGCTGAAATCCATGTAATACCTACAATGCAAAACATGAGCTCAATTGATACTGATTGGTGCCATTAACTCCTTTGTTAAATATTGAATTCCAATAAGAACGACAGCCAAAAGAATTGCAAAAAACCACAGCCTTCTAAAGGAAATAAGTCAACTTAAAGTAGTTTTTTGACAGCAGTACCTTAATTGCAGTAATCCCATCTAAACAGCTCCAAACAGACAAAAAGCTGTTTATAGAGATTTACTACACAAGTGATAAAGTTTCCTTTTCCAGAAGCCCTATCACCTGGCAAGAAGCAACTGAGCAGCTTGATAAAGAGGGCACCTCAGGCACTGCCATCATAGCCTGAGCTAACTTTGCTGGAAAGAGGGGGGGGAAAAAAACCAAGTAGATGATCAGAGCTCCAAGGTGAAAGCTGCCAACATTTTCTTACCAGGGGGTAGAAAACCATACGAGTTTAAATACTTCATGTTCAATGAGAGCTATGCCTTTAAACTGTTGGCACCACTGGTCCTTCAGGTTGCTGAAGTTAAACTACATTGGCATTGCCAGAAAGCAGCAGCAGTGCTTGCCAACCAGTCAGTCCCTGAGCAAGCTGATGAAATCCAGCACACACAGACACCACCACTGGCAGGAGAAATGCTACTGAATGGATGCGACACTACAAAGAGCAGTAATAAGGCTATAAGGGATAATTTCTCCTGTAATTTTAGGTAAATCTTGAAACAGAAGAAACAACCAAGCATATGAAATAGATATATGTAATGTGATTGAATAGCATTACTGAGCTACAAAGTTTACATGCCAAAGGGATTTTAAATTTGCACCAGATTCCACAATTCCACATCCTACTGCATGTTTGGCCCCTTACATTTAAATATGGATGGTTACTATATCATCATCTACTGTCTCTTGTTCATATTAATATTACAAATTTTAAAATGAAAAATAAATACCTCATTTAAAGGTCAGAATTTAGCCTGCAAATGTCTTCAGGTGTCTCCCATCTCAGAGTCATAGACTCAAACAATACAAGTTGAGCCAGAAATGTACTAAATGGCTTTCTGCCCTACCTTTCAGTACATCCTATATTTATTACTGTAAAGGTAAACAAAGACAAATGCAATAGAGAATTTAATCAAAACACTAAATTTCATAAATACAAGATTATCCACTTCTGTTTATGCATTTTGATTTGAAAGACTCCATGCTTACAAACCTGCCTCTGAAACACTCCCATATTTTGCTTTCAGTGCAGAAGTTCATCACAGGGCTGAACTTTTCCAGTAGAGAAAATAAAAGGCAACACCACATTCAATTCAAAATCTAGATATAGAGAGCTGATTTCCTAACTGACTTGCACCACCTGCAAGTACAACCCAACATTTACTCATGTTGTAATAAGGGCAGGATCCTGGAAGAACCAATGTGTTAACCCTGGAGTAATGCCCCATGAACTTCAAAGGGGAAGGGAAGATAAGGACATAAAATCATTCATCAGCATGAAAATATATTCAGAAACAGACTAAGTTCTACAAACTGAGGAAATAAAGACTATTTATATTTTAACATAGTTAAAGTATTAATTATACAAAATATATCCCCTTTTTTAATCTGAAGCTTAAAAAAGTCTTCTAGCTTGCCATAATCAGAACCTTATTTTACATCTTATCTAGGAGGCACTAAAGCTACCACACACATTCATGTACCATGTTACATCACAGACACAGCTTGCAAGGGGAATCTTTAAACTTACTGGAGCACCAGTAGGAATCTTTTATTAGCCACAATATAAAACTATTAACTCTATTCAGATACCCTTGCAATATCCTAGAAAATTTTTCCAGAGAATATTAAAGTGCAAGCCTTCACCATGCACCCTTTTTCGTGTGGAAAGGGCATTTGCATTGCTATTAGCACCACTTTCCTAACAGAGGCCCTGAAAGAGCCTTCCCTAAATCACAGTGAGAAATCAAACAATCGTTAGAAGCTGCAATCTGTGGATTTTATGTATTTTCACTAAATCCCATTCTCCTTGACTGGAAAGAGACTGACCAACCCCCTTCCCTGCCCCACCAAGGACCTTGGTCTCCCCCAAACCCTCTCCCATTCTCCATCGGCTTCCTCTGGGTTCTCCACTTGGTGCTTGAACTTGAATGCCAGGGGTGGTGCAATGGCTGCGCTTTCTTTTCCAAGGCCACGATGCCAGGAACTAACTATATGTGAAATGTTCCATCCCTGCAGGTTTTCCTGCTCCAACATTTTCTAAATAAATAAATAATTAAAAACAACAGCGTGTGCCACATTCCAGCCCTGAATTCCCGGAGCAGCTCAGGTCCTTAAACTGAATAATTTGCCTCAGCTTGCGTATTGCAAAACCCATTCAGCAAAAGATTATGGGCCTTTAAGTGCCATCCAGGCCTGAAATATGACTCTAGGGCTTTAGGATGTCAGAATTGAGAATTGCTAGTGAATATTCTGTTCTGGCAATACTAAAACTACAGTTATTTAGCAATATGGGAGCAGGCAAATGGGGGCAGGGGAGAGAATCTGACAGAAAGGAAAGACTATAACTTAGCAGAAACAGAGGTGCAGTTTTCATATGTAGCCACATGAATTCTTTATGGAATAAAATGCATTTGTGAATCAAAAAGCGGATGCAGATTTATATTCCCACTTAAATCTGCCAAAAGCCAGTAAATGAATACTGAGAGCTCATTTTAGTTCAGGAAACAATTTATGAGGACACATAGGTGGATGCAGGTACTCCACACAAACAGTCTCAAGGGGAATTAGCAGCTGCTTCTGCTCTTCATAACAAAGAATAAATAGACTAAACTGAAAATTAGCAACACCTCATTAAATGTAAAACCATCCACATATAAAGCAGCTAGGACTCAATCCTTAAAAAATTCAGAAGGTGCAGTGTAACATGAAAGCCAAAGGAGCTTTTGTCATCCCATCACAAATTATTTAGGCTTAGATTGTGGCATCAAGCCAAAGCTCAGAGATGGAACAGTTGTGAGCCACTTTCTCTAGTAAAAGTTGCCTTCTGACCTCAGGTTTTTTAGTCCTCTTCAGCACTTCACAACCTCCACCCCACATCCCCAAGTCTCTGCCTCCCTCTCCAGTGCAAGTTTACTTCTGTAACTGAGGAGAACCTGCCCTGTGAACTGTGTCCAGCCAGTGCTTAGGGATTATTAGTAACTCCAGTTATTTCCAAGAAAGCCTGGATGCTCCCAGGAAAGGTTGGCAATGCCTTGAGGCTCCTTCTGCAACTGCTCCTCGCTGGAGCTCAACTCAGGAACAGAGATGTATCTACAGGGCCTAACACAAACCAGTTCTATGAGTGTTGCATGTATAAATGATGCACACAATTACAGACAAACTGCATAGACTCACAGGACTATTTGCTCAAGGGAAGAGCCTTGTGGCACTAGCAAGTATGCACAGTGAATGATATGGAGCATGAACTACTTCTTGTGTTCCCTCCCATAACTTTTCAGATCATAAAAAGGTTTGGGTTGGAAGGAACATTTAAAAGTCATCTAGTCCAATCACCCTGCAATGAGCAGGGACATCTTTGACTAGAAGAGGTTGCTCAGAGCCCCATCCAGCCTGACCTTGTATGTTTCTGAGGATGGGAAATCCACCATCTGAGAAAGTTGGACAGTGTTTCATGACCTTTATTCTAAAAATTTTCTTCCTCATATCCAATCTGAAAAATCCTCTTATAGTTTAAAACTTTCATCCCCTGTCCTGTCACAGCCAGCCCTGTTAGAAAGTCTGTCCCCATCTTTCTCACAACTGCCCCTTATCCTTAAAGTATTTTAGGAACCACATGAAAGTTTCCATAAAAGAGTGGGCAGTTTTCATTGCCCCCATTTTGGAGTCTCCAGCCTAAGGGATAATTGGATGTCTGACTTCCAGTAACCTTTAAACACATACTTCTACCATCAGACCTTTCAGAGATGTTTCAGTTTGGGCTGGTGAATTTCAATGCTTGGATTACTGTCAGTTTTGAAACTGCAGACCCCCTCAAGCTGTTGGGTTTTGTGTGTGAGTGTGTGTGTTCAAATCACAGTGGTTTCATCACACAGGACATTAAGTGCTGACCCAGTTCAGAGTTACATTTGACAGCCAGGACCATATATTTGCCTTACAAAACACCAACCCCTCTTAAACCCTTGGCACAGCAGAGATTGCCCTCCAGTCTCTGTCAATAAATTGTTTGCTAAGGCTGAGCTCTGATCTGTGGTTAGTGCCAGAGGAAGGGTGATGCCAGGTAAATCATCTTTGGTACTGTGGTATTTAGGTTTTCCTTGGAGAACCAATAGCCGATCTCTGTCCTTAGCTTTGGATTGGAATTATACCACTGAATGGCTCATGATCTGCTCATAACTAAGAGATTTAAGTCAAAAGACTGAAACACATACAAATATCGAGCTATAACAAAGAATACATTAGGGTTTACATCTGATAATAAATTACTCTTCATAAGTAAGAAAACTAACAACTCAATTTTATATGGTTAATAAACAAGAAAATCATTAAAATGGGCTCAGTTCTGACTGCATGTTACATTGAATGAGTAAAGAGAGAAATCTTTCACTCAACTTTTCTGCATTACTGTTTTTCTGAGTTTTCTTTCAAGTCCCTACAACAGGTTTTTGAAAAGATTGGGGTTTTGACATTGTTTCCTGACACTGATGCCTCAAAGAAGTTAATAACCTATAAGAGGCATCAAGGGGAAAGTGCATCTTACAACCTGCAAGTCATTAGCAGCATCCTGAGGTGACAGAGAAAGCTAAAACAGTGTCAGCTCTCTTATGGAGCAGATCCAAGATACACAAGAGAAGTGTCCTCGTGTGAGACAACAGAGTACAAATGTGTCTGCTAACAGCCCACAACAAGAGCTAGTGACTCACATTGTGGCAGAAGGAAAGATTCTCTCTAGCGCAAATACATTTTCATTGCATAAATTCATGCTGCAATAACAGCATGCACTTAAAGAGACACAATTAGAATTAAGCAGTAACCTAAAACCATCTCTTACATGAAGCGTGCCTAAAAAATTTTCTTTTTTCTACCTTTGTATTTTAGCAGCATATATTTCAGTTCAAAGAAACAGTGATATTAGGGTTTGAGTTACCAAATATTTAGAGATATAACTTTACTGAGCCCTGTGGTTAATATTACTGAAGTCACCTATTGTATGCTAATACACCCAGCTGGCTGAGTGTGTGCAGGATGAGATGCTTTACTCATTACATTCACAAATAGGAAGGCCAGCAGGGACCATTACAGTCTGGGCTGACCTCCTGCATAAAACAGGCCATCAAATTCCAAATGTAATATAATTAGGGTTCTCAGGTCTAACTGATAACAGCAGCAAATGCCCCACGGAGACTTTAAAAATGTGTCAGGCAAATTTACACATTGAAGGTATGCTTTGATGTATGTCACTGAAACATCACTAGAGCTAAGCTCATTCATGCCCAGAAGATCCTGGAATTTTTTTATTATTATTTTTTAAAAGCTGTTCCTGACAGTCTTCCTGCTTCAGGGAAAGCTGCAAGGACTGTTTATTGCTCTTGTCTTTTCTTAATAATTTTTAAGCCCCACTCCAGGCAATGGCCCAAGATATTTTTCTGGTTCTGTTATTTACTTGCCTGAAATGACTGCAAATATGGTGCCTGAGGGTTCTGCAGGCTCTCCAAGGACAGAAACTGACACAGCATTTTTTATTTTTTAATCCTCCCCAATATCAATAGCCTCAATTGTGTTGGTTTTTCTCTCTTTTTTAATTACTTTTAGCTAAGTGGGCTTGAAAAAAGCCCTTCAATTAACCCCTACAAAGATATTTCAATTTTTATTAGTATTTAAACCATTGAATCACTTATGCCATCACCCAAATTGGCTGTGCTACATTTTTCTCCCCAGTGGAAAAATTATTCCTCGATAATCATTATTGTCGTCAAATTACAGTTCCATAGAGAGTCAGATCATATGAATATGCCAAAGAACATATAGTAAAAGATGAATGGCAAGTTGTCCTGGAGTCCTAGGGTTTGAATTTCTTATCTGCTTTGGTATGTTTGCCTGTTTTAAGGTTTTTGGTAATATCCTATGGTTATTCACAAGAGGGTTGAAACTTCTATTCAGGAATCAATAACAGGGAAAACAGGTTTCACTCTCCTGGTGAAAGCTTATTCTTCCACAGTGATACTACCTAAGTGCCACTGTGAGTAACAGTAATCTGCAGCCACACACCAGCAGGGGCCAAAACACAGCCTGAGCTCAGCCTAAACCCAGATCCTGCTTCACTGAACACATACTGAAAAGCATTTTTCAGGGTAATCATAAGTTTGTGTAATACCGAGTAGCAAGTGTGATATTTAGATAAGTAATGTAAGTGATAGCACTGTGAGACATGACACACATGTTATTTCCCCTGTGGGGGCACTGATGCTTTGGGCAAGAATGTGGAAACTGGTAGAGACAGTTAAAAGCAGCAAAGCCATGTGAATGATATTAGTTCCCATCCATTAAATATTCATGAACATGGTATGATATTCATTAATTTGGCACAGATCAAACTATGCTCACTGACCAGTTTTGGTCTTTTAGCCAAACATTTCTTACAGTTAAACATTTTCCTAAACATGACATGATTTATTTAAAGAGATGTTTTCAAAATGATCCAGTTACTCAGACTTTATGTATCACATTTCAGCTTTTAAAACTTGGTGCCTTCCCTTCCCCTTCCAAATCTGCCCTGGTTATGAACTCTGGGTGCTGTGGTTTATGGTGGCACTGCTGGGACACAGTTTCAATCAGGCTACAGTGGTGCTGTCAGGTGCTGCAGCCAATTACCTAAAATGTAAGTGTTTTAAGAAAGGCAGCACCTTTTGTCAGGACCAAAATGATTTCCAGCCTCCAGTTCATCATTTCAGAACCAGAAGCACATAACTCAAAAACATTAAACATACAGTAAAAACATCACGTGTTGATTTACACATATATATTGACTAATGCTATCAGTGAAGTATTTACCTTAATCAATATTAAAAGATGCTACTAGTGATTTAAATGTTGAGTTGTCTCAGAGTAGTCAATATTTGCATTCATAAGCATATGATTATCTGCTAGCTGTTCATTTCCTCTGCCCCAGTCAATGAATCTGGTAGGAACATTTTACTACCAAACCTCTTCCTATCTCCATCTATATTCAAGAGCCCATTTCTCAAACTAATGCCAAAATATTTTATAATCCATGTGTACAGTCACCCACACAAGTTCTACATATGAAAACCTTTTTGGGAATTATTGCTGTAGGATAGATCTGGGTGCTTGGTGTTAATAATGAAGAAACATAGAAGTTGTAAAAAGTTGTATCCAAGTAAAGTTCCTTTCCTGACATGCAGTGAGTGGGGATTTCAGTTATACACTAACTCATCCCATCTCCAGAACCACTGCAATAAGCTGCAAGTCTAAAGTTGCAGTAATTAATTTTAGGCTTCCTTCCCTTCACAGTAAACTCCTTGTAATTCACTATTTCATTCTATACAACTTCAATTCACTACTATTACACTATATTCCTATTTCTGTAATGCTGTTTTCCCCCCTTCATCATAAGTCTTATCTGAGTTACCAGCCACCATATTATTTGACACACTTTGCAAGAGAAGGAACATATTTATGTTTATGTGGCTGTACCATCTAGTCAGCATAAGTAACTTTTAATTCTTAATCCAAACACCACTTGCATTTTGTAGCCTCAATTGCTGCACTGGACTATGAAAGTTACAGACAGAGTATTTCACCTCCAATAATTTACCAGGCAAATTACATTGCTATTATTTATTACTACTTATTATTTAGTCCCAAATAGATAAAATATTTCTAGAGAAAAGTATCTGCTTACTTTTCATAACCACAGCCTAAAGGCAAACAATGCCAAACCGAACAAAGTCACTATTGTTTAATAGAATTCTTTGTATTGTTGCAGAACTGGCCAAAGGTTTTTTCCTGGTCCTACTTTTTCATCCAAAAGATGTATTTTCTATCACCTCAAAACTGGTTCCTTTGCTCAGCCTCCATTCCCTGCTCTAAATCAGGACTGCCTCAGCTGCAGCAGCAATGGGCTGAGCATCAGACAGCAAAGGGCCAAGCACACAAAGCTCTTCTACAACTGAAGCTCATGGAAGCAGCAAAGACACAGACATGAGTAGTGGTCTGCAGAATTGCCCCTTCAACTTCTTCTTAATCTACTTTAACAAACCTCCTTATTTCCCCTTGATTTAAGGGACTGTTAAACACAGTAGCTCTCAGATACATTAGCCTGCAAGTGAGGGTAGAGAGGATTGATAAATCACAAAAAATGGATTTAACAAGGGATAATTCACATAGGCAGGAGAAGCACGTTCCTTGTGTGTCCTGAGGAGAACACAAAGGAAATGCTTCATAAATCTTCAGAACCTTTATGAACTAGGTTCTAACTTCAACAGATCTTACAACTCTAAAATGAAAAATATTTATACATAATAGAATTAACTCTTGTAAAAGTAATATTTACTCATTCATAAACTAGAGTATCATTCCACTTCACATCACATCACTTGCAAATAAAACCAATTTCCTGCTCAACTGTGTAGCAGCAGTGCCTGAAAATATTGTACAATTTTTACAGACAGAAGCTGCATACATTACATAGTATAGGCAGCAACACAACTATTCTAGCCCAAACCTTGGCAAGACACTCAGCTTAAGTTTGGTAGAGAAAATTGTATTTTTGCAGTCTCTAATGAGTAAACTTCAGTCAGATCTCCTTGCCACAGACTTGTCACTTGAATATCTTTGGATCTTTCCTCACTTTTGAGCTAAAAGCAGAAAAATTACCCAGATTTAGCAAAGCACAAACCAAGAAAAACAATTACAGTTTAATTGGGTGCCTATGCTAGATACTTGGCAACACATTGACAAATCTGAGGTCTGAATCTGCAATATCTATACACATCATGAAAACATTCTGCCAGTGGTATGGAGCAAAAAGTGGCTATAAAATGCTCCCATATCACAAAGGTAATAGCTCACAGCACAGCAGGTACTAAATCCAGTATTAACTACTTAGCGCACAGGGTGGAATGTGGAATAGACTAAAAATATCTTTTAAAGAGAAACAGCAAGCTCCAATCCCTTTCTTGGGGCTTGATCACAATCAAGAATTAGAAGACAACCAGGAAGGAATGGGGCAAAGAACTGAGCTTACTATGATCATAAAGATCAACCCCAGAAATAATTTAGAGGTAGGAAACCTAAAGGAATCTTCCAGGTGACTGGGAAGAGCATCTCTTCCTGTTCAGCATAGAGAGAGGCTTGCTCTGCAGTGTAGGCATGTACACTAGGGAGGGGATTTCTTCTCAAACACCCCTTCAGGGGGCTTCTCCTATATGCTTTACTAACACCTGTATGTACAGGGATACTCTCTCCCTCATTTGGAACCTGGCCCCACACATACTCAGCCACATATTTGCAATTAGACATTGCAAATAATTCTTTTTGACCCCAGTGAAGCTACTTCATGTAGGAATCTTTGGGGGTAGGCTATAATCTGCTTGTTGGCTTGCCCATTCTCCTTCCTGGAGATGTGGGAGTGGGAACTGAAACACTTGGAAAGGAGAAATTACAACTCTCAATAGTCAAAAGGCCCACTCTGTTGTTTTCAGTTGCCATAATTACTGTGGAAACATCTTGGATATATAAGAGTCAGATCCACAGCAACTGGCTTCCACATGCAATGAGGTCATGAAGCCCATGACATGCTCTGGAGCCCCAAGCACAGCTTCAATGGAGCACTGCTGAGCCACGGGATGTGGCTGCAGCTGCTCATACCTTCTTCTACATCTGCCCCAAGTCAAATCAAGGCAACATTTGGCCCAGATATCAGGCAGGGCCTCAGATTAGAGGAGATGGATTTGTTCTCTAGACAGAAGACTCCTTAATACAAAATAATATATGTGCACCCATTTATAACAGGTGTTTAATCTGTGACAGCTTTCCAGGCCAGTGGAAATTCTATAGCATTCCTTCTTCCTTGTCACCGTTATAATATTTTTAAATGTTGTTTTTCTTTCCCCCATTAAAAGGAAAACATTTCTCAGAAGCAGTAGTGGGCTGTTAGGGCTATAAAACAAGTTTGCACAGACCTGTAACACGTTGAGCCACAAGACATGACAGAGTGTGTTTTATGGGGCAATTAATACTTGCCTTGGGAGCACTGTGAGGTATGAAGCCCTGTCAAACACACCCTGGTATATCTGAATGCAAGTTGTAAAGCTGCATTTTGCTTCTTGAAAAATAATCATGAAATTAGCTTGCTGATTTTTAACTTGCCCCAGCTAAAGAATGGAACCTTTCCTCCAGGAGCCAAGCTTGGAACAGAACAACAGGAAGGAGCACTAACAGCAGAAGACACCAATTTTCTAACCTATGTTTACATTTGTGGTCTTGATTTTGGGGTTAACATTGTTGTGTTTGCCAGTACAACCTCACTTCCCTAACCTTTCCTCTTACAGATCTTATTCCACAGTTTGTTCTGGGTTCTTACAGATATTTCTCAGAGCATTCCCTATGTGCATCCCAGTGCCAGCATTTATACAAGTGCAGGGCACAGGGTCACCACATTATCTGCAGTAGTTACAACCCTGTTAAAATATCAGGCCACAGTGCACATTCATATTTTATAGTCCTTATTTGAACATTGGCTTTAACTGTTCCAGGGTTGGGAATAGGCAGTTGCAGTTTGGCTGGAGGTAATCCTAGAGAGTCTCCCTTCTCACTGTGAAAGGGAGCCAGGCTGTCAGTTTTATGAAGCACTTTAAGTCACAGCCTGCACAGGCACAGTAGAATTTCTACAACTGCTTTAAGTTTCCAGCAACAATGTCTCCCGCTGTGCTGCACAGCGCCACCTCTCACTCCTCCTGGGGTATTTTGGGACAGCACAGCAGGGCTAAAGAGACCCGAAGCAACTGCAGCCAGCATCCCCTCCCGACTGCACCACTGCCCTGCTAGGGTGCTTAGCAAGAGGCAGTCAAAATTACAGCAAGAGATTCATTACACTTGTCAACTGTGCACACGAAGAGATGGAAAACACCTATTGTGTTTTCTCTATTCCTTTCTAATTTTTGTTTTTGTTACAGTAAGTTTTATAGTCAATACAACTACCATCACAGAAAAAAAAAAACCAACTCAAAACAAGAGACACTATACTAAAGATGGCACAATAGGAAAATTGGAATGAGGACTTCATGAAACACAAGGGCACATGAGAAATGTTCCTGTCCATAAATGCATTGTGAAAGCACCTCAATGCAGAGCATTAAAAGCTCAGACACTGAAACAAAAAGTAAGCACTGCACTACTCACTAAAGTTGTAACAGTAGTACTAGGCAAAGCACAAGAAATTTGTTCCTTATCAGATGTATTATAGTGGGAGTGAGAAGAAAGAATGACGTTCTAAAACTCCAAAGAGTCATAAGAGATGTCAGGTCTCCTCAGGGCCAGATCCTCAACTTCTGTAAATCAGCACTGCTCCATCAAGTCCATAATTGTATCAAAACCAAGGCCCTGGGTTTTCACACCTTCAGTCAGGATTCTCACATGCTGGTGCTGTGCAGGTTAAACCCCTAAAGCTGTGAAAAAGACTCTTTTCTCTAGGATGCCACGTAGCTTCATTTGTTAATCTTCTTGATTAAAATGCTGGGGTTTTTTTTAAAGCACTGTTTCAATAAAAGGTTCTTTTAAAAGCTTTAAAAATAAATGCTAGAAAAAAAAACTTTATAGGACAAAACAAACAATTTTGTTGCCAGCATATTATAAGCTACAAAGATTTTTTTCATCTGAGAATTATTTCATAGGTATGGGAGAGAACACAAAAATTTTAGAGTGCCAATTGCAGCCATGTCTCCTGAATTTTAAGTTTAGCAAGATCTTCACTAATTTACCATTTTAGAAGAGACCTTCTATTTGGAATTTGCAATGCAGGTCTCTCACACCTTTTGCATCTGCAATTTCTAGGCTATAATTTCTAGTGCAAACACACTGATGTCAGAAGAAATATATAAACAGAGGTGCAAAGGTAAAGGGCCTGTATATAAGTATGCACTGGTTTGTTTCTCTCTCAAAAGAGTGATTAATCTTAAAGCAATGTGGATATCTATATACTTTATATATATATAAATACATATCAATGATTCTCCAAATTAATATTTATATATTACAGTACAAATTTAGTGCAAGTTCTACTTGAGGTAAAGAATGAGGTATTAACTTCACTATTCACTAGTGCTTTTAAGTAATGCCCACATGAAGAACCTCCTTCCAGACACAAAGACTGAAACTTGGTCAAGAAATTTAGAGAAACACCAAACTCCTTCCAAACTAGTGTAGCCACATTCACTTCATAATGGAATGCAGAAAATTATATCATTCATTTACAATAATGGGACCATTTGCTACAGACTGGGGACCGAAACCAGGTCTGAAATACCAGTTACCTGCTTGAGCCCCAAATCCCTCTGTTTCAAGACTAAGGGCAACACTTCTCACCAACAAGGTCCCAGATCTGCTCCTGTGATGGGCACAGAACCACTGCTCTGGGCATTAACAAGGGAGACCCAACAGGTCATAGCAAGGTTACAAAGACAATGCAAGTTTCCAGATAGAGATATTTGTCCCCGTTAATCTGGTACCACTGCTCACTAATCAGTCATATTAAATAGATGTCAAAGAATATCAATTTCTTTGATTTTTGAGGTCCAATTAAAACATAAGATGTAGCCTTAACGATACCAGTACTTTTCCATGACAAGTTAGCATTTACATTCCTCCTGCATCCCATTAGACATCTTCACACATACTAGAGATGACACACTGCGTAGTAAAGAGGTCAAAAACCTAAAGAAAACTGTCCAAGAATATTGGAAACACTAGCAGCATTTGACATAATTTATTGCACTAAAGAACCGGGGAACAGGAAAAGGTTGATGTAGTAATAACATTAGCAGGAACTATAGTCCATGCAAGCCAGTGCTAAATAAAGTGCCAATCAATAGCTCTTTTATTAGTAGGTACAATCAATGTACAGCAGGCAGGCCTGGCCAATTAAGCTTATCGACTGACCAAAGAGTAGCAGGAAGCATTCTTTCCTCAGTTTTGTTTTCCTTTCTGTAAGTGAGAAATGAGCTCCAGTTTTATCACTGGATTCCCACCACGGCATCTCCAGGAGTTCCTGTAGAGTGGAAACACTGACAAAAAGCAGGCTTGAGCTATCTTGGTATCCTTTAACCCAGGGTCAGCCACAAGAGCCAATATAGTCAAGGGTCACTTACAAAGTAACTTTTTTTCTAGTGACTGTATGAAGTGAAAATGTTGTTCTTCTAGATGAAGGGGAAAGAACTGGTAAAGGAAGAGAGCACAGTCTCTTAGCAATGCTTAACCATTAACAGTCCTGTAAGACCCAAGGAAATTAAGCTTATTTGTTTCTAATTCCCATGTGCACTGCCTGAAATCAGTAAAGCTCCCAGTGTGGAGCAACTCCTGTCTCTTTCTTAGAGGAAAAAAGAAAAACCAAAACTACAGCTACAGTAAAAATTACACAGAATTTAAAGTCTCACACTGCTACTGAAAATAACAGAAGCTTTAATATTCAACTGTCACTAACTGTGCAGATGCAAATAGGATATTTATTCACAACATCATTCTCCCTTGCTGTTCTGATCCCCCCTTCCTTTGTTATCTCTTTCAAAAGGAAAAAGTTAGAAACCAGATAAGATGTGGGTTCTCAGCATGATCAAATAAACACTGTGTGGTGGTCACAGGGAAAGAAAACACATTGTAGGAATGAATGGTAAAGATTACATTTTACAAAGAATCACACAAAATTAGCAGCCCAGATGCCCATTTCCCATTGATGTCAGTCAGACAGATCTCTGTGGCCTGGCTTCTCAGCAGGCAGAGTGCTGCACCCACCCCTGCAGGCAACCAGGCTACAGCTATCTGCTTCTTTTACTTGTTATTGGAATTCAATGAATACAGCATAGTTCACCGGGTTTATATTCCTTTGGGTCTGGCACATTTAGGGCTTTACAGGTATTTGACACCTCAAAAAAGTCAGAGGACGAGGGGGGAGATTCTCAGCATGTTTGACTACAGGCACTACAGGACAGAGCAGCTTTCGGCTTCCTGTCAGACAGCTCCCCAGCTGCATCCAATTCAGAAAATATTTTAGTAATCAGCAAAAGACACCTTTAGCATCAGACACTACACTGCTAAAGCTACAGGCAAGCATCTCACTTCCTACATTTTGCTTTCCTTTTGCATGCATATGAAAACTTAACCTAGAAGATTAAGAGCTTTGTTTAGCTCTAGTTTGAGCAAATCAAGCAACTTTGCATCCTACCTAAATGTCACAAGGTTCAATCTTTCCTGCTGCAACTCAAAACAGCTCTGACTGCACAGACTGCAACTCCGCCGCGTGTTCCTGATCCTACTTTTAGCACCATGGCCTCTGCTGAAATTCATCATAGATCACACATGCAGAAGTTGCTTTTATTTACTAGTCAAAAATCAACTTAACCCAGTAACTCATTTACTTGCAGTTTTCCTTGCCTGCATTTGTGAGACATTAAATACTGTAACTCCTGGCCCCCTATAACAGTTTAAGCTAAAAAACAAGACAATGAATAAAGGGGAGGATAAAAATGTCAAACAGACATTTCCATTTCACTTTTTACATGACAGTTCGTAGGAGTTTACAGAAGACAAGATAGGAGCTTAGCTTGGACAGCACTAACAACCTTGAGGAATAGCATAAAGTAACCCAATTTTTCAAAATTGTTTCAGTCAACCCCTCTGGTTCAGCTTTCCAGGACCTCCAGAGATTGCAGAACTTCTATAAAAAGTCAGTCTTTCAATCAGCTGTAAAAGGAATACTCTTTATTCACTTCCTGGCTTCTCAGCTAAGAAACTGTCTCAGTTATTTTGTCCAAAAGAAATTTTTACTCAGGTTTTTCCAGTTTTTTTCCAGAATCCCTTTCTTGAATCAGACCAGGCTACCAGTCTTGGAGAGACTTGAAGGTGTCTTTTGCGTAAAGGTGTTTTGGTCTCTCATGTCCTTAACCAGTTTTCAAATCAGACCCATACCCTGCCTCAAATATAAAGAGAATCAATGGCCAGGGCTCACTGCTTCATGTCAAGCATAGGCCACTTCCACAGGAAGGTATGTGATCCCTATTCATCACATTTCTCCAGCACAGCTTTCCTTCATCACTGTACTGTACCCAACTAAGTACCACAGTAAGAGTCTATTACAGGTGTAGACAAACATCTCTAGAAAGTCACTGGCATGTGGGACAGTCAATCCCAAGCTTTACCCACCTTTCAGAGTTGCTTGGTGCCTCTCCCTGCACACCCATCACCTCTCTCATGGGAAACATGCAGTACAGTCAGTTCATGTCTTGGTTTGTCATTGCTGGTCACTCCTGTCCCCAGAGGACAGGCTTATTCCTCTGCAAGTGGCTCTGTAATGCAAAAGAGGACATCCATAGGTTGGGTTGACTGAAAAAAACCGGGCTAAACGTCAGGCCAAAGGTCTGTATCAAAGTAAAGCTTCCCATGAGATGCATGGGGACTCCTATCTTCAAGTTTTTGTGAAGCCAAACCCTGATCCTGGAGTACTGCTATTCTTTGGAGACTACAGGGCAAGATATCTTAGTTCAAAGCACCAGGACACACATCATGGTGCTCTACTGCCTCAGGTCAGACAGGGCTCTCACGTATTTGCCTTGTCTTTTTTAAGTTACATTCTTCAGCCTAAACCTGGAAGCCTGACTGAAGGAACTAACTTTGTAAAAGGCTGGGTGGGTGCAGTCAGTTCTGCTAACAAACAGAGGGCTTGGTAATATCGCTGAGCAAACTCAACATAAAAGAGCACTTCAGGATTCAGGATGGTTTTTTCCTGAATTAGTGAGAGGGCCCTCAAATATACCCCACACCATGACCAAAACCACCTTCTTGACTTCCATTCAGAAATCTGCCCTTTTGTCAGAAACAACATGTTACTACAAAGATGCAGGACTACACACTCAACACATTGTCAACTGGAGTATGTAAAGATACAGCTGGACACATGCTACAAATCCCAGTCAGTTGTTCAGAAAATCCTGGTTGAAATTCGCTCTTTGTGAATCCATTTTAGTGTTAAAAAAAAAAAGAAAAATTAAAAAAAAAAACTAAACCCCCACACACACCAGAGATCTTCAAGAAACAAGAACTTCACATGGAGGCACTTCTGTGAGGGTGGAAGGTGGAGCCTGCAAAGAAGCTCACCACTCTTCCTCCTACTGTTTTACATGCTCTGTGTCTGTTCCACTGTTATGTTCCCTTCTAACTGCACAACAGATGGGAGCAGTTGGTTTTTAAAAGGTTTTTATTTTCTGATTTCAATTTTTCATGTGTCTTTTGAATTTGGCACAATACCATTCTCTAGTCAAGAGGAGACATTGTGTTAAGCTTAATTATCAAAGGCTGAAACCCAGCAAGCAATCAATCATTTAGTGACATACTCATGCTTTCACTGATTTGAAAAAATATTTTTTTGTGGCTATTGAAAAAAGAAAAACTGTCAGAGACAAAAACAGAATCCCTTACTTTGCAGCATATCAAAATATCAAGACTGTGGGGAGATGAGTGAAGAATGTTCATTTGTTTTTTGTGAAACTGAATCCAACTCTTTTTGGCATGTGAGCCCGGAAGTTGTGTAAGATGTATTTTAGTGTAAACATGATCTTTCTGTCGAGGTTTGCCTTATAATTGAAGCTGAACAGTCACAAAACTTGTTTCTAAATGAGTGTTCTAAAGAGTCAAGGTTACTTTGTTCTTTAATTTTCTTTAGTCTTTCTAAACCCCCCACACACTTTTTTTTTTTTTTTTTACTGCCAGATAAATGCTCTGGCAGCTGCATTCCTGGGGAACACTGACATCCAGTGGAGAGCTGGGGTCATCCCCAGAGCCCACGCAATGGCCCCCAAGTCAGCATCTCCCCCCAGGACTCCAATGGCTGTAGGAGACGCCTTGAATTACCAACTCCGAGCCTCACCTGCAGACGGTGGCACAGCTCAGCAGCAACAGCCTGAATGAACTTCAACTGTAGCACACTTATTTTGTCTTCTAAATTCTCATAAAGGTGATCACATTCCTGGACACGTTATTTCTAAGTAGTTTACTTAATGAAGCTCAGATGTGGTTTGGGTTTTTTTTTTTCAGCTAAGGAAATTTTAAAAAAAAAACCCTACTTGTATCCACTGGCCAGCAACTATACCATGCTTGCTCCTGTTTTTTCAGGGATAGAGGATAACAAGTCCCATGTGTTTAAACAGCACTGTATTTCAAGTGATAGTGTACAGTCAACAGTTAACATTGTTTTGCTTTGGAGAAACAGAGTCTCTGTAAGGTCACTGGTGTTATCACCCAGTATAAAGGCATCTGATACCACTAGCCTGACCCCAATCAACATGCAGATGCATTTGCAAGCTTACTCAAAAACCTAACCAAATAAAATCAGACCAAACTTGGTCTGCAAAACAAGTTCATGAAACCTATATAAAAGCTGAATTGTCTTCTTGCTCCTTTTGCAATAGCACCATAGATGCACACTTGGAATCTTCCTTTCATATGCTGCATTGTTGAGGAACAGGATAAATGCTGCTACAGCAGGGGACTACAGAAATTATACTGCTGGTGCCATTGCCTCAGAATCAGGGTAAACTCAAGCTTGGAGACAAAAAACAGTTGCACTCTAAGCTACAACCAAGAACCCTGTTTCACAAGGAAATGGTTGAGATTTCTAAGCTGGTTTCCTTTCTGCACTGCATTCCAGTATAAAGCCTCAAAACCTTCATCCTTCCATCCTCAAATGCGACAGAGCCACCCCAACATAAACTGCAAGGCTAATCACAAGCCTAAATTGTAAGGGACTAGATTTTTCTGAGTCCCACAGGGGGAACGAACCCAGGACTCCCATATCACAGGGGACACCGTTGCATCTATTTTGGGTGAACAGCCCCATTTTGTTCCCTTCCTTGTTTTAGGCCCAAGACATTCTCAGACAGATCCATTTTCACAAAAGCTTTGTTTCATGGCATCAGCAATTTCAAAGAAATCTTTTGTCAGAAGTTCCCAACCAGCTGCAATTGACTGTATTTACCTTCTGACTGAGAAACAAGCCACACTGTGCTCTGTTTCACAATATGTAATTTTAAACCAACTCCAAAAGGTTGTTGTAAAAATCCTGCAGATTTACATGAGTAAAAACGAGATCAAGTTGTGTCGCATGTTTCTTGGCTTGCTATGGTACAAGTAACAGCACAGTTATATCCTCTGCATCCCACACTGACAAAGCATATGCTCTGAATGGTTTCCTTCAGCACTTTCCTATCACGAGCAATACTTCAGGGCAGCCTAACCACTATCACATTTGCTTCAAAAGGATTTGTGCATGTACTTAAAAGTAGCAGCAGGGAGTGGAGACACTTTGGAAGGATGTACCAAAACCAATGTTAAGCCAAGCCTCTGCTCAAGCATTTTCCACAGCTGGGACCAGAGAACATGCCAAACAATCAACCTTTGTCTTCCAAAAGAAAGAGTCCCTGCTCCAAAGGTGAATAGGAGACACCTGTTCACTCATGAAGGTATGACAATAGAATCATAAATCTCCTACAAAGCTTATACTATTTTAACATATTTTTCAAAAGAATACAGAAACATTTGAGGGCTATGACAAAACGTTGCTTTTCTCCTAGTAGCAGGCCTGGCTAGTTCTACCTTATTAAGGCAGGATGACTCTTACTGTCTGATTTTTGATACACAAGGTAAGTAATAAAAAAAATACCAAATACCTTCTCATTAAAAAATAAGTTCCCAGTGCATCCTTCCAAAAGAAATAATAGTGGATGGCTCTGATTTCTACAGTGAGCAAACTATGCGGTTTCTTTTATGAGCTAAATGAAAGGAACATACAAAATAATCATTATGGATTTGTATGAAATTACTGGGTATGGAATGCAGTAAATCCCCAAACATGCTTTAACTACAGCTTGTAAGATATAATCATCAGGTAAAACTGCAGACTATCTTTTTGTAAGATGCAGCAGAAACCTAATATTTTATCGGAAACCTTGATTTATGTTTAATAGCTCTGCTACCTACTAAAAAAGATCTTGTATTAGCAAATGGGTACAGATCCAGTCCATTAGCTTAGGACAACTGAAAAACTCAAGGGTTTTGTGAACTAATGCAATAAAATATCATTAAATACTGTAGCATGACAAGACAGACAGAAGGTTTGAGTTGAAAGTCAGGAGAAGTGTTTGAAATGAAGTAAAATGTACAATAGATATGTTTAGGTACATCTGGCTTACATTTGCACTAGGTCGTCAGAGGACCTTAGTGTCTGTGATGTAAATGAATAACAGAGCCCTCAACAATTTAACTGTCATCAGTATAAATGCTTTAACTGGCACAGTAAAGCAAAGCTCTGGGCCTCTTTCTAAATCTCCATAAGCTCCTGGTCTGAATTATAAACTGGGGCTGCATTACCTGAAGATGAAAGCAGCCAGGTCAATTCACTTAAAACCAGAGAATTACCACTGCAAAGCTGTGATGAGCAGCTAAAGAGCATGTGTGTGTGCGTATGTGCGGTTATGTTTGTAATGTACATTTTCATAGAAACAAGAACCTCTGACTGCTCAGTGCTTCAAAATCCAGATTCAAAGGTTTGGTGGGAAGGAAGGTGACCATTTGATTTTCAACTAGCTGAAGTTCCTAAACAGTCAGGCTAAAGGTAAGTCACCAGAATTAAATCTCCATTAAGAGGAGGCACACAACTGCAACAAAAAAAAAAAAGAGTTGCTTCTGTATAAGCTTCTCCAAGCCCCCTGCTTGCAAACATTTCCCTATCAGGCAGCACCACCCCATTGAAGAAGTCTGGCTACACAAGCTCTGGCATTGACTTAGATGGCTTTAATCAAAGCTTCTCTCTGTTCTTAGGCACACTTCATCTTCTTTCAGCCTTCAGATCACCAGTTTTGGGGAGCAGGAGTTATCACCCCATGTGCTATGACATACATAGCACAACACCAGCACAGTTCCAAGTCACAGTGCACCCTATAACCAACAACAGCCAAGTCTAACTCCCCTCTGCTCACTTCACTTACCTTTGTCACTCATTTCAAAACCACTCATCCCACACAACTCTCCAAGAGCAAAGAGGGTGACAAAACTCAGATTTCACTTCTTTGAAATTTTGTAGGTTAGATATACTGAATAGTTTGTTTGGACAAAAACACACAGCTAAGCTTAGAAAGATGTGAAGGCATATTGATCACGTTTACTGCGATGTGACCGAGTTACTGTATTGTCACCATAACCTTCTGGGTTTGAGACGGAATTGCTTCCCTGCCCTCCGACAAACACATCGGATGTTCACTTTTACAATAAATTCCAAACAAATTAATGGATTCCAACATGCATCATCAAATTTATATTTCCTCCTCCACAGAGTCCTACCCCTGTAAGTAATCCTTAAAATTCGTCATGAAGCTTTCAAAACAATTTATGCAAACAAACATCAAGCAGAGCTATTTGTATTGGCAGCACATTTCACTTAACAACCTACAACAAGGAACAGATGGTCTGAGCTCTGGAAACAGCTACAAAGAAAACAGTAGGAGCAAGTCCATCAGAAGCACTTTTTTCCCCCAATTTCATGAAGATTACAGACTTGTTCTTGTTTATTTCTTTGATTAGGCTGTTATTTTATGTACTCATGAATCCTTCCCTTGCATTTCATGGAACAAATCCACCAGAAGCACATTCCCCAACTGTGCATAGTTACAGAAGCACTGCTTTAAGAACTGAACTATCTGTTCCTCACTGATCCAGCACTCTCTAAAGTGGCAGGGAAGAAAGCAAAACAACATGCAGATGTTGTACAAGGGATTGACAAATTTAAGGCAAGCCCTCTTAACAATTCATAGTTCTCTTTATCCCTCTGCCCATCCCTTGGTCTGCAGTATTAAAACAAGCAAAAGCAGATGATTCACACAGTCACATCAATTACAGATCACTTAGTAGTGCTGTTACTAGTCTTGTAAGAGGTGATGGTCTCCCACTTCCCCATTTCTAAGGGGACCCTTATCCCGTAAAGGATTACAAGAGGCTCAGCCCAAGCAGGATGCTATGGCACAAGCAAAGAGGCAGCAGGAGGAATAATACCTACAGCATACAAAGTGGGGCTGCACTAGCTGCTAAGAAGCCTTGTTTATGCCCACCTCAGGACCAGAATACTCCTCAAGAAACAAGAAAGCCACAATTGCTTGGGAAGCAATCTAACAAGCAAACATCAGTAATAGTTACTCTGAAGTAAATCAGAGAGAAAAAAAATGGAAATTAAGCAATAAATATCCCAATTACATTCTTTAATAGAAATGGAAATATAATATTTTTTCTGTATCAAAACAAGTAATATGAAAAGTTTTTACAAGAAGTAAACACAAGCAAACAGATCTTTACTTAAAAAAAAAGCCTATCCCTGATCACCACTAATCATAATTTCTTATTGGTACTACCATCATTAAATTAACTGTCAGGTCTACTAGTATCCGTGCTTTCTTCACAAGGATTCATAGAAATTCATCTGCAAGTACTCTCACCCAGACCTGGATTTAATTTGAACAACGTTAGGGACAGCCAACATGCTGCATAACTATCAGCCCACCAGCCAAAAACACCCTCTTGGAGGAAAATTAACACCATAGATTTACATAGGGATGAATAGGGACCATGATGTTGAAAAGAAAAATAAACAAGGAATGAAGGACTTCTGACCAGAGAAACAATCGTGACAACTTGAAGTAACAAAAAAAAAAAAGAAAAATCTTTCTGAAGGGCATTAACGTGGGTAGAGACAGGTCAGTTTGGAAACATTCAGCTTTGAGAACTGAAACCATGTTCAATTTCAATGGAACAAAATCAAGGACAAAGCAGACCAAACTGACAGCTTAATCAGACCTTTGAGCATGATAGTTGAATAAACTTTGTTCCACACAACACTAATTTCAGTTTTCATCCTCCTTTTAGAGGAGCAGTTTCATATCAGGATGACTACAAAGCTGTTTTCCCTGGCCTCCTTGGTGAGCTGTGATTGCCAGTCCTTACATACCATAAACGTGCTGCTGGAGCACTTCACAGAGCAAGCAACTAGAACACTACTAGGAACAAAGGCAAAAACATCAGAACCACTCTGCCTTAGTGTTTATTGCTTGTTTTTATATATACATTCTACCATCATAGATACAAGCTTTTTTTTTTTCTGAAATACAGATAGATGATGCAGCAAAATCCCAGGCAGCCAACACATAGACTTTCAGTGCAGCTTTTCCATTACTCATCTGACAGCAGGAAGAGGAAAGCAAACGCAAGCACATGATAAAGCTAAACTAACAGTGCTGTTGAGCAAAAGATGTCTCCAGGAAAACAGCTGGAGAAGAGTATATGGACAAACTTTGGCATGTAGGCATTGCCCCTAGGTTTTACACGCAAAGTAAAGAAAATGTAAAAGTTGATTTTTCAGGACTTGAACTGTCTGACTGCAGTTTAAACCAATTTGAGAGTAGGTCCAACTCTGAGTTCACCATCTGACCCTGTAATGTGATACTCAAACCAAGCAAACAGTTTGAAGTTCACTTCAGATTTCTTCATTTAGAGGATTACGATGAAGCATTTCCTGAGATGTCACAATTTAAACAGTTAATGGCATGTGACAACAAAGTGCCTTTACATTTTACATCTAAAGTTGCAAACACTTAGCCTCTCCCTCAAGCAGAGAAATATGTAGCAGTCCCAAGAGCTTGACATCTGGGGCCCCACCAGACTTTTGCACTGGATGCAACCAGGAGTTTGCTCACTGTGAGTTGAAAAAACCCTTACAAATGCCTCTTGGCAAGTGGCTGTGGGGCTGCAGTGGGACCATGGAGGGGGCAGAGAGACACTGACTGCCCACAGCACACTTACATGTCAAGTCTGGTTCACCCTGGCATCACAAAACAAACTGGTTTATGCCCTTTCCTACTCACTTTTTTCATAAGGTGCATGTGGAATGATGAAAAACACCCACCAAATCACAAGACAAGTCAGAGTTTCAAAGACACAAGTAGATGCCCAGACCCTCTGGTGATGTTTCCCAGGTGTGTCTTTCTTACGGCTTTTGGAGTCAGTCAAATAAAATGGTACCATCAGGCAGAGCTGCAATTTCACACAGTACCTGCCCAGGTTTCCCAAGCACCTTCACAGGCTGGAGGTCAGCAAGACCATTGTGTTTTATGGAGGACAGGCCTTTATGGATCAGTCCTTTCTAGGGAAGGTTGCAAATATTATGCATATGCACAAAAATAAAAATCAAACTTCATTGGCAACCAGTGAAGTTTTTGATTCAGTAATCTCTATTTTAGTTTGCAAACCTGACTGTATACTTTTTGTAAGTCAATAACACAGTTTCTGAACTACTGCAACCCGAAGATCCACCCTTAATTACTCCATGATATTAAGCAAGAGGCATCACAACACATAAATCAACAGTACCCAGCTGCTGGGCACCAGCACTAACCCATGTCCTGACACTGCTTCTGGGTTTTGCTGAGACTACCAAAGCCAAAACTATTAAGCAGAGTTTAACAATCAGGATGCTTGCTATTAAGCTTCAGGTTTCCTTCTACTGGAGAAATGCTGTTTCAGCTGAATTTGGTAGAATTACAGGAGCTGATTAGGTTAACCACTGACTGTGTTTCCTGGAGGGCATCTGAGACTATGCCCTGACCTAAATTATTTAATCTTGATCCAGATTTGAACCATTTAATTTTAAGCTCCACATATCTCTGGGAAGCAGAAGAGGTAATACAAACTTCAGAACAGCTTTTAAATTTGAAAGGTAGCAAGGGATATGGCCACAAACACAATTGCTCCCAGCCATTCAGGGCAGCAAGAAACAAAGCCTCACTGCTCCTGCTCAAGTGGGAAACTGTCAGAGCTGGTTGTAAAGGAAGGGGACAGGGGCTGGTGGCAACCAGACACAACTGCCTGTTTTGCAGAACAGTGTCAGTCAACCCCTGAGCTGCAGGACCCAAGTGAAATTTCTGGCCAAAGGAAAGATGACTGAAGGAGTCCAGGCAGGCTCAGGAATCACTTCCTCAGCACATGAAGCCCTGAACTCGCAACCCAGGTCCTCTCTGCTCAGGAGAGTGACCAGACTGAGGGTCCCTGCCCTGCCCCACATTAGTTAGACCTAGACAAATCTGAACATCAACTCTCCAGACTGAACCATAAACTCCAGCCTGGCCCTAAGATGTTTCCCAAGAAAAGCATCATTAAAAGAACTCCAATTACTTTGTTTTGGGATGTTATTTGTTAGACTGAAGGAAGCCAGCCACACTGTATCAAAAACAATAAACTTAGCCTAGAAAGGATAAAAAATTGATCAACGTCCTCACACCTTCCCACAGGTTGCTCAGTAACAACATCAGATGAAAATACTCCAACCTTTAGATCAAAGGGATTTTTAAATAGCACATGAAGTGTGCAAGAGCATTCCTAAACTGCACAATGCAGCAGCATGCAAAACTATGCCCTGTGTCTCATAAGGTGTTCAGCAAGGTACTACAAGCTGCATAGCTGTGCTAGCAGGATACCTCATACAGCTCAACAGCCCAGGGGGGAAGCAACATTTATTAATTCAGGCTAAGCAGCCCTATACCTTAGCTGTAACCACAGGAAGGCATTCACAGAGATTTCAGATGTTTTTCAACTGCTCAACATAGTGCCACATACCTTAAAAAGACAATTGCTTAGTTTATCTCAGGATTCAGTTCAGCATAAGACAGGTTAGTCCAGATATTTTACTACCAACACCACACAAGAAAAGCCTGGTTAAAGTGTAACAGTGCAGGCAGTATAAGCTTAGCAGCAACGTGGACAAAAGACTGAATGAGATGCTACAGCATGTCCCCAACAAGCTCTAGACACATCATCTTCACCACAGACAGAGGGGTAACACTTATGACCTCTGGATGCAGTCAGTGAATGGTGAGAGGGTTCACCCGGGCAGCACCATCCCATCCCAGTTTCCCTTTCCTGACAGGATACCAAAGTCTCCCAAAACAGAACCTGTGCATGGGCCCCCTCCACTCTGGTGCCATTACAGGCTGCTTTTAATTATACCCAGGACAACACAACATAAATCCCGAGTACACTGAACTTATTTCAGTAAGGGACAGTAATTTTCAGTCTTCCCTCCACAGCCTATAACCTCAGCTGAGCAATTCTGAAAACCCCATGTCCTGGTGAAGCAGCCAAGCCCTCTCCCATACACTCCTGACCTACAGATATGCTTAATATGTTAATTTTTGTTTTGGTTCCAGAACAAAACCTGCCTTTTAAATAAAATTTTAACAGATTCTAAACCAGAAACACTGCACTCCCCTGAGGCATTAAAAAATGCAAACTGAAGACTTCCCATGTGTTGGGGTTATTACTTATTTCCTTCTAAAAACAGAAGAAGTGTTGCAACAGTTGTAATGCTCCAGCTCACTAGGCCAAGAAGATGTTTTCTTTCTGCACACTCATTAACCATAGTGTGGAACTCAATAACTGTTCTAATTTCCTTCCTTAAATGTTTTTCTTCCCCCCAGTTTTCATTTTATGCTTTACATTTACATAGGACTACACTCCACCACTTACCTTGAGAGTCTACTTGCTGTCAAACACAATAAAATGAAAGGAAAAGTGTCTGGAATCACAGAAACTTTAGTGTTGAAAATTTTAATTTACTTTCTAGAAATGAATTTAAGCACTCAAAGCTTTCTTTGTCAGCTACAGATGAGAAACTGATAGGCTTTGAAGGCAAGCAAATGTTTTTTTTAGCCGAATCTCTCAAGTAAATATTTATGTTAGATATAATAACAGATGTTATTTCACACCACAAATTAAATACCAGCTAGTTATTAAATCTGGTGCAGTGCTATGAAACTCTTGGGCACTGGTGCCCACAGTTAGTGCACTGAAATGAGGCAGCTGAGCTCCAGGACTGTTCCTGAGCCTCAGCTCCAAACCCAGAGCATCAGTCAAGCTGCTGCCATGGCCCCAGGAGTCCTCAGCTGAGCTCGGTTCAAAGACAGACTTGTTCTGTGACACAGGGAGGAATCACCTAACCATGCCTGTCTTCCACTGCATTTGTAAAATGCTCTTGTCTTCAGGGCTAAAACACTGCTTTGCCTCTCCTCTGCAAAGACAGAAAGCCTGTGAAGATTGAAGAGGACCCAGCCTGGGAAACAGAGAGGACGGGACACTCCATGCTCTGCATAGCCCAGCACCTTCCACAGATCAAAGGATTACTTGTGCCCCTCCACAAGTGACACTATCCCTGTGTTAATTTCTACTAACAAACCAGTATTTACGTGCTTGATGCACAGCAGAGACAAATACAGCACTGTGCATAACCATCCTGAATCCAGCCCGGCCAAGTTATGCCAGTGGTGCAGATACAGCAGCACAAGCTTGCAACAGTAAGTGGTGTGCTCAGAGGGTGCTCTAGCAGAGGGTCTCCCTCCCTCTCAAGCCTTCCTGCAGGGCCAGGCGGGCTGGAGCTGCTCTGTCCCACGGCCAACTCCACTGCAGCACGGGCACAGCACCAGCTCCAGCAGCACCCAGACACCCTGCGGGAGGGCACAGGGCAGAAGCAAATGTAAGTGCCACCCTTCTTCTCTAAGCATCTTATTTGGCTAATTGCACAATCACAAGAAGGCTTCAAAGCATGCCAAAGAGGGGGATAATGACACTTCATGGGTGAAAAGACCTTTCATTTCTCCTTTTCCTCTAATAACCACTGATGATGGACCATTATCCTACCAGGTTGCCCTGCCTTGTTGTGTCTTAATGCACGTATTTAACAAGATTACTTATGAGAATAGCACAGGGGATGTCTAATAAGGCAAGATCATTAATTTTGAAAGTCCCGTTTTATCTCTTACTGCTGCAATATTTTTGCCTGCTGCCTTGGCAGAGCATGAGGGCTGTAAACCAGCAGGGCTGGACAGTGGGATTCCTTTACTCCACTTGGAGCTGCTTCACCACACACGGTTACAATACTCTGTTTATGGCATGTTGTAAAGGCTGTTTTGGATAGGGCACTGGTAAGTCATTCCAAAATGGCAGAAAAATGGAAAGCTTGGCTGCAATAGCCGAAGTGGGAGAGGAAAGGGATAAAGGAAAGATGCTTGCTATCATCCATACCCCTCCCACAATGCAAATACGCAGGCTGGTAGATGGAGCTGGGGTACATTTCCTAACTGTGTGGTGGGATCCAGGTGGCCAGAGAGCCTGGAAACACATGGAGGTTGATGGCAATCAGTCAGCACAGAACAAAGCTTTGGCCCAGGCTGGTAGTTGCCCACGAGCAACCCCATGTGCTCAAAAAAATGACAGCAGATTTCAAACGCAACTCAAGACAGAATGACTATAAACATCTGTCCTTTCCAAACTGGAGGCCAAGCAGCAGCCCTGCTGCAGTTCCTGCTGGAAAGGAGAACGAAATCCCACCAGCAAAAAACACTGCAGTGTACAGCCAACCAGGCAAGTTATTTAAGTAAGAGATGCTCACACAATCTCCTCACTCCAGAAGTGCCATCAGTTTGGAGAACTTTTAGCAAGATGATACAATTCCAAAAGCACACTAAATTACAGATTGCCAAAGTACAAAATTAGATAAATTCTTACTATTGGCTAACAATCATAATATTTTCCTCTGCTCAGCAGGATAATAAAACAGAGTAAAGCTTCTCAATCACAAAATTAAGACAGAATTCCAGCAAAAAGAGGCTAGGAACAGTGCTGCATTTTGCTATCTACCAATGAAGAATACAAGCACACATTTTCAAAAGAAAGACACATCTATAGTATGCTAAATACAATAAGTATTAATTAAATCATTATTAACAATCAAAATCTAATTTCTTTCTGTCACTTTCTGATATCTTAACTAAAGACATATTTGCAATACTATTATAACGAGTTACAGTCTGAGCAATAGAGCTGCTTGCAATAATTCAGAAACATGTACACTTTCATATGAATATATCATGCCTAACTAATGAGATTGCTCATTTCATAACTTCGGTTCCATTTTTATTATTTCATAAAACTGGAAGTCCTTATCCATTTTATGAAAAACACCTTTGTGAAATTCATTAAATAAGCATAAAAAATTCATTAAACAAGTGAATTGCATTCATGGCTGCTTTGATGCAAATGCCCTTTAAGCAATGTAAAACTCCATATTGATTTAACCTTTCATGTTCTGATATTTCCATGTGGAGATATATATATATATAAAAATCTTTATTCAAGGAATGAAATTAAGCGCTGATCCCTTGATCTCCAGCCAGGATGAGGTAGATTGGTCAATTTAAATAGTCACTCCTGATCAGCAAACAGCTGAGTTTGTATTAAAACACAGCACTAGTATTCCTGTACATCTGTGGTGGCAAATAAATACACATACAATATATTGGGCCAAATCAATATGATGCCTGAAGTTTCCTCTGTAGCTGAAAGTCAACCCAATACTGGCTAAGTCCTGCAGGACCAGTTATAACAAGGTCATGCTGGTCAAGCAAGAGGTAGGGGAGCTTCTCTGAGTACCTGGTGAGGTTTAGCTGCTTGTTCTCATTGCCACCAAAAGCTGCTGCAGACAGAGCAGCAAACAAGACAGGATCTGTCTGGACCTGACCTGATGCAAGAGCTAATGGTGGAGCTGCCAAACTGAAGTATCAACTCAGTTTTCTTGGGGTTACTCTTCATGCCTTCGGCAGTTGCAATAGTCATTTGCCTCACTAACTTTTAACACCACTAAAACCACAGTCCTCTCCCAGTACTTGTGGCAGCATGAAGAGTGAAAGAAATCACTCATCCCTAGTCCAACAGTCATCTTCTTCTGTGCTTCCAATGCATTGTATGACAGAGAAGGTAACGTCAGAAAGATCCACCTGCAACAAATATACCTGCTACTCAAAACGTGCATCTGATTAGACCCAGAACTGTCATGGAATAAAGAACATTTACTCCTCCAATCATCCAAAAACACCTGTTGATGAGAAGCAACATTTTCCTCAAGGACTTGTAATAGTTTAACTGCATCAACCTAAGAGACATCCAGTACACTCCAAAATAACCATGCCCAAAGCTGGGGGTCATGCTGGATGTCAGTAGTAAAAGGTAGCAAGATCTCGTCCCACCACAAATAGCATCCTTGTAACTACCAGGTCAGAGGGCACTATGCAAACCTGCCACTCTGAGGTTTTATGCCCAAGAGGTCAATGACTACAACAGGATTCCACAACCTTCACTGTCAAACCAGGCCTAAGGTGTGATGATGTGAGATAAGCAGACCTACACACTGCTGTACTGTTTCTGCTGTGCTTCACATCCAGTGGGTTTAACTAAGAAAATTTAATCAAACAGCACATACATGAAGGAGAGGGTGACATTCCCAGCTTCCTAAGGTCCATCCATGCCTCATTTTTCTTCCCAGGTGCCTCTCCTGCATACTTCCTTCTCCCTCAGCTCATTTGTTTCCATCAAACTCAGCCAGAAACAACCCTATTTCCATTTCTAACCATTTAAATTATAAACAATAATTTTTTACACACCAAAACAGGTCTTTAATTCTCATATTTCCCTCCAAAGTATACCCAGACATCCTTATTCTCAGTAAGCCCAGCCAAACAAAATAAATCAAGTCTCTAGGCAAAATTTTCCAGGAGTTAAAAATAAGTCCAGAAGTACTGAAATAAACTAGAAAATGAGAAAAAAATTGGAAAACATATTTAAAGTATCATAATTTTTAAAACTCTCCCCAATTTTTAACCAGTACCAGAAGATGCTGCTTCAAAAAAAAGTTACTTTTTTCCCCCAAAGAAAAAGAGAAGGAATCAAATTGAAAATAAGCTTTTTAAAACAGGAGTTTTAGCTTTAAATCATAGAAATGCAAAAGCCAGCCCAACATAAAGCTGCTCCCAGTTCCGTCATCAAAACAGTGAGCTAAAAGAATAGATGAAAACATAATTTCCAACTTTTGTCCCTCCTGACACCCAGACACTCAGTGCTCCTCAGCTGGCTTCCCACACTCCAAAGGGCATCTCTGATTGAACAAGCCCAAAATAGTACTTGAAGCCATTTAACTTCATCATTGTTGGGTTTTAGCTCAGACCTCCCCCAACACCATTGGCCAACAATAAAGCTCCCAGGTAACCTGCAGATTCTTAAGCATCAACAGTCTTAGGAGGCATGTTTCCACTCACAGCAAGATTTAAAACTGGCTTTGTAATAATTAAAAAAGAAAAAAAGGGGGGATAAAAACCTTGGGAGCTTTTCACAATTACTAATTTAACAGACAAACTATGTTTTATTGATAGTTCCAGTAGTAAATTTGCCTTCTGTACACACTGCTACTGATGCCTAAAATAAGATGTGCAAGAAGAGATAATCTTGTGCCTAAGGCTTTTTTTTGGATCATACAGAGCAAATCAACCAAGAGCTCTTCAGTAGAGCTTCTCTCTGCAAGGGCTGCCCCTTGCCTTTCTGCTTCAGAAAAGGAGCTCAGCATTTCTGCGCACATGCTGCCATCAGCCTCCCTGTTCAGGCAGGCACAAACTCACACAAGTGTCAGCCCTGCAGGTTTACTCAGAAATTAGATTTTAATTTAAGAAAATAATTGGACTGACAGCACCAGGACTTCTAAAGTTTGACAGTCTGCATGCTACTGGAAATAGAGGTGTAGACTACAGAGACACTGCACCACAAGCAACTTATTTATCTGGAGCAATATTACTTGGCAGAGATATAAGATTACTCTGTCTATTTCCAGAAAAAAATATTTTCCTTAAATTTTGCAGGTGAATGAACAGATCCGAAGTGCCTTGAGGTCAGCAGGACAACTCCAGTTCAAAGTCTGACCTGGGAGCTTCCAAGACCTCCACCTACAATCACCATGCTGAAACATCACACCTTGGTCAAACAGGGATATTGCCACAGACACCAGTAACTTTCCCTCATCACACACACACAACTGCAACCCAAGTGCACAGACCCAGCTCAGCTGTCCATGGGGAAGTTATTGCAGCTACAAATAACCAGGGTGCTGTTAATCTGTTTTCTGCAGCCTTTCCCTTGCATTTAAATCAGTTTCACTTGAGAAAAAAAAAAATCTGTTTGTTTTAGGTAGGCTAACTAGTCAGTGATGTGTTTGGCTGGAAACCTGTTATGTTTTGCTACTTTATCATGTTGCTATTTCCATGTTCAAAAGCTAGTTAAATTATTTACGCTACACTTCATATATTGTGTACAACACTTGCCTTGACAGGAACAGCAGCAACTGCAAAGCCAGTTTCCTTGAGCCGGTGCTTCAGAATAACAGAATGGTCTGCTTTGCAGAGAATGACCCATTCAAAGCCTCAGCTCTCATGTCTCCCTCCCCCCCCCAAAAAAAACCCATCAAGAGGCACATAGACACAAATTGGCTCCAAAGTATCAAATAGCAATATTAATTTAATTCAGGAGAATATTACAAAACACAGAGTATAAAAGGAATAAGCTGAGCATTAGCTCAGTCCAAGAGACATGCTACATCTAAAATTCACTGTGAATGATAAATTGCTTTCAGCCAATAACACCCAACATTATTTTAAAATGCGTATTATAGAACATGTACTTCAAGAGGCTCTGTGAATATTTTATTATACCATCCCAATCATTTAGACTGTGTGATATACATCTCATTGTAGTTGCTCTCCCTTTTAAGGTACAGTTTGATTTCCTCCCTGTCTTTTTATTTATTTAATCACAACTCAGTTGAATTACCATTTCTTTGCTCATCACCAACCAAAGTGGGCACAGTGTTGAAATGCTCTGAAAACTCTAGAAGTACTTCCGGGGCCAGAAAAACAAACCTCAAGTATCTCAGAAGCCTGAAATCACACTCTAGTGACCATCCCTCACCAAGGGAGAGCACACACACATCCAGTCTCACTGTTCTGCAACATCATCCAGCAGCATCTAAAGAAAACACACAACTTCTTTAAGTGGAGGGGGCAGTGCTGCAGCAGGATGGGTTTCCTATGGCTCCGCTGATGCAAAAGCTAACACTATTTTTCCAAGATCCACTAGGTTCACTCGAGCACAGAGCAAGCCCTTACTGATGGCTTTTCCCTTGTGGAAGAGCAACAGCCACCTCTGCAAACTGGAGTGTGGATTTTTGGTGCCACCTCATTTTCCACTATATTCCAACTGGCTCTGGCATTCACCTACTAAAGCGAGGGCTGTGTACAGTGACACAGGCAACAAACACCACACACACTCCGACATAATTCCAAGCAATGGTTATCTCTAGCAGATCCTATTGGGTCTCCCTGAGATGCCACTGGAAAACAGCACGGTGCTGTACAGACATGCACTACAACACAGCTTGCGCCTAAGGAGTTCACAGCTTTATTTCCCTTCTCTTATTTTGGTATATTGAAAACAATAACTTGTACATCATGCAGACCTGGGGCCACAGGCTGGGGAAGGAGATTATAAACAAAATCTTTTGGTATAAAGTATTACTACACTTTCCATATTGATCAGTAAGCCCAGGAGCTGCTAAGTGCCTTACTGTATATTATTATTAAAATTCAGTTAAGAGGTATTTCACTGAGTCAGGTCAGGGCCTGATTGTTCACTCCAGTTCAAGCCTTGATATTGTACAGTCTTGTGAACTGAGTCATAGATATCAAGAAACATTACAAGTCAAATCAATATTTTATAGCCTTCACACCGACCACAGTCTGAAACTCTACCAGCATGGTGTTCCAAACAGAAGGATTTGCAGGAGCTTAAATAATTTACACTAATAAGGCACTGACCCACGCAATCCTTAATGATCATTTAGCTTTGGCAATACTTCTGACCACTATTGAGCTGCTTGGGAGTTCCGGGGGTTTTTTTCAGCAGAAAACTCCTACATCAGATTAACGACATAAGCAGTAAACTAACCACAAGGCTCAGTTTTGTTCCATTTAAATTTATTCCTATTATATAAACAGCTAAATTAAGAAATGAGGTATTTAAAACAAAGAGGTTAAAACAGAGCCACAAATACACAAACAAACATCACAGAAATTCTTAACTCCATTTCTTGCCTTGTTTGCTTATTGAAGTGCCATATGTTGCTGCAAGTGCTACAAAAATATCATAAGATCGTAATTATAAGGTTTGTTGAATTATAGAGTAAAGAAGCTACTTATTTACATTTAAATATGAACAGTGGTAATTGAAATGTCACATGCTTCTCTGTTCTTGACTCCAGAAAAATATTTATCTACCAACAGCTTGATGTGCTTTCAACAATGGCCTGGATTCATGAAAGGGACTGTTACTCATATCACTCGCTGCTTTTATTTATTTCTCCCTTCTGATTTACAGACTCAAGCAGGGGTTCCTGAAGTGCTCAGGCACTAATGTCGAGATGAAGACACTGCAATGCAAACCAGATTGTTACTAAGTTGGTGTTCAATAATTCTTAGACCTGTCAATATGGGTAGCCCTGCAATAACTTTAGGAAATCAATTTTAAATTGACCTCATTGAACTGATGCAAAAACCAACAGCAGATGCATTTCAACTGATTAGCTCTTGTTAACGTCCAATAGCAAGCAAACCCAAGTCAAGCCAATGTTGTATACACAGAGGAGGTTACAAGAGAATAAAGTGAAAATTGCACTAGTTGAATCAGGATCTCCAATGGGAAAAGACATTTAGAGAAGCCTCAGCAAAGGCATTGCAGCCCTGGACACATTCTGCTGTGCCAAACTCACCTATAAACGAGACCTGAAGCTTGACCCTCCTTTCAACACTATCAGTGTCAGCAGAAAGCCTCCAATACGTTCAATTCCTCTAAGCAAGCTGAAAAGGAGCAAAAGCCCAAACCAGAGGAAAGCAGCTGGCTCTGAACAGCACATTGCTCATACCCATGTAGCAATGAGCAGTAAGCCCCAGGGAGGCAGAAGGCAGCCTTTTGGCAGATTTGCTTCTTAAAGATTTACCATCACCTGTCCTGGGAAAGGCTCTCTAGAAAAATCCCTAAACCAGCAAAACTTGAGCCTGGACCTTCTCAAAGCAAGTTTAATGTTTCATTGCGGGGAGCTGGAAACCCTTGTCCCTCTGAGGCATGCCCCAAATCATGTCTCTGGCTATCATGGAGGGCAGAGAGAAGGTTGTAGGACTAAGAGGGGCATCAAAGAAAAAGAGCTCCCAAGATTTATTTTCTTGGTTGGAAAAAAAAACAAACAACCAACCAAATTGTTTTGCATAACCTCAAAACATATAAATATACAAAAATTTTGCAAGTGACTTTTGCTGTCAAGTGGTTTTTTTTGTTAGATATTAATAATTGTCATCATGCAAGGACTGAAGTTAGTGCCTTTCTTTTGTTGGTCTTTCTCCAAAAGGGCTCTTTAACTGTACTGCCTGAGAACCCAGGGGATTTTACCAGCTCTGCTGCGTAGCCATACACTCCACCTCGGAGTTAATGGTAAAGCTTTCAATTAACAGAAGCAGTTTTAGGCTAATGCTAAACCAGTGAATCTCTGTCACCTGCTCTGCTTCCCTCTACCTGTCTCAAACACTCCTTGTTTTCTGGTTTAATAATATACCAAGGCCTTTCTTGAAGACTCTGGAAACAAACTAGGCTGACTGGAGTTTACTGAGAACAGGTAACATTTGCAGGGAAGCACTCGGGAGAAGAGAAAAAAATATTTGGGGGCAGTCACAACTTGTATCAAACACAAACAGAAATCTTCAAAGTCGTCACATCAAAGAGCAGCAGAGATGGGTCTCTGCTGGATTGTGTCACACTGTTTGTGGCAGAGCACACACACCACAGGGGCAGGAACGACCAATACCCAAGAGTGAGAACAGCATCTCCAAAGCAATGGGTCAGTAAACAGCATAATGAAATGTGACAGTAACTTCATTTGTAAAATATACACTAAAGCTATCAGGGCAGAAGTGCTAATAGCAAGGGCAATATTTGCATAATTACACTGACTTAAAGGCTCTGGTCTTAAATTGACCTAACAACATCCCTCACTGATGCAAACCACAGTGGGCTGTGCTGTTACGAGACAGCTCCGTGCCCTGGGCCTCAGCTGCTCCCCATGCCAGGCCACACAGCCTGTGACAGAGCCAAGAGATTTCCACTGCTGGCCCTTGAGGAACACACCAATGTAACATTGTGTGTTAATGTCCAAGTCTAGCTTATGAACGATACTGGGTTTTAAATTTTCTGTGTTTCTTTGATGTCAAAGATCCACCAGATGACTCTCATTCTCTAAGCTCCAATAAAACAGCTGCACTTCATCACTGTACCACACAGACTAGGCTGGAAGAACAAATATGGGGCAAATTAATAGCACAAAAGGAGTACAAGTGCAGACTACCCTGATGCCATCTTTTAGAAAAACCACCATCCTTGGGCACAGCAAGAACATTCTTCCCACATGAGTTTCAACCATTCCCTGTGGTGTTCACTTGTGATGTCTACAAATAACATTTTTTTTTTTTACTATTTTTGGATACTTTTTCTGCATAGATATTTATTAAGAGACTGATTGTGTACAGTCATGAGGTATTTAGCCATTCATAAAGGAATTAATTTTATATTTATTAAGCAACACTGTTTTGTTCACAGTTTGGGTTTTTTCACATTTAATTTCACTTGCTACCACGCAGGGCTTCTTTGGCACGTATGACCAAACCAAAGGCACTGAGGTAACCAAAGGCAGCCATTGCAGTCACAGTGCTACCCAGCTCCAAACTGGATCCTGGGAGAGCAACTCACACAACCCTGCACATAAATTGTCTGCAGCAGGAGCCACCTGGCCAGAGCCGGGGCAGACTGAATGAGGCTGTTGCCCACCTGTGCCCACTGCTGCAATGCCCTGGGCCCTTTGCAGACCACTGCCTGTTCCATCCCTCCCCAGCAGAGCACACAGGGGAGGCAAGCAGCTATTTCTGAACTGAAACCCTGATGGAAGGAGGTTGAATAAGTACTTAGATTGTTTTAACTGTATTCTTCTGTTGAGCCTATGGGGCAATTCTTTTACTGAGTATTTTTACATAGTGAAGAGATACAGAGAGCAATGAGGAGCACAAGCAAACCAGGCAAGGGCCTCACAGCAAGGTTCTTCCAGCACTGCTGACTACCCACTGCACATCTGCTCAGGCTTTTGCTAGCTCTACATAATCAAAGAGGCACTGGGAGCTGATGCATGAGGAACAAGTCTTTGTCCATCTTCTAGGGTTCAGCCTTTGGGACCGTGCACTGTGACATGCAATGGAAACTTTGGAGAAGCAGCACTTTCCAGTGTCACCCCAAGCAAGGGGTGACCGACCTCTACATCAGTAACTGGTACAACTAACTCATCTTTCACTCTCAGCAGCAGCTAATGAAATATATACAAGTATCTCCTCCACCACTACCACCAGTAGAGATGTCTGGTGCTAAACCCATCCACCACTGACGAGAAGATAAAAAAACCCCAAACAACCAACAAACAAAACAAACAAAAAGTAAACCAAGATAGCCACAATAGCTAGCTATAAGCCCTCCCCCGGTATTCAAACATCAGACAACATTATCTTCATATTAAACTCTTCTTTGAAAATAATAAACATTGTGGATTCCCATTTCCATCTTTGTCACATTTTAGTATTCTTTGCTTCATTGCCCATTTACAAATTATGAAGAATTCATAGATGAATAACGGACTGAGAATAATATCCATGCATGTACATATATAAAAACATAAAACCCAGCACAAGCCAGGAAGAGGATAAGCTCTTCCTAGGCACAGTAAATTAAAGACTTAAGTAATAAAATTAAAAAAATCAAATCAACATTGTAAAGTGCCTAAAATCCTTTCCGATGGCTCTGATGAACAGTCATTATTCTGTTCCACAATAAAGCATATCAGTTCATTGTCCATAGAACCTCCCCATAATATATAAATGAATTATTTTCTAGAAGTTTCCCAATTGTCTCTAGAGAATTTACAACACGTTAAATTTAGCTCTTGTATCTCCTCCATGACATGCTACTTCAGCAACATGCTGCTATGTGCCTTGACCAGAGAAGGAGGTACCTTTAGCCTCTGCTACCGAGCTGTTCTCCAACCTCAGGAAGAGACCTCCCATCCTTGCAGCTCCTTCACCCACCTCTCTTCCCCTTGCCCAGGAAAACCTTTGGCAAGTACAGCTTGTTCCAAGGCACTCCCCAGACCCAGCACTAGGGCAGCTGGAAGATGCAAGCACAGGGAGAACACTCACCCACCTCGGGCAGTCGCCATCCCACAGCCACACTCCTGATGCTTCTTCTTCCAGGCGCTCTTCATGCTGAGCCACACCCACACCTTCCTCCTGCCCCAGCTGTAACAAGTTAACTAAAGCCTCACAGAAACCGTTCTTCCTTGCCCTAAAATGGAGCTGCCAAATACCCTCACCTGTGGGCAATCACCTTCCTCCTGCCCCAGGTGCAACAAGTTAACTAAGGCCTGACGGGGCAGTTCTTCCTTGCCCTAAAATGGAGCTGCCAAATACCCTCACCTGTGGGCAATCTCCCATTAACTGGGGGGAGCAGGGCTGGCCCTCAGACCCACCTGTGGCTGCAATCACCCACATCACAGTTGCATTTTGACATTATTTATAAAATCCACATTTTTTATAATATGTGGTGAAACCTCCAAAGCACATATCTGTGGTTTTTAACTCAACCCTGTTTGGGAGACCAGTTATTGACCCTCCTCCTTCAGTGACAATCTCTACCTGAGAGATGTGACCAAGCAAGGAACCCAAATTCCATTTTCAACAGTAAAGTAGGCCCCTAGCATACAAACTGAGTGGACTTCCAGCAAATCTCATACCCTTAAATTACCCATGGAATGAAGTCCTCTTCACAAGAGGCTTGCTGAAAAATGTTATCCACGGTTTGGGTTTTTTTAAAAAGTTCATTGATGATTATTACTTCCCAGTAGAAATAATGGTGCCTTCTCATTGTGAAAGTCTATCAATGAAAACATATACCCTTTTATGAGTTAAACTGTTTGGAAGAACTTTTAAACAATTACTCAACTCCTCTGAAATTTCTTTTATGGGATTGAAGGTTTTTTCTGTGTCAAATTATCTGGATTTCTCATGGATTATGCATTTCTCAAAAACTCACTCCTTACAGATTAAAGAGAGAAAGGAAAGTTAGAAAGGACACAATACAAAAAAAGATCAGAAAAGAAAAATATTTTAAATATTAATGACCAAAGGGGAAATGGAAACACATTAAAGGCAAATGTGAGAGCTTTTAAATATGTTATTAAAATTGATTTATAAATGCGACTCTTCTTTAACCATGTGCTTTAGCCTTCACTACTTATTTCCTTCTGCTGTCTCTCCAACCATTGGTGTCACTACCCAATGCCTATGGCATTAAGGAAAGATATCCAGAAAATATTTAGGCTGGAAACAACCATGGGCCGTTCAAACTGGAAAACATCATTATATTAAGGATCTCAGAGAATAAGATGAGAAGTCACCTATTTTCAACTGCTGCAAAACCCCAGGCATTTGCAGGACATCTGTTCCAGGTGAGGTTGGAGCTCCCTGGCTGGGGCTGCTCTACTCACCCCACTGCAGCCGAGAGCTACCCCATGGGCCCTCTTGGGAACACACTGAGGCAGAAGGAGAAAGTGCTCAAGTCCACAAATGCAGATAGTAATTATTTACAAAGGCAGAAAAAGACACTTGCCATTTCTGCTCTCCTCCTCCTTCTCCCCCTCCCTCTGCACAGGAACAACGCTCATTGCCCATGTGGTTGCGCATGGCCCCAGCCAGGCTCTGAGGGCTGATCCACACACTGGGCAAACCAAATCAGCATGTCCACTGAAATGTGTCTGCAGCTGATGGTGAAGGACGGGAGAAGCCTGTCCTGTGCAGCCTGCATGTGAACCTGTACACAGCACACAGCACGCCTTCCTCCTGCACCACATCCCACATAAATTACGCCAAGAGCCTGCATTTTCAAGATGTATCTTCTGGAGTTTTTGAGCTTTGAAAACACCCCCAGTGATGCATCACAGGGCCAGGACAGCAGACTGCAGATCACTGCCTCTGGCATGTCAGAGCCCAAGCTGCTGCGGCTTTCTGAGCAGCGCATGGCACAGGGTGTATCACACACCCAGCAAGGAGCAGCACATGAAGCCATGTGACTCCTGGGTCACGTTTTATTAAAGGACATGGTCACAGATGTGTACTGCACAAAAAGCCCAATTAACATAACCAAAATTGTAGAAATTATCCTTGAAGGGAACAGATTTTGTGCATTAATTTGTGTAAACAGACAGTATAAAAGCACATATAACAGTATATGTTTAACAAATTTAATTTAGCTTAAATATAAAAAATACTTCATTTTAAAGCTGCTATCCATCATAAACCACCAAAACATTATAGGCAAAGACTCCAAACAGAAACATAAAACATCACTGAGAATACAGATTTTGTAGGTTGGATTTGTGGTGAGAATGGTCCACAAAACTCCTTCTGCATGTCCCCATAAGATCCTTTTTATAGCAGGTTATGAATCATCACATGATAATTTTAAATGGATGATCAATACTATATTTTCCCATAAAACGTTTGGTTTGAAATCCGATTTTAAGTGCATTAGAGTTTTTGTGCACTGAACGAGTGAGTGTCATAATAAATTGTCATCAAATATGAAAGAAATATAGCTTAGATTAATTGCTATATTTATTTATGAGTCTATAAAATACATTGTGAAAGTCCTGGCACATTTTTGGGATACCAGCTTGAACTTTCAAGCAAGTTAAAAGCATTAAACGAGACTGGAAGTAGATTTATTATTGGAATGTTTTTAATTGCAGTTTCAACCAGACACAGGTATTAGAATGGCTGTGCCCTTAATGGCCATCTCATGTGTTTTTTCTTTAAAAATTATATACTTTCCATATTTTTATTGATTTCATAAGATATATTGTAGATTAGTGCTGCTTGTGTGTGAAATCACAAATGGCCCCAGCTTCCCCAGAGTAGCGAGATGCAGATGGTCCATTGCCATGGCCACTCCTCCTCAGGGCTCCCTCCAGCCCTCAGCACAGCCTGAAATACCGGTGAAAGGAAAGACCAGAGAAAAAACTGAATTACCTGAGGGAGACCAGCAGAAGAGTCCTCAGCAAACTACTCAGAGGGTCCTGTTCTCCACTCATTTCTACAAATGCAAAATGGAGTTAATTCAGACAAGATTTGGAGATGGAGTCCAGTTGAGCCCCTTCTTTACTCAGATGTTAATTAACAAAGAGGCTCAAGGCCAACTGATTTGATGGGGTGGGACTAAGTGACTTGGGTTAAGTATTTTCTGGGTTTCAAATAAGTTATAAGCTCTCTGTGTTTCTAATGTACAACAACCACAACTGGGGTTTTGTAAATTACAAACGAAAGTAAATAGAAAAGCAGTTCTGGTATTCATGATTAGTAGTGCACAGAAGTTGAAGAACACTAACTTCTTGGAAGAGAAGGAATGGTTGCATTCAACTACCACACTAATTTAAAAATAAATCCTAGAAATTACAGCAAGCAGACTAGGTAATGGAATAAAACTGTCATTCACTGCCACAGAACAAAAATGACAAACTATACCTAAGGTGATATTAAATTAAAAACCTTCAGCTTGGCAGCCAAATGACTCCTTCACACCAACTATGCATGAGCTGATACAAAGGCCATGAGAGCACAGACACAGCTTGGTCGGTAATGGGGAACTCTGCTCAAGATGTGTCAGACCAGCAATCACCTTGTCATACCAGAAAAAAAATAAAAATTCTATTGATTTTACTGGAAACTGAATCCACAGAGGGGTCAGCCTGAATGAAAGCTCTCACACTGCCCTGAGTCTCACAGCAAAGCATAAACAAGTTCTCAGAGGTGAAGTTCTCATGAGTTTTGTGTAGATGTATCTTTACCAGATCAACTTATGCTTTATAGAATAATCTGCAGATAACCTGAGGAAACCTAGTGCACAAGTGTTAGACTACCCTGATGCAGAAAACTTTTACAAAATAAGTATTTTTTCATTAGCCAAGCATATTTTCACAAGTCAGGGGGATCATGAGTTAGTGATGGCCCAAAATCCAAGGGAAAATACCACCCCAGAGCATGAGGAAGATTCATGTCCAGCTTCCACTCACTTGGATGCCTCTTGACACAGAATGGTCAATTCTGTGTCAATTAAAGTCCTGGGTCCAACCATCCTCCAACTCCAGCAACACTCAAGCCCAACCATCAGTTTTGCAGCCATATCCTAGAACTTAATCACAGCAAACAGTGGTGATCTGAGATTCAGCAAAGCCATCAGTCATTAGCAAAGTGATGCTGGGAGTTAAGTGGAGCTGCCAGTTCTTGGAGAAGAGGCAGGAGAGTGAGGTGGCGGGGTGAAGCCACCATAGAGGACTGTTAGGAAGAAACAGCTCACTGTCACACTACACAGCCCATGCAGAAGTGGTACTTAGGGATCCCTGCAAATATTTATTACCTTTGTCTGTCTCTTACCTAATTTCCAAACGATATTTTAAATGGTTCTCATTTAGCCAATCCATCTCAATGAGAGGGGTTAGAGAAGCAAAGCAAAGGCCCACACATGTATTTGTTTCACTTTGCACAGACCAAATTTGTGTAGCTTCTTAGATTAATGACCCTACACACACAACTTTCTGGAAATCCCTTTTCAGAAGACAAGGGTTCAACAGAAAAGTTGTTCCTGACGTATTTCAAATGTGTCAAAAACAAAAAGCTACTTTCAGGTTTAGCCTCCGGCTGACAAGGACCCAACGGTTACCTCAGCAATTATACCTCACCCCCTAAATCAGCTTCACTGTGCCAGTTCTCCCTGCTGTCCTGAAGACAGTTCTTTCTATTTTCTGCTTGTATGTTAAGCAGTTAAAATGCTTTATCTTCAACAAGATATTAATCTTAATATTGTCCTAATATGTTTTGTCTTTTTCTGCCTCTCATGCAGAAATCAGTCTTGACAATAGCCACTGAGATAAGGACAGTAACCAGCAAGCTTCACAATAAACCATCATATACACTATTTTAGTTTGTCAAAACAATTAGTGTTCATTTTGGCTTTATTCAGTTAAATCTGCAGCGACTGATCAGTATAAATTATGTATTAGGCTGTCCAGCTGTACTTGTTTATTCATGCATGGACTTGAAGAATTTTCATTTTCTCAGTACAAAAAAGCAACAGCCAAAAAATCCCCCTGTATTCTAAAATATAAAGACACTTTCTTTTGAGCCACATTTCTGCTACATGTTTTGAAGCTGCTTTCTTCTTACTCTGCTTATTTCAATTAACCTATTATTTCATTTGCAGTTATCGGCAGCTGCATTTGCATCAGTACGAAGCACATACTGTTACTTTCACCCTTTGCAATTACCTCCTAAGCAAAGCAGTATCAGAGCTAAAACAAATGATGTTGATTTTAAAAGCATCAAAAATCTCATTGTTGGCTGCATTTGAACTCCTGCCTTGCTTCAAGAAAAACTGCTCATATAAATGTTTACAGCTAAGCCTCACGGTCCTCTCTTTCAAGAACAAAAGTTTGTGAATCAAGAGAGATCATTTTCTGGTTTTGCTCGTGTTTATAGTTAAACAGTTCTTGCTAGGTTGATTGGGTGAAGGCAATGTACGCTGTGGGGGTGGGATACACTCCTGTGCAGGGAGAGAAATTACAGATTTAGAGACAGGAAAGAAAAACTCTGCAGTGACCACATACAGCATCAGCTTTGCTTCTCCGAGACATGTGTATAAGCAGAATAGAAATCAGGCTGTTGAAGCCAATTTCCTGCGATTAAAAAAATGGCAAATTGCACACTCCAACCTGAAGCTACCCTCTGCCAAGCCTGGTTCAAGAACTTGTTAACAGGTTTATGCCAAGATTTACAAATCATAGATGTTTTGGCAGTTTTGACATGCAGAGTACAGTTGTTCAGTGATGGACAGGCAGAGTGAATTGTGGCAGTGCTCAGAAGAACACAAAGAGACAGTTTGTGTCCTCCTGAAGAGCTGGGGAACACAGAATTTGTGTTTCTTAATAGCAATGCCATTCAATCTCCCAAACCATAAGGGCAATTAAAGGAGTCACCCGGGTGGCTCTTGGGCATGTCTAGAAAAAAGTATACTGCTGAAACATCTCCATAGGGCAGAGAGCTGTAAGTGGAGAAAGCTGGGTTGGAAAAGGCCATCTCCCAAAGCTGGGCTCAGCTACAACATACCTGACAGGTAACAGAATAGCTTTCACATTGATTGTGAACGATAAAGATTGGCAAACACAGTGTTTGCATTGATCTGCATTATCTCTGTTATAAAAGTACTTTTGCACAGTGAATTCTGCCCTGGTTTCGATGGCCACTGTGCTTGTCACTTCAGCGAGGGGACGAGAGCCCTGTCTGCAGTCTGCCACCACAAACATAGTGCCAGCCTTGGGCTCTGACTGAAGGCAGGCGGAGCAGACAACTACCCTTGTTGTTTCATCCATCAAATAACATAAGGAATGTTCTTGTGAAAAGACTAAATTTTGCTGAATTAAGTGCTTTAGAACAAGTGGGTTTATTACTTTATAATTAGCATAATTTCCCCCATAGGGATCCTTGCACTTAAATAATTAGCAGTAATGTTACCCAAAGGTGTTCTTTAATGAATTTTCTTAAATTATTGCCCCTGTAACAACAATTGACACGGCTCGGGTTTACACCGGCTGAGCGCTCCGTCTCGCCAGGCTGCGGGCGACATTGGAGGGCTGTCACTCCGGGCCCCTCCGCTCACCCCGGCAGGGCATACACGGCTCGGGTGTCCCACGGGCAGCGTCCGGGCTCCCCGCGGCCCCGACGGCGCGGGCAGCTCGCTCCGCTCCTGTCCTGACGGCGGAGAAGCGCCGCAAGTGCCCAGCTCCGACAGGGGCCGCCCGGGTTCCCCCCGCCCGGGGGTGTGCCGGGTGTGCCCGCGGGGTCTGCGGGGCAGCGCAGGGGCCTCCCAGCGGAGCGACCCCCGGGCCGGGCCGGGCCGGGCCGGGCCCGCCGCGCATCGCTCGCGGACCGGCAGCGCCACCCGTCGGGGAGCGGAGCGGCTCCGGCGGCTCCGGCGGGGCGGGCGCGGGCACGGCTGGGGGGCTGCCCTCCGCCTCCGCGGGACACGGCCCCGGAGTGCTCGGGACAAGTGCCGCCAGGCCGCCCCGGGCCGCGGAAAGTTGTGGGGTTTTCTTCCTTGCGTTTTTTTTTCTTCATGAATTGCCACTGGCAGGGCATCGCGGCCGGCCCGAGAGCGCCGCGGCAGCCCCCGGCTTGGGGTGGGGGGTGGGGGGAAATCCCAGTTTACCTCCCGGTGATCTTGCCTCAAAGGCAAATTCGCAATATGTAAGTCGCTGGTTAAACAAGGGCATTTCCATTTGTTAATTGATGCAATTACGCCGTGGTGGTAACGGGTCGGTCGGGCCGCAGGCAGCCAGCCATCCATCACCGCCCCGCTGACCTGCCACCGCCCCGGCCCCCCCGCTCCCGGAGGGACCATCACGGGGCTAAGGGAGAAGAATGGACGCCCCGCTCAGCACTCCTTAGGGAAGTGGGCTTCGGGCTTTCTGTCCCGGCCCCAGCCGTGCCCCTTCCCAGGCAGGCAGCGCACGCCGTGCGGGGCGAGCTCTGGCCCCGCTCCCGCGGCTCCGGCCGCCGCGAGGGGCAGGGCAGCCAAGGTGGGGAGCACGGCTCAGTGGCTCCGGGGCAGAACCGGGACTGTGTCGTACAGCAGCGCCCGGCCCTGGGGATGGGCGCGGGGGCAGCGGGAAGGGCCGGGGGTGCTGCGCCGGCCGGGCCGACCCCGAGAGCTCCTGCCCCGGGTGCGCCCGGCAGCGCCGCTGACACCGAGACCCCTGCCCGGCGCTCGCCCTTCCCGCGGCGGGCCTGGGACAGGGGCCACGCTGGGGCTAGTGGGTGCCTCGATGTTCCCACTTGACGCTTATTCCCCTAAGACAAATTTTGATTGTGTTTTTAAAAAAAAGAGAGAAAGGAAAAAGAGACCAACCGCAAGGCACCCCCAGTCCCGCCTTTGACGTGCATCACAGCACAACATTAAGCCAACATGGAACAAGTGGTGAGAGCGGGCGCGGGGCGCTGCCTGCTCCTGCCCGCCGCTGCCTGCTGCTGCCGGCAGGGCCGTGACGTCACCCCGCTCCTCGCCCACCGATGAACGCTAAAGACCTATAGAGCAGAAAATAATACAACAAGCAAGCTCCGTATCTTGCAAGCCCTACGTGATTTTCCCCCCCTCTTTGAAAAAGCCCCTTTGCACTTAAACTCTCTATACATGTGGGGTGGCTTTTTAAACTCCCTCTATACAAACATATCTATTAAGAGCGATGGGAAGTGGGGGGTAGCCTATTTTTTTAATCCAGGCACCAACCTCCCCCCCCCCGCCTCAGATGTCTGGCTGCTTTTCTTAAGTGCAATCATCTATAATTGAGAAAAAAAAAAAAAAAGCCATACGTGGAAATGTGTGTGTGAGAAGGTGCATCTTGAAGCAGGGTTTAGTTACAATCGATCTTGGGGGGAAAATATTGCCTATGGTCCAAAAATAAGGAGCAACTATGTCCTTCTCTCAGTTCGGATACCCCTACAGCACCACTTCACAGGTAAGGCGAGTGAGCAGCACTCACTTTTGTTTAGATTCTGCTGCTGCTGTCCAGATGTCTTGTCCCCCCCTCCCTTTTTTTCTTCCCTTTTCCTTACTTAGAATATTTTTTTAAAAGGGCACATCTGGAGCCTTTTTTTAAAAAATGTGCGTGTGTGTTTATGTCTCGTTTGTGTTGTGTTAGGCTTAAACAAATAAGTCGCAGTGTGCACAGCAAAGGCGTGTAGGAAACCGATAATTCCCCCTCCTCCCCACCCTCCACCGTTCAGTTTTAAGTGCAACAAACAAATAAAAACATAAATCCCGGCTACGACCGCTTTCCGAGACTGCGGAGCTGTCCCGCGGAGCGGTCGGGCTGTGCCGGGCGCTGCCCCCGCCGCCCGGGCACCGCGGAGGGTGTGCGGCAGCGGGAACCGGCGCTCGGCGGGCTCGGGGTTTCACTCGCGTTTCTGCGGAACCGGGCTGTGCCGTTTCATCCCCCCTTCCTCCACGGGTCGGTCCTTTTCCTGTGTTTTATTAGGATCTGTCGAGAGATTTCCCCCCCCCCATGCGATTTCCGAAGGACACCCCCACTCACACCAAGGCACCCTGTATTAACTAAGTCGTCCCTGTAGCGTACCTCGAGTCACGATTTATTTGGGTAGAATTATTTATACACCGTAATCACTGCAAGATGTGCCTCTCTCGCTTGGGAACTTAGCTTTCCCCTTGAAGTTATTGAAATCAAATGCCTTCGATTGCGTTAGCTGACATATTTACTGCTGTGTCTATTGTCAAATTAACTGTAATCGCAACTTTTTGCCTTTAAATCAATGCAGATGGACCGAGCGGGGCGGGAAGGATGGAGCCGTACTGATCTTAAACCTTTTTCGAGAGCAATTATTTCCTTAAAGTTTTGCCTGCTTGATTAATCGTGCCCCCTTCCCAAGGGTTCCTGCTTCCCATTCAGTTTATTTCCCGGGTTCTATAATTAGTCGCTTCAGTCCGGGTTTCCTATCCCCCCTCCACACCCCCCACCCCCCTCCGCACACACACAGGCGCGCACACACTCCTAAATTCCCCCCGATGGGGCTGCCTCGACAGTCACTCGGCGCCGGCCCGCTCTTTCCTCTCCTCTCCGCAGTTTTTCGTGCCCGCCAGCCCCAGCACGACTTGCTGCGAGGCCGCCCCCCGCTCCGGGCCGGATGCCTCCTCGGCGCCGGCCGCCGCCTCCTTGTGCTGCGCCCCGTACGAGGGCCGGCTGCTGGCGCCCGGCCGCGCCGAGCTCAATGCGGCGCTGGGCATGTACGGCTCCCCGTACGCCGCCGGCCAGGGCTACGGCAACTACCTGTCCTACGGCGCGGAGCCCGCCGCGCTCTACACCGCGCTGGTGAGTGCCCAGCCGCCCGCTCGGCAGCGCTCCGGAAGGGAGGGGAGGGGAGGGGGTGCAACAGGCGGGAAACTTCGTGTTTCGCAGTCCTCTCGGGGAGGGGGGACTGCCGAGGGACCGGGAGCGGCGCCGGCCCGTCGCGGGTGGGGGGCGCGTAAGGGACTCGGCTGTCCCGCGGGGACCTGGGGATGCCGGGCGCGGTGCGGTTCCCCTCCCGCTCGACGCCAAACGCTGCCGCTTTCCCTTGCAGAACCCCCAGTATGAAATCAAGGACGGCGCCGGCACGTTACATTCGGGAATCGCGCAACCGGCTGCCTACTACTCCTACGATCATTCCTTGGGGCAGTACCAGTACGACAGGTAAAACCCCTTTGATCAGCGCCCGGCAGCATTAGCATCCCCCTGCGAGGCGGCGGCCGACATCAAACGGCGGGGCCGGCGGGGGCTCCGACCTGACAAACGTTGTACAAAAGAAACGAGGCGCCCCGGGAGCAGCAGTCAGCTGAAATCAAACTTGGGAGGCAGGAGGGCAGGGGCAGGCAGGCAGATAGGCAGGTGCCACACCGGCCTGTGGCTGGGCCGGACCGGGCTGGGCCAGGGGGCTCATGTGGGACTCCTGCCGGCCCTCCCTCCCTAACCGTCTCCCAGCAGGTATGGGACGGTGGATTTCGGTGGTTCGGCCAGACGCAAAAATGCAACACGAGAGACGACGAGCACCCTCAAGACCTGGCTGTACGAGCACCGCAAAAACCCCTACCCCACCAAAGGAGAGAAAATCATGCTGGCCATCATCACCAAAATGACCCTGACGCAAGTGTCCACTTGGTTTGCTAACGCCAGACGGAGGCTCAAGAAAGAAAACAAAATGACCTGGTCTCCCAAGAACAAAGCGGGGGAAGAGAGGAAAGAAGAAACCCCGCGGGATGAGGATGAATACAGTGTAGAGGGCGAAGGCAGAGGTAGGGGGAGAGGCAGGACGGGCGCCTCCAAGGAGCTCGAAGTGGCGGCCGATTTCGAGGTCCCCCAACTTCCCCGCACCCGCACTAATGCCCTGCCGCCCTCTTCTTCCCTGTGTGTGTCCAAGCAGAGCAGAAGAGCTACAAGGAGGACAAGGAGCTGCGGTTCAGCGACCTGGAGGAGGAGGAAGAGGAGGAGGAGGAGGAGGAGGAGGCGGGGAAGCCGGAGAAGGGCCGGGCCAGCTCTCTGCAGGAAGCCCCCAGCCTGGGCGCGGCGCTGCCCGAGGCTCCGCGGAGCGACTGCAGCCTGCCCGGCCCCTTCCACGCCTTTCCCTGCGCCAAGGCCCCCGCCGCGGACTTCGCCCCTGCCTCCCTGGCCGGCCCGCCGCTGCCCTACGCGGCCGCGGAAAAGCCGCGCATCTGGTCTCTGGCGCGCACGGCCGGGGCCAGCGCTGCGCGCAGGGGCAGCCCTGAGGGCCGCGGCGCGGAGGGAGGCGGCAGCGCGGCGGCGGAGCAGCCCCTGCCCGCCAAGGCCTTCCGGAGCTCCGCGTTCAACCTGCAGCCGCTCCCGCGAAGCTGCGCGTCCCACCGCGGCCTGGGGGAGCCGTGCCAGTTGGCGGCGGCGGCGGGCGAAGGTACCCGCGGCGGCGGGGCCGCGGGGACGGGCGGGACGGCGGGCCGGCACGGGGCACGGGGCGCGCCGTGAGCTCGGCCGTGCCCAGGCTCAGGTGCACACGCCGAGGCTTCTCCCCTCGAGGAGAGCGGGCAGGGGAGGGCGGCGGGGCCGGGCCGGGCCCATCGCGAGCCGCTTGTATCTGTGCAGGCTTCGGGCGGGGCGACAAGGGCGGCCCGGGAGGTGCCGAGCTGGGCGGGACGTGCCTGGAGAGGCTGCGGACGGCGTTCCGGCCGGTGCTGCGGAGGTGAGGTAGGTGACAGGCCGGCTGCCGGGTCACACCTCGCACGAGGCGCAAGCCCACCGGAGCGGCGGCGCTCTGGGAGCGCTGCGCCGGGGCCGCCGCCTCGTCGGGGCCGCCGCCTCGTCCCGCTCCCGGAGCTCCTGTCCGTGCGGGACAGCAACACCCAGCACCGGACACGGCCACTTAAACATCAACTTATCACCGCTTCTCCGTCCCGCAGGGCCGCCCGCCCCTTCCTGGGCGCTGGCGACGGGGCTCCGGCTGCAGCGAAGCCCTCGGTTTGACGCCAGGACAGACGGCTCTCCCCGGCCCGGCGATGGCCTCGCGGCTCCGCCTGCCCTGCCCTCGCCAGGGAAGGGCCGCCGTGGCACAACGTGCTGCGCACATGGGGCCGAGGGGCACGGCGGGCGGAGCGGCGGGCGGAGCGGCCGCAGGACCGGCGCCTCCCCGCCGCACGCCTGCCATGTGTTCAACACCCCGATAACATCTTTGGAAAAAAAAAAAAAATCCAAACCCTCATCTTTTTTCCCCTCCCACGTCGTGGTTTGTTTCTCCCCTTTCTCCCAAACCTGCGCGCTCCGCCCAGAGCCCAGCTCCGCCAAGGCGCGTCAGTTCCGCGGCTGCTCCGCGCCATCCCGGGGCGGAGGAGGAGGAGGAGGAGAAGCGGCGCAGGTTACGCCGTACTGTTTTTTTCCCGTCTCTGTACATAGATACCGCTGAAAAGTATTTTTCGGAGTCTCTAATTAACACGGATGAGCTGAACGCCGCGAAGCCGCCAGTGACCCCGGAGCTCTCCAGCCAGGAGCCGGCACAGCCCGGGCGGAGCGGCCCCGGGCACCGCCGCCCGCCCTGGGGCACGGCCGGGGCACCCCCGGGCGGCGAGTGGCGACCGGGCGGCGAAGTAGGACGTTGTTAGTGGGTCATCGCCGTCAGTCAGTCAAAAGAGCAGTGCTGCACTTTACAGGACAGACGAGAAAGGGAAACCGTATCTCTGCATTATTTCTGTTTAATTAAAAGTGTCATCAAACACTTTGTGTTCAGACTAATAAACCAAGCAGGGATGAGGAAAGAATGTTTCTTTGTTCCTGTCTCTGGAAGCAGTGGCAATAATTTAAATTAATAACTGCGGTAATTAAGAGGTCATCTATAGATCAACCCGATACTTGCTATTTCTAAGTTCACTGGGGTCAGCATTTACATTAAGTCATTTGTGGTCAATAGAGTCCAATGAATTCTGCCTTAATAAATCAGGGAAATCAATCTTGAATATCGAGTAGACTTCTATATGTTTACCAAAGACTACTCAAGACAAGTGGGGCTGCAGAACCGGGAGCCCTCTGTGTTTGCGACCGAAGAAGCAGTTTGTAGGGGAAAGGAGAATGTGCAGGTCAACGTAGGGAAAGGTGGTGTGGCTCCCTTCCAGAAGCGGAGCAATCCCGCGCTGCAGGAGCACCTGTCGAAGAAGGCAAACTGTCGGGCTTTGGAGGGTCCAGGGGGGAAAGGGAGGGGCAGGCGAGTGAACACGGGGGCAGCAGGTAACGGAGCGGCCGGGAGAGGGGCAGGGTCGGGCCGGGAGCGGGGCTGGACCCGGCAGGAGCTCCACCACAGGTGCTCGGCCACGGGGCTTTGCCTCGCTCCGGAGCAGCTCTGGGCAAGCGGCAGCGCAGCAGCCGCAGTCTGTTGCAGTGACCCGGAGCTTAGAGAAGGGGAAATTAAGCTGCGAAAAGATAAACATTATTTCAAGTCGGATTTGAAGGATTAGGGCTTGTAATAAAGAGTATTAGGCCCTTTCGAAGGGTTCTTGCAAGGCGACTTTCTCCGCCTCTCCTCTCCCACCGGAGGCGACAGGTATTATCTGCCCTGGAAACACAGCATAGCTTCCCCACATGTGCCCGCAGTGGCCGGGCCACGCTCTCCGCTATGTCCCGGCCGCCTCCGCCCATCGTGCAGGGCAGCGACTCGGCTGCCTCCGGTTCCCTTTGCCCTGCGGCTCTGAAAGAGGCTCCCGGGGAGTCAGCTCTGTATCGGCCTCCTGAGTTGCTCACAGGAGACGAAACCTCCACGGCCCCCGCCGCCCAGGAGCCCCTCCGAGCTGCCACTCTGCTCCTCGGCCCTGGAAACCCCCGGTAGCCACGGCAAGACCCCAAGGAACTGTGAAGCCCTCGGGCATGATGCGGGTGCAGGCTTCGGGGTCTTTTTAAGGCAGACACGAAGGTACCTCCAGGAGTCTGAAGACTTTTTTATTACTTTTACTCCCCTTTTATTAAAGGTCAAGTGAGCGAGATGCAGATTATCCCGCTCGCCCAGGACTCCTCTGCAATCTGTCACGCCGGCAAGATATGTATCGCAAATCTCTCAAAATATAATCTCCGGGAATCATATTCTGAATACTGTTTTGATTAAAAACCAGAGTGGGGATTGATGGAGAACTAATACCGGGAGCGGAGCCTGCGTGCGCCCAGGCACAAAACTAAAATAACGGGCTCGCACGAACAAATTCAGCGCCTCCGATGCCATAACAAACCTATTTAAACCGTCTCTGGCTAAGCTTTGCTACGAGCTGCCTTTCTAATGCGGTCGCTCTGGGAAGTAAACTGGGGTTGTCCGGGGGAGCGGGGGCAGTCGGGGTGTGCTCCTGCGGGGCGCTCGTGGAGCTGGGACCGATGCGGAGCCCCCTCGGCCCGGGCCACCTCAACCGGGCCACTTCAACCGGGCCACCTCAGCCCGCCGGGAGAGACACAAGCCGGGCGCGCAAAGCGCAGCCCCCTCGGAGCCGAGGGACCGCTGTGGCGCAGCGCACATCCATCCACACCAACCCCCAAGGCACCCCACTTCGCTCTGAAGGGACGGGTCTCCCCCTTTCCCGCTGGGACGCGCTGGCACCGGCGCAGCCCCGCATCGCTCCCCAATTAGCGGGCGCGGGGGCGATGCGGGGGCGGCTCGTTGACGCGTCCCCCGCTGGGGTGGGAAGTTTGTAAAACAAAGTCGCCGGGCTAATGGCCCCGGGCGGGAGCGGCGGGGCCGCGCACACTCCACTGCGCCCGCTCAAAGGCAGCGCGACCGCGGGGCCGCCGCCGCCTCCGCCGCGCTCGCTAATGAAGTTTTGTCAAAGACAATTACGGGCCCGGCGGGGGCAGGAGGCCGCGATGAAAAGGCCGCTTTGTGCGGCCGAGACGGCGCGGCTCCCCGGCCACCGCCGGCCCTTCCTGCGCCCCCGCGGTGACCCCCGCGCCCGGCCCCGCTCTCCGCGGGGGCAGCGGCCCCGGTGCGCGGCCCCCAGGTAAGCGCAGCGACGGGCTGGTGCCGGCAATGAACCTCCCGGAGCTGGAGGTTATCAGCTCGACACACGGACGGGCGAAGCAAACCCCGAGAACCGGGGGCTGAGGCAGCGGGCTGCTCCGACCCGCCTCTCGCATCCCTGGCTGAGAGTTTCTACTCCCTGTTCCCACCCCAGTGCTGCAATGGATTCCTGCTTCAACCGTGTTGCATGCAGCAAATGGGAGAATTCATCCAAAATCTGACAATCGAGCTGGCTAAATCTGTTTAAATATACACGAGAAAAACCACGAAACTGGGATCTTGGACTGTGGCTGCCTCCAGCCGCATCTAGGTGGAGAGGAGGTGTGGAAGAGCAGGACAATAACCATCTTTCACCACTTTCCCAAGCTCCCAGCACCGCTGCTGTCCTCCATCTCTGGTCCTTGGCCACCTGCTCCCAGCATTTCACCTCCCTGCCATCCCCAAACAACATGGGTAGCATAAAATGCACTGGTGCTCTTCTAGAGAGCACAGGGAACCATTCATGAGTCATGACAACACATGTAACCATCCGGAATGGTGCTTCCTGGCCTTTTGAAGCATAGTGCTGCTTTTAGGAACATAGAAGAGTGGAAACCTTCCTTTATTCCTGCACAAGCACATGAGTAGAATGGCCCTGACACTGAAGTGGTCTGGGGCCCCTCACTCCCAGCTGGCTGATATTTGCCTGTGCCCTCAAACAGATGTCCTATCCCACTACATATTTCCCATTCCACAATAAAGGGATGATTTTTACTGGCTTTGCAGCAGCAAAACCCTTGGAGATCCCTCTTCAAAGGTGGCTACAGCAGAAGTTTAGCATGATGTGGCTATCAGGGTTATGGAGCAATGGATTGGAGCAATTAGTTCAAAATTATTTCAAAAGCTGCACAAGCAGCTTCCCAGGCCAGGTGTCATTTCAGGATCAAAGCATCTGTTAGAGGAAAATCATTTTTGCCATTGTATTGCCTTTTTTTTTTTTTTTAACCTACTGTTCATCTGAAAATAAATTACAGGCCAGAACAGGTGGATAACATTCTGGAATGATTTAATGATTTATTTAATCTGGATTCTCTTTCAATCTACTTAGCAGGATGAATATTTTTTTTAGCCTGAATTCAAAAGCCCAGCTTTTCATCTAAAGAAGAGAAAATACCCTAAAACATTGCTCTGCTGCTGTCAAGGTGTACCACCATTTGTAACCCAGTGGCAATGTCTGCCCTGCTGAAGGGCCTGAGGGGAAAACCACAAGCAAACTGAGCAGAAGATTTTATTTTTTTTTCTTCCTTGCCATCTCCCTAGTGCTCTAGATATTACTTCACTTCTTGGGACAGTGTCTGGGTAATACAATAACTGATTGTAGTATTCCATCACTACCCTTTAAATCTTAGTATGTGCAGGTTTAAGAACTGACACGACTGCTCTCTGACTTTCCATCTTATTAGGAAGCTTTGGGGTACCACTGATGGGGAGTGGAGCAGGAATGGACACACAGTATGTTCACCAGCAGAACCATACCTTTTCGTTGTTTTGTTATGGGGTATTTTTGTTTGGTTGGATTGGGCGTAGGTTTTTTTGCAGGTTTTAACCAAAAATATAACCTCCACTTGACTAGGATGATTCACTCAAACAGACTCAGTTCTGAATTTAAAATACACATCATCACCAATGTAGAACATCTAAAAGATTCCCTCCACAGCCATCTGCTTAATGGAACACCTTAAATTTATTGAACAGCTAAGAAATAAACAGTGCCGGGAGCTCCTGTTGCCACAACCAATCCCACTGTTGTTCACGTAACAGAAAAATCAAGCACCCACGCTGCCATGCTCAGGTTTTCCCTGCACAAACCACCTGAGGTGCAGTGGTAAATAAGGGGTTTGGTGCACGAGGAAACAGACAAGAAGCTCTGAGGCAGCAGCCTGACAGAGATTCATCCTACACAGCTACATCTTGTTTATCAGACCATGTGCTTCACATCTCCACAACCACCATCTGCGATTTACTCCGGGGAAGTGTGGCAACCTGGTGACCATGCCCAGCCAGTACAAGCACTCCATGTCCTGCAGGTGGGTAACTCTTTGCTAGCTCAGACCTTCCTGGTAACGCTCTCCTGCAGTGTTCAGAGTGGCAGACTTTTCCGGAAGCTCAGTACTGCATGTGGAGCACAAGTCTCCCTGACAGTGCAGCTGCAGAGTGGCTCCCCAGAGTGAAAAGTGGGTCATTTGTTACACCCACAGGACCACAGGAGAAAGAAAGAAGTGTTACTGGCAGCAGAGCTGAGATCGTATTAAGAACAGACCATTCTGCTTCACCATTGTATCAGCAGCAAACCAGTCTGCCAGCCCACGATCCAAACCCAGCAGTGGTAAGGCAGGACAGCTGATTTTGCTTTGAATAAGAAGTACCCAAGAGGAACAGAAGCAGAAATAAGTGCTCCTGTGAGAGATGTGATATCAGCCCTGGCTGGGTACCAAGCCTGACTATGACCTAACCAACACCCAAAGCACCAATGTTTTAGGGCACTGCTTTTATATTTACGAGATCTCTCATTTGCATCTACAGAAAAATAACTCTGAAATGGCCCAAAGCCACTTGGGGAGTGAGAAGATGAATGAAGGAGTCTCTGAGAATCACTGCAGCATGAAGAAAAGACCTGAAACATGAACAGCCCACAATGCTAAGAAATGAAGCGTCGAAACTTCCCGCAAGCAGCAGCAGTTTTGCAGTCTTTCTCCCCTCTCAGCATTTATTTGCCTGTTCCCTCACAAAGAAAAGCCAAAAGCACTGCAGAGTAACCCAGCTGTCAGAGGGGTCAGTGGTACCACCAACTCACTACGCTTAGCTCTCTTACTACTTTGACTTCAGCAACTTCAGCACAGGCAAATGTTGCTCTGATCATACAATTTAAAAGAAGAAAAGGGATACAGTGACTATACTGTGACACTAATGGCACATCAACAGGTTCCTATGAAGCAGGTTTCTGTACCCAACCCTGGCACACCATAACCTCCACGACTGCACGATGCTAAGCAGTGGCACAGTGCGGCACACACATCCTCAGCAGCATGTAAAAATAATTTCTTAAAACACCTGTCAAATTACTGATATTTTTAAACAGATAAACATGCTAAACATTTCTGTGAACCTTCAGCATTCAGAGTAATGTAGATAATGGAGGCAGTACATTCATAGCTGCCTTAGCTGAGGGAAAGGGAGCTTCTACAGGCAGGAATTCCAATTTCCAACTTCTCACTGCCTGTCAGAGCAGAGCTGATACACTTCCTGCTTCTATTTCTTTGTACCTTCAGTGAGTGCATCTCAGTGGAGACACTATATTCAGAGGCACATCTGCCTATCAAAGATTACAATTTACCTGTAGAAAAATCAATTGCCAGTAAAACTCTTCAAGTATCATCCGGAATTCAGAAATGTAACATATATTACTCTTCTTCCTGAACTTTCCCATAAAATATCAGCTTACTCAGTATTCTATGGCAGGAAATTAATAAAACTTGTCCTAGTTACTCTCAATTACAGCAATAATATAACCTCATTTGGTCTTCATACACATTTAAAAATCAGGCTACAAATACAATACACAGTATTTCATAAATGAAGCAGATGTAATTACAGTGTGGGAGTGTAGCCTCAGGGACAATTGTACTTGGAGCACAACTCCAAATAATAATAACAAAAAAGGTCTCTAGGTTGCCTTTCACCCCAAATCCTCCAGTTCAGAGCTGCAGCACCTCCAGATCCCCTCAGTGTGGCATTAAGATCAATTTAACTCACAAAGGCTCAAAACTGACATTTTAAGGGCTGAGGAAAACCAGGAGGCAGCAGTGACCCAGTGATCCCCACTTTTTTGCAGAACTACAGGCTCTCTTTGTACAGAGATGCCCAAGTCCGAATCCAAGGGCTCTCAGGAGCACAATGCAGTGCTTCCTGCCCGCTTCACTGCTGACCCTCAGGTCAGGTGATACAGCTACTAATCAAACCTGTAAGAGTGATTACCAATTAGCACCACCCTAATTATTAATTATGACATTCAGTGCACTATAATGTTTTATGCACTACAGTTTTCTAAGCTTCACTGATATGTCATGCTTTTCCCTCCTTAGAAAACCCTGTTGATGTCTAGCGGGCTTTTCCTTGAGTGCTGGATGTCACCAGGGTTTCATTGCTAGACCTAAATTTCAGGTCTGTGTTTCTGCTTATGGCAGCCTGAACAGCCTGGTCATGAGTGCAGCAGTCTGTGAAGGGATCTTGAACATCATCTGTCGCACGGTTAGTTCCTTCAGCCTCTCCCCAGAGAAAACTCTGTGCACGCTATTTGTTTTCAGAACGCCTTTGGGTTTGTTCTTCAGAATAAAACTTTGGGCCTGATTTCTTATGGAAACAAAGCTCCTATAATCACTGTGGGAGAAGACAAACATCTGCCCACCGTTGCATAATTTCTTAAATTGACCGGCATATCTCAGCAATCCCTGGCATGAGGATATGTGCACTCTGGTCTCTGTTTCAAATAAATGGAGAAAAAAAGTTTCTCCTATTGACAGCCAAAACAGTTTCAGAGCCATCTTCCTTTCTAGAGGAACCTAGAGCAGCTCTGCTCCCAAGTCAAGCAGTATACTCAAGTGCCTGAAGTCCAGAGGGATTACCTCTGACCTTGGTGTTGTACATGTTCCCTGTGGTCACTGGACCTGGATAGAAATGGCACATTTGTTCCTTTTTTCCCCTACAAACAATTGCTATGACTGATCATGCAAATCACAGCAATGACGTGCACAACTGAAAACACGACCCAAAAAACATTTTTATACCAACTTGTGATGGTAATACCAGGGCAAAAGTATACTTCAAAGGACTAAAATGATTTTTCAACAGGACTTGAGATAGAAAGTAGGGGTAAGACAGAGAGGAGCAAGAAATTAAGTCCCCCAAACCCAGAAGGTATGATGAAACATCTGCTAGAGCTCACTCATGTTCTTTCAGCCTTCCAGCCAGGTATGCCAATGTGTCTATAAAGGTCTGCTAGTGATGGTTATTAGTCCAAAGCCTGGATCACAATTTTACTTATATAAAACCAAGAGAAAATCAAGATATTTTCCTCCATGTCAAGAGAAGCTGGTCCAACCTGCTGAATCCCACCGTGGCTCACAGAAGGTTAATTGCATGCTGGCAGCTAAAGAAAGAAGCACTATAGAGAAGTCCTACTTAGTACGTTGCAAAGGCTATGGGTTGTTTGCTCTGAGGTATGGTTTCAAGAGAGCTGTTTGGGTTTAGGAGCAATATACCTGTTTATTATATTGATAAATGACACATTTTCCCCACTTGATTTGTTGGGAACTGAGTGACCTGGCAGTAAAACTGACTTGATATTGCCACTTAACTCTTATTGATGTCTTTTCTGGTTCACCTTTTATTTGCATAAATGAGAAACAGAAAGAAACCCTTATTCTTTAACAGAATCACATGGGATTCCCTGAGGAAGGTTGATGGATGTTGCAGACACACATCTCCCCAGGTACCAAACTGGTAACAACTTTTGTCCTCGCACTCTTACAGACCCTGCTCAGTGACCCCTCACCTCACATTCAGCTGAGGCAGAGCTGACAGGCCAGCAGTGTTTGCTCAGCCACAGGTTTGACACTTTAACACGTGAAGTGTGTGGGGAGGAATAAGTGAGAGAACATTAAATTATAATTTTTGTTATTAACGTTTTTTTAAAATAGTGACATATAACTACAAACCTAAATATATATCTATGCTTATATACAGGTATTTTTATAAATTAAAAAAACAAACAAACAACTGTGATGCTTTCTTATGATGGAAGGGGCAAAAGTAATTTTTTCTAAAAGAAAAAAACAGAAAGATTGCAAGCATTCATGTATCACAAGGTTGCAGCTTAGGATTTTTTCTCACTATTGCAAAGATTACAATATGCCACAGTTGCATTTCCCTTTACCATATCTTAAAATAAAAAAATAGTTAAAAGAAAATAAAACTAAAACTGAGGGCCATTTTTTGTTGCTTAATCTCACAAGGAAAAACCCCAGTGAATATATTAACATCACCCTCATAAAAGTGAGACTTCTACCAGGAGGGGTCTTTGACAGGGTCAAAAAAAAAATTTCAGTCTGTCTCAGAAACCTGGCCATCACCATAAAATTCTGGTAGATGACCCTGAATACTCCAGAATTTAAACCATTTCAGATTCAGATTCATAGTATCCACTTACATCTTTGCAAAAAGTCTTGTGGAATTAAATGGTGGATGAAGGCAACCGATTAATTTCTATGAATCTTTGAAAGACATATTTTCCTGTTCCCTGCACTCCACAGTACTGTTACATGTATACACTTCTGTTTAGTTTTATCAGACAGTTCCAAAGTCTTAAAAGAAATTACAAGTATTTGTATAATTCATAGGATTTTTTCCTATAAGGCATTTCTCTTCCTTTTGTTTATGTTTTGGGAGGAAACATTGGTAGTACAAAGAAATGCTGCTGCACAGAAAAACCTACCCCAAAAGAGATGTTGCAAAACAGCAAAAGAAATGAACACAACCAGGAGGAGGAGGGTCTGCAAGGGGGTCACTGGTGGAAAGAAGTGAATGGGGTTTTGCATCATGGACTCATATTTTTTGATAACCAGAAATCTACTCTTTTATCATTTTTTTTCAATTTGAATCCTCTCATCTCGGAATCCTCTTTTTGTTTTATGGCAGCATCTGGAGCAAACTTATTGTTTCTCTTTGCCAGAAGCTGGAGTAGAATTCAGGGACCCAGGGAAGGTGGGCTCTGCTATTCCTGCACTCCTTGTGTTCCAAAGGTCACCCTGTTTCAAAATCAAACCAGGATTTGAAAAAAACCCCAAACACCAAAGAAAACAAACCCTGAAGTTTGTGCATGCCTTCCCATTAAATTAGCTTTTCTCCTGACCCATTTCACTGTGTATGTGTGTCATGTATTTATGGGACAGATGAGTAATGAGCATTGTGGCCTATAAAAATAGCAGAAGATAGGAAAGAAAGCCCCCTGCATTTACTTTCCTATTTATAAAATATTAGTATTTATGGATAAACCAGAACAGAAAGGACTGAACCAATATAGAAGTTTGGGCTGTTTATAGCGCCCATCCTTGCAAAGTTTGCAATGAGGTTAAAAAGATTTAGAAGACACGAGCATTCTCCCCCATCCAGCTCACTGTACACAAGCAGAAGCTGTCTCATGGATGGTGACAGCACGATAGATAACCAGATTAATTATTTTCATTATTTAAATTATCTTATTTTCTCCACCAATTTGCTCAGTCCTTTTTGATGACACCTAACCATGTCAGGCACTGATTTACCAAGGGGAATGAAACCAGTGGAACCTTGCTTGTCCCCACTGGTTTTTAATCCATTAAAAAAAACCAAACCAAAACAAACCAAAAAAAAAACACCAACCAACCAAAACACAAAACAACAAACCACTGGATGGGGTGGGCCATATTTCCCTTTCATTACAGGGGGTTTGATACACACCGGAACCCTCACAAACTGCATATCCCTGGGGAACCAGAGCCCCCTGGGCTCAGAGGTATCTCCATGACCTGCCCATCAGTCTAGACTGTCCTCTATGGCAAGAAGGTTGGCCTGGTGACTAAACAACTGGCAATCCACCAGGTCTTAGTCTCTCCAGCCTAAAATCCTTCCTAATTAATCTCCAAGTGAGAAAGAGCAGCCACCCAACAGCAGAGCACCAGGACTAGGACACCAGCAGAATCCCTGGCCCCTATTTTGGAAGACATTTTGGGAAATTAAAAGAGCATAAACACCCACCCTCTCCAAACAGCTTAAGCAAAAAAAGAGCAGAAGAATTGGCTCCAGTCTGCAGGGCAGCAAGGAGGTAGGTTGGATTCTGTCTTGTTTGGCTTGGTAACACCAAGAGAGATGTCACAGCAACACCTACATAAGCCCCCCACCACCACGTGCACGGCTCCATCCTGTAGTTGTCCTTTTGCTGTCTCCGTGGCCTTTGTTACTAAGCACGCTGGATTAAAGCCAACACAGATGCACTGCACACCCCCGAGTGCCACACTGGTGGCTCTTGAAGGGCTCAATCAATTTAGCTAAACCAAAAGGAGACAAAATCCAGACAGGCTGGAGGTAAGGCAGGAAAACAGGAATATAAGGAATGATAAGGAATACATTGGAAGACAAATTAAGCACTAGATCAGATAACCAAAGGAGATGGTAAATTCTCCATTTCTCAACACCTCCAAACCAAGACTGGGTGTCTTTCCAGAGGATATATTCCAGCAGTTCCGTCCAGCTACCAGAGCATCATCCAGCCCACAGTGCATACTGGGAGCAGAAGCAGAGAATCTGACTGTCCTTTCTTGCCTTGAAATATCCATAAAGCACATTATCAGCCCTCTTTGGGAAATCAACTTTCTTTAATCTCAGGGTATAAGCTTTTTTGGACGTTTTTGTGTCTTTGTGGTGTTTTGTTCTGGTTTGTTGTTTTGTTTTTTTCTTTTTTTTTAACCTTTCATTCAAGGACCTGCATGGATATTATGAAAGAGCAGCACTCCACACTCATTTAAGTAGAGATTGTAACCTGTACATGCAGTTTGATGGACAGTTTTGCAAGTATTGTAGTAGATGCAAATAAATGGCAGGAATATCTGTGGAAACAGTGGTGCTCAAGCACATAATGAAAAACCTGAGGGAAAGCAAGTTTCAACTGTGTAGTTTTGCCTATTAGCCCTGGAGTTATATTTAGCCATGCAGAGAACAAAAAAAAAGAAAAATCTAAACCGATTGTTTACTGCTCAGACGACAGCCTATTAAAATCGCCCTTGTTACTACAGCAATAGTACATATTTACAGGGATTGTGGCTGATTTTGATCAACCATACCAAGCCATGCCTCAACCTATTTCATACTGATTAGAGTCTGGTCATATTTTAAGTGTCTATGAAATTATGCAAATGGAATCTGTACCAGAAAATCAGATTGCCAGATAATTGACCATTAATCTTTGATAAAAGTTTAAAAAAATTAAAGCAATCAGAAATCAGCTTAGCGTACTGTCTCTTGGGCCTTATTTTGGTCTAGTAAGTCTGTACACTAAGCTGATTTCTGATTGCTTTAAGTTGTAAAAATTGCTTTTTAACCCACGGATATCAATGAGATTGCACCTGGTGTAAGTCGGGGCTGAATTTGATCTGCTGTGTGCCTTAATCACAGTATATTTTTGTTAAAACCCAGTATTTGTGTGGATCTGTGGATACTGATTTGTTCAAGCGCACGATAATCTCCCCCTAAGCCCGTCAGAATACAGCAGGTTAATAATGCTGTAAGTAGAATCCAATTTATTCATAAAACACCGGAACGCTTTAACCAAACTGTTCTTTTGTGGCGAGCCCCCTCCCGCCTGGCTGCAGCAGACAAAGGCTCCTGCCACAGCCAGTGGGAACAAGCGGGGCAGGGTAACAATGGCACGGCATCTGTCACACCGGCCGTCCTCTGTCTGTCTGTCTGTCTGTCCCTCCATCGGGCACCCGGTTCCTCTCCATCCGCTGCTTTGCACAACCAGAGGCACCGTCCTTCCCAATCCCGCAGTGCCGGGTACCTGCTTTGGGAACTAACTATCGTTCCACATCCATAACCGTTATTTTGATAAGTGCCCCAGCGTTTTTGGTAGCAGCAGGAGAGCGTAATCCTGTGACAACATTCCAGCCCATTAACATTATCTCTTAATTAGCATATATAGCACTTGCTGGGTGTTTATCGGAATTCAATGAACACATGCTGTAAAACTTCCTTTCCTCTGTGACTAACAAAGTAAATAACAATCCCACATGCTTTAGTAGGAAGTTAGATTACTTTGCGAAGTATTTTCTATTTAAAGACTCTCTGTGCAAACTGTTCCCATGAACTTTGGAAAACTCCCCTGATTTGTGATCCCCCCTCTCTCAGCATCAGGAGCTCTTGCCAGGAATCACAGCTGTAACACATTTTGTGTCATCTCAGCACAGGGCAGAGATGATCTTACAGCCAAGGGCACTACAGTCCCAGTATGGAAAGGAAGAGAGTGACAGAGGGACAGACACCAGCCCTAACGAGGAAGGAATAAAACCATACTGACCAAAATGACAGAACCACCCAAACCACCACAAAGGGATTCAAGCAGAAGGGGATGCCCAGGTTACCTCTGATTAAATTAGAGAGTGGTTTATTATGAAACTTTGATTTTTCATTAAGCTGGATTTTAGGATATTAACCAAATGTGCCTGTACAATCCTGTGCAGCTCATCTGTATGCAAGGCCAGAGGGCTGTTCACAAGCTGGGGGCACATCCCACCCTCCTCCCTCTTCTTATGAGGACTGGGGGCAGCTGGAAATACTCACACAACAGAGGGGTAGTTGCTCATTTCTTCAGGCCATTTACTTTTGCCAAGCCCCATGATAACTCCTCTTTCTAGAGCCCCCCTCTGCACTCCTACTCATAAACAGTTTCAAAGCTGGCAGGTACCACAGCTGGCTGTGCCTCCATCCTCAAAAGGCAAGTACCCAATCTGCACATGTTAACCTTGCAAAAACACGTGCAGACTGCTCTGTATAGCCCTTCCATGATCCTTGGGGAGGGGAAAGCCAGCCAACCTGCAATGCAGGCTTCAGATTCATGCAAAATTAAAACCTTTTGATAAAATTACTGGTTAAAATAATTAATAAAGTGAACAGATGACTGGGAAGGAGGTCCATCATAAAATGTGCTCTAGAATTCCTAGGAAATAAACCACCCAGCATGTTTTAACTCGACTGAGAGCCACAGTGAAAACATAAACCCAGAATCTATGCCCTGCATTACACAGGGGGCTAATCTAGCTGCTCATGATGTTTTCTCCCAGGATAATAAAGTTGCTTTGCTGATGTGATGAAATTTTTGCAAGAAACAGAAGTCAAATGACCTTCAACTCCCAGGGATGTTGCAGTAAGAAGATTGCAACAAGCTGCTAGAGATCCAAATGTTATACTGTTCTTACAAATTTTATACTGCTGCTACAGCTGTACCCAAGGACTCCATTGCTCTTAATCAGCACCAGTAAACTGTGGTGGTCCTTCCATTCCCTGCCCCAGCCTGCAGAGGCCAGGAAGCAACAAAAACTCCATGAAGTTACATTTGGGGGGAGCTGTCCAAAACTTAGGTCAGGTGACAGACATTTGTGTAAATCATTTGAGCTACTGTACATCAGCAACAGCTTTGAGAAAGATTTTTTTGATGCTTGAAAGAAAAAAGAAAGAAGAGTTACTTGTTATAACAAAGGAGCTTAGTGAGTCCTCAGGGTACCAGCCTCTCAAACAAATCCTGCAGTGATGGGGGAGCAGCTGCTGGGAATAATGTCTGGAGAGACAAAGAACATGATGGGAGATGAGAAGTTGCATGGAAACACAAAGGAGTGCTGATCCCTTCAGTGATGAGTACTGCAGTAGTGACCAGCACAGTGCCACATGATGGTGTCACATAGTGGTGCCATGAAATGGGTTAACAAATGCACAGGTATCAAAAATGAGCTGAATATGTCAAAAGAGTCAGTAGAGATCATGGCTGATCTACAGAAATACTACAAAACACAGACATTGAAGAATAAGTTTGCAACTTTGAAGCAGAGGAGTTCTTATCACTTTGGAGTTATTAGATTTCTGTCTATGTTTAAAACAATTTTTAAAGGAACTCAATTACAGGCATTTTCTGGCAGCATTTTCTCATATGCTCAATGAAGACTAACAGGAAAAACAGTCATACTCCTGGAACCTCAATGCCTTAGGGAGGCAACTGATTTCCAGCTATTTTCTCCATTCTCATCAACATGACATTCATATTCTACCTCTGCTGGATTTCTCCTTTCACCTTTCTTCATAGAACTGCCTGCTCTAACTTCATAGCATTTGATCTATGCACATAATAGGAAGTGATTGTCTTGCAGATGATTTTCCAGCCCTCAGGTGACTAAAAAACAGTGTAAACTAATACAAGATAAGAAGATCCAGTGAGAAAGAAGACAATTGAAAACTGAGGTAGGAGATGGTGAATCTCCATCCACTTCAGTGCAACTCTCAAATGGTAGAACATAATTTCCAGTAACGGCAAGAACCTTGGCAAGCTTTTACCTGCCAGACTAGAGGTATACATTTGTGCAGGAGCAACCAATGGTAACTTGTTTTTGCAGAAAAGCTTCTTCATTCCATAAAAATTCTGAGGGACAAATCACCTTCATCCTCTGGCATGCAGCAAGGATCTAATGGATAGTTGCTGCTGGCTATTTGAAAACTGAAGTTATGAGAATGTATGTCTATGAACAGAGCACAAAGATCTATCTACAAAAGCTCAGACATGGCAAAAATAACTCTCTCAATGTGGATGGAAATGTTACCACAGCCACAGAGTCAAGGCTGTTTCACCTCAGGCATCTCTCATCCAGTTCCAGGGCTCAGCTTCAGCTGGTTAGATGAAGTGACTTGCTGTTTTCTATGAACAGCTGTTGTCTTCTGAGTGCTCTAATCAAGCAATTCACGATTCTGCTCTTCCAGGTATTTTATCAAGGAAAAAACCTCCTCATTTAAAACTATTCCCTACTGATAAAGCACTACAGGACCACTGCAGTGGAGTTAAGACACTTGAAAATGTGCTTCAAGATTGTCAGGGAAGCATCCCTGGATTAGCAATGTGATTTGATCTGAATGTTTCAAACTCTAAAGATTTTCACAGGACAGTTACTTTTTGCTTGGTTGTTAGCATGAATATGTTTGCTCATCCCTGGCCTTTTCCAGTAACCTAGAGGTGCACAGGGCTAACATTTCTCCCCACCTGCTATAGCAAGATCAGCAAGACCAGTAGAGCTATTGGCAGAAAGCTTTGCCAGAGGAGGGGGGAAACACAAGACTATAAAGTAAAATTTTATAGCCATAGCAAAAGGTTCTTTGGATTTACACAAATATGCTTGGCAGTGAATATGTTAACAGTTGACCGTAACTGTTTGGAGAGAAACAAGCTGCTTGGATGCTGGCAGCAAAAATGCTGCTTTATCCAGATCCTGACGTGCCAAGCTCCTCCACCCTCTCTCAGAGCAGCACTTAGACAAATGCCAACATTTTAAAATTAAGTGGCCCCATCATTATTAATTCATTTGCTATTCATTGTAATGACATTAATCATAGTAAACTGCAGCAGCTTTATTACACATGTAATGTGTACTTTCCTAGAATTTCCCTGTAAAATCTCTGACATTGCTAACAATGTAAAGACAATGAGACATTACAACCAAGCAAAACAATAATAAACACACAACTCAATAAATCATTATTCTGCCCACAAGTATGTTAAAAAATAAACTCATTTCAAAACTAGAGGAAAAAACAACATGCAATAAGTGACATCAGTGAGTTTGAGGCTTTTGGTTGTAACAAAGAAACAAAACAGCATGCTAATATGACATTTACAAATAATACCTAACCGCAGCCTAATTAACTTATTGTGTGCTTACTAAACTAGCATACATATTGTATTAGAAGAAAAACACTTATTTGTTCTGTTGCTAAGAAACTTCAGACATTTGCATATTTAACAAATTGTTAGAGTGTTTTTAACCAGAACCCATCACTATTTATAAAAGACAAATTTAAAACATGAGATCAAAGACACAACATTAATTTTTCTTTTGTCAACTGTCTTTGTTCAATAGCTCAAAGAAGCAGTTTTATTGCCGGCTGATACATAATGAAACATCTGGTATTATTCTGAATTACAGTGGAACCCACTAATAGTCAAGGGCTTTTCTTTATTTCTCATGCACCAACCAATGTACTTTAGGGACCAATCCAGCAGCCCTTGTAGAACGTGCCTTTGAAATCATTGCAAGGTTTTTCTGAATAAGGAATTCAGGAATACCACTAGTTGTTTTTTTTCTTTTAAAGGCTCCAGATGTCATCCAATTTTAATTGATCTTGTAACTTGTGCAAGGGCAGGAAATGAAAGCACAATACTGGGGAGCGTGGCAATGAGTAAAGCCCCAGGGTTCTCTGCTAACTGGGAGATAACTGTGGACACCAGTGCTGTGGCACAGCCACTCACCATGCCCATGGGTCCTGTCCACTGCATGGCAGCTTGTGGCTCCTTGGACACTGATTGGGAGCAGCTCTGGGTCACGATTTTACACACTGTGAGCAAGGTCTTATGCCAGCTCACTGGGGATCAGTGTAATGATTAGCAGAGCTTGAACCCCCTTCTCCTCTCCGATCTGCAGCAGACACTAAACCAGCAGGACGCCTGGGCCAGGTCACACTGTGTGTGTGATACCTCAGGCACATCCACATGCCACTGACAGTGCTGTGCCAACATGGCCAGATCCAAAATTGTTCTTGGGGGGTCTCTACCCTGCTCTGCCACCTCCAGGCTAGGCATATTCTAGGAGAAGCAAGATGAAAAAGGAAGGCAAGGAGACACCAGAAGGAAATCTGAAAACTCAAGGAGCTGTAACATAACCAAGGTAATCTTATATTTGCTGTCTCTTGGCTACTAAAAGTGGAAAGGATTCCATATAGAGCTAGAGCTCTCTCTAGAAAGCTACCATAGGGATTGTCAGAGTTCTTTTACCACCTACCAAAGGTAGGAGTGGTCATGTGTCTCCTTTTGGCCCTACTCACCCTGCTCTTCCTGTATCACTAAAAATTCAGGACCAAGGAATTCCTGTGAAAGGACAATATCCTGCTACTCTCTTGGGAACAAGCTAATAAAATTTGTACTTCCTCCTCAATCAGCTAAACTCATAGATTTATGGTTTGAAACAAAAAAACCTCCCAAACATATGACAATCAAAATCATTATTTATGAGCACAAACACTGAAAAAATAGTAATTCTGCTAAACTGTAGCATTAACCAAATGAAAGCAATAGTTTAGCCCAGTCACCAACAGAATTTTCTGGAAGATTTTAAAGAGTTCCAAGAGAAAAATCTCCTTGCAAAGGAAAAGAGTTTGCAATAGCTTCAGTAATGCTCATGTAAAAACTTTATTTAGAATTAGCAGCTGAGCAGAGCACAGACAGCAGTTTGAGCTGTGCAAGGCAGAAGACAATTCTGCTGTTGAGCTGGGTTTGTATGTGACCAACTGCAGCTCTTCCCTGCACCCAAAGAGCTCTCGCCTATGACATACAGAGGGAGGCTGCTGGAGAACACTGCATTTTTGGCAAGACTCAGCAGGTCCTGCCAGCTCTCTCCCCCAGGGAGGAGCTGCTCACGCCAGCAGCTCTCCCCAGCTCTCTGCCACATTGCACAAACTCCCTCACAGCAGGGAGAGCATTTGTCACTGGGCTCCACCATAAGAATATGTTGCACCACACTAAGGAGGAGAGTTGGAAGAACACACACAAGACAAATGTGCACATTTTAAAAGCCTTGTCTATTAAAATTTCAGACAGAGGCTATGTAAGACATGACTTCATCTGTGACTCTGCTGGCTGGTTAAAAGCTCAGTTTTCCCACAAGAACACCCTCTGCACTTCCAGCCCAGCACCTGTGTTAGTTAAGATGAAGCAAACATTGTCCCAGAGCTTACTGTGCTAGATGTCCCCCCAGGACACTGATACCAGGCTGTAGCCCAGCTGGGCACTTCCATGCTGGCTCTAATCCCGCCCATCAGTGGCCCATGGCTCCATGCCTTCACCACCAAAAACCTTTCTCCCCTTTCCCCGTGGTGCCACACTTGCCTTGCAGCAGAAGGCACCCTTCCTCCCCAGCAGCCATCCTGTGTTATGGGTTTGTTGCACAGACATGTACTGAGCAGGACAAGATTGCAATCTCCAGCAAGGCAGGAGAGTGCTGCCCACAGCCTTCTAATTACAAGTACACAACTGTTGTTCAGCTATATTATCAAGAACTGAAATTTGGGCATGAAATGGGAAGTGGGTAGCCTTAATAGAAAGCAGAGTCAAAAGCCTCTGTACACACACAGTTACAAAGCTTTTACTAATAGCACCAAGCCCTGCAGTTTCTATTTGAGGCAGAGAACTCCAGTTGTAGTAAAACCCATTTCTTATATTCTTCTGGAATGCAAGTGGGGACTAATGAAGGCAAGATCACCTAGGGCAAGTTCTGCTGAAAGTAATAATAACAACAACAATAAAATAGTAACAATAATAAAAATGTTGGGATGTAAAGCCACTCCCAGAAGACAGTCCATAAACCATCAAAGCTCTTTAGGTGAAAGTGCCACAGGTCTGCAGTCAGTTCATCCAGGACAGGCAGAAGCAAAGCCTGATTAAACACCGAAAATAAGCATTTACCAGTTCCCTCAATTCTGCCTGGTGGCAGGTAAGGAGCTGCCTGCCCTGCAGGTCTCAATTTCTCTCTGGCAGCGCAGCCCAAGAGGCGCACAGGGAGTTTCAGGCAACAGCCAAATTCCAGACATGCGCTGGACGCGCAGCCAAATTCTACCAACCATCCTTAATGCGAATGCTACCCCCCTCAAAATGACTCAATCCAAGTTTTATGTTACAAACATGCAATACCTCCCTGCTGGAGCAGTTCTAACCTGGCTGCTTTCGTGAGAAGGATAAACCAGGTCAAAAGTATGTTTTGGGCTTGGTGGAAGCTGTAGCTGATAGTGGCAATACCACCAGCACCTCAGTGGCTAGGAGGGAACAGAGTACCATGAGAATAATTTCAAGAAGTTCCAATCATTTCATTTTGCATTTTCAGGACACAGCATTCAACACTCAAACATGTTTTGAAAAAATAAAAATGAACAGATCTATTTCACTCATGTAGATACAGCAGGAATCATCACCTTCCAGTCATTTGGTAGAGGAGTGGGTTTCATTTTTCAGAGATGCTTATTAGTACAAGAAAAAGAAGTAACTACTGCCTTGGAAGCAGACTATGACTTTGCTTGTCAATATATCACTTTATCAGACCCCAAGGACAGAATACAGATTTCACAGAGCTCAAAAATACACATTTCCTAAAATGGCCATAATAGTATCTTTATGATAGTCCACCATGAATTTTGTTACCTATTTTGTCATGACTCCAATCTTCCAGCAAGATTGTTTTTTCTTTAACCCTTTTCTAAAGCTCCCATTCTGCCACAGAAAAAAGGTATGAAAGAGCTTTATGATATTTTCGCTCGTTCTTCCCTTAAATAATATTTCTATGATCCAAATTCATCTGTATAATGGATTTGCAACTCTTTATGGCCAACATCGTAAAAAAAAGTCATCATATAAACTTCTCCATGTAACCAACATGAGTGCATGGCCTAGTCAGGGACATCAATAGAAGGAATTGTCCCCCTCAAGTTCTTGTTTGCTAGTTATGTTCCCCAATCCCATTATATTCCTTCCCATCCTGTACTGGTTAACCCAGATCTCTCTTGCAAGCTTCTAATTATTATAGACTAGTTATAAGTCTACAGGATTCTAATTCTTATCAGACTTTTTTTTGCACTGGGTCTTGCATCCCCTAGGCAGAATGAGCATTTGGGTATGACACTGCCACAGCAGTGGAAGAAGCTCTGAGATACGTTGTCCTAGTGACAGCAGTGCAGTTATTGCTTCTCGAAAAAGGAGTGGGATGACAAGCTGTATTTAATCAACTTTCAATGAAAGCCAAAAATCAAATTTCTTTAAGATTAGTATCAAATACTTGAATCCTTTCCTCCTAGGGCAAGAACAGTGTCCAGTGGAGAAAACCTCCCAGAGAAAATCAGAAACTGCAGAGGCAAAGTCAGAGGATACTATTTAGATCTACTCTGTCAATTCAGTGCTTAAGCAAGGAGTGGGCTGGGTCTCCAGAAGGTTTGTGTGCAGGTCAGACAGGGGCTCCTGCCAGACTCCTTCAGAGGAGCCTGTTCCTTCACTGGCCTTTGAAGGAAACAGCCCAGAGAAGTCTTGCTGAGACAAAAATCCATCACTACATCCACTGATGGGTAAAGAGGGAAAGTCAATATGAAAGCAACAGGAGAAACCCTCCTACAGGATTCAGCTCTGATAGGTAGGACTGAGACTCCACTAAAGAGCAAAAGGAAAAATTAATAATGATTGTGACTGCAAATACTAGGACAGTATTACATGGATTTCAATATGTGTACTCACAAGCATGCCCAGCCCCAGCAAAAGCCCAGCTCTCCACCAGTTTCATTTGACACTCAAATGCAGAACTTAAAGCTGTCTGGGCAGTTTTAATTTATCCTCTCAGTGTTAGTGCATAATGTGTTTTTAATGGGGGGCAGCACCGCAGGGGCAGAGGAAAGTGGTGCCACCGGGTTTTTCCTAGAATTCTCTCTCTTTCCTAGAACTCCTCCAGCTCTGGGGTAAGAACACTAAAGACTGCACACTGTATTACCAGAAAAATCACAAAATGCTATTTGAACTTTCACATTTTGATGCCACACAAAACTGAGTCACCAGAGTCCTTCTTGCATTCAGAGGGCAACGTTTATAGTGACAGAGAGGGAGGTTTGAGGAGATGTGGACACTTCTATGGTGCACACACATGTGCAAAATGAAGTTAAAAAAAAATCCCTCAGGAATATGTGGAGAGAAGAAAAGGTGAAAAGTGGTTAACATTGAATTGAGTTGGTAATTGCAGGAAAATCACTGGACAATTTCACAGAGGTTCCCTTTTCCCACATTTCTAGCTGTGTCACTACACGTCCCCGAGATGACACCTAACACAGCACTGCCCCCTCAGCATCACTCTCGCAGCCAGTTATCACTGGGGGCAACAGCCCATCTTTTCGACTGTAGGTATTTCCACAGTGCCTTGTTTCACTCAAATAAAGATTAACCTCTTCCACACATGACCAATTCTACAGACAGTCCAGGTTTCCTGGCTGAATATTTTGGCTTAAAATCCTTTATGACAGGCTTCTTGCAGCTCTCCATCAACCAAAATATGTGCTAGATTTGGCCAACATTAAAAATGGAGATTATGTAATTTGAAGTCCATATATATATATGCTGCTCATCAACCCTGTCATATGTATGCACTACACAGTATTTTTATTGCCATTGGGAAAACTCATAGAGTGCATAAAGACCTCAAGGCTTTTTGTTTGTAGGGGTGTTTTTGTTTGTTTGCATAATTCTGAGTGGCTTCTAAACACTCTTTACTGAAACTTTCCATAAGTGCTCAAGTCAGGACAATTTGATAACTTGGGAGTGGGCGCCAAGGCATAAACAAGACAGAGACAAGGCAGTTATATTTTCTTGAATAGCTGCAACCAAATGATCCTCCTGATCATTTATCTCTAATGACCCTATCACTACCCCTCCCTATTTTTATTTATGCAGCTTATTATGTCATTCAGGTTTTCTGAAGCTTTGCTGTAAAACAGAAGCAAATATAACTTTATATTAAATCAATATATTCAGTGGTTATTTGATCATTTCCTTTGGCTATATCACACATACTTGATCTAAGAACTACAAGCAAGGGGATGGCACTTCTTGTTTGGAAATGAAGAGCCATGTTGTGCATTTAAAAAAATTCATAATGAAACCTTCATTATAGAGACATATATCTCACCATCCATCATCTCCAAACATGCAGGCTTGGAAATGAAAACCTGGCTGTGTTTAATTTGATGGGCTGAGCGTTCCCATCCTGCTTGGGGGAGGGGAGCAGCACTTTATTTATTCACATGTCTGAAAATAGACAGGTAAATTTTGGAGCATCATCTTGCCTTGGAATCCTGGAACCACTTATTTGAAAACAGCCCCAAATCACGTGCCCTTGTTTCCCGTCGCACCGAGGGCTCCATTGTTTGCTCCCATTCACACGGCAGGGGCTTTGCCCTGCGTTCCCCTCCCAAGCTGTGCAGCATCTGCTACGGGGGTTTATTTCCTTATTTATTTATTTCCCCGATTTTGTTTCTAATCTCTGTTTCTTTGTGGTTTCCTGGAGTCGTCCTGGCAAAGCCACATATTCTGTTCCTGTCCTTTATAGCACTGGAGGGCACTGCAGAACACATGAAATTTGTTTCTAATTTTACATCTGCCAAAAAACATTCCTGGGTTACAAATACATGCCAGCAAAACTGGTATGGCCTATCCCGCTAACACCACAAGACAAACAAACCAAAAGGAAATAAAAAAGACTAAAATACAGCACAAATATTTTTGCACTTCTTTTAGCTTGTGAAACCTTTTTCCCCACCTTCTCCCACATTTTACTTGAGTTAAGCTTTCTGGTATTACATATTTATCTGTTTATATTTAGAAGAAATAACTACAATACAAGAATCTCAGAAGGAACAATTCAGTTTTTCTTCTTCTGCAAGTCCCATGCATAAGGAGATGGCTAGAAATACCTTCAGCCAGAGGCACGTGGAGGATGGCTCCCTCCCCAGTGTGACACTGAGACACTGAATATTTCAAGCAACTGGCCAAAATCCTGGTGCTCCAAAGTCCTTTTAAAGTCAAAGAGTGATCACAGCTGCATTGCTGCCATTTACATACACAGTGTGCTTTACAGCAGCCATTTCTTCTCGTCATCCCAGTTTCCTAAATTATATTTTAGCAAAATCATTCTCCACTTTGTAACCACCTTGGGGTAGCCTCCAAGGCAGTGAGAGCAGCACCCCAGCGTGGATGCAGTGCCAAGTCAGTCAGGCCCTTTGGCAGGGCCAGCCCAGGGATGGGCAGCACTGCAGTCACTGCCCTGCTTATTTCTGCTACAGATTGAAGTTCAGCCTGTGCTTCAGTGTCTCGCTGTGGTCTGTATCTGATGCACTGAAGTCTCACCTACACATCAGCAGCACCTCCCAGCCTGGCTCAGGCGTCAGGACTGCAAATGTCAACAGAGCAAGGAACACAACTCCGGATTTATTTTCATTAGCAGCAGCACAGTGTCGTGGTATTTCAATGCTCTGCAAGCGCTAATTAAAGACCTTGCCATAAGGAACTTGAAAGAACATTTCGAGAGAAAGCTGGATCCAGCTCAGCAGCTCAGGTTTATCAGACTAAATGTAGCAGCACAGATATCCCAGCACTTCGTACTAGCCACGAAGCTTCTGCATTTGGGACCAGGTCTGAAGAGCATGCTGCTCTTCAGATTGTATTACAGAAACTTTACAGGGCTGAACTGAAAAAACATTTTTTTCAGCTGTGTTTGGCTCTTCACGTTTTGACTTCCCCAGTGATCACTCTGGGGGAGAAACTTCAGCCTTGAAGACTTGCTAGAGCCTAATCTGGCTGCATCCACACTGCACAACCTATCTTGTGCTGTACAAATGTCTGTTCCAATATGGATTATGGACTAATAAGTTGCATGGTTTTGCAAATCTTTCTGGCCTTTACTTTTTAGCTGTTATAAGAGTCATATTTCCTAAAAGGAGAAACATATGGATTGTATCTATCCACAAGATGATCACAGAGTCTGTTGTTGAAATGTATTTGGAGAAAAATAAAGCCATCTATAGGAGAACTGTGAGAAGATTTGATTTTTGGGGTGGTTTTCTCCTATCTGAAGTGAAAAAAATTGAAAAGGGTTTGGATTGGAATAAGGTAACCCTACACATTCACAGTTTCTGCTTTTCTATCTCTTTTAAAACATTTTCATTGAACTTGTAAGATTCGGAAGTGAAAATGTTATTTCAAAATTTCTTGTTTGGAAAATATTTCAGACTTTTGGGAAAAGGAAATTTTTTGCTTGAAACAGTTCAATACATTTCACTCACAGCATTTATCTCTTTTCCTTCAGTCACCACTGCATTTTCAGTTATTTTACACAGTGTTTTCTGTAAATACTAAGGAAAAAAAACCCCAAACAACCCACAACCAAGTCCAGTTCTAGTCTCCAAAAGACAACTTTTAAAAAGATGCAAATAACAAGACTTAATTTTTATCAGTGTTTACTTCTCATATGCAAAGCTTCACTGGTTTAAACTTTTTATCCTAACTTTGACATAAATATATGCCCTTCTGCTAACTATTCATCTCCATTTTCTTATCTGTAACACAGGGATAATAACACTGGCTATACTTGCCTCAGTGGAGGGGATTAGTTGGTATCTACATGGATCCTGCCCATATAAAGCACAGTGATTATTGCCTGAATGTCAGTATCTCCTCCACTAGCTTTGAAAAGTATCATATGCCTTCTAGCCTCAAAATTAAAAAATATCTTCAGGATTTAAAATACTTCATTTTTTGCTACATCAGAAAGAAAATCTACAGACAACTGGGCAGTTTGCAGAGCAGCCAGTGGAGAAGGATACAGCATCCTAAGGATGCCATCCCACATGAGACCAGATACACAAGTTCCTCAAGTGCCAGACCACCAGCACACAATGCAGTATGTTTGCCACATTTCAGTGGCATTTATCACAATGTCCAAGCCTGTCTGTTCAGAAAAAAAAAAAAGTAAAAGAGCCCCAAACAAACAAGTCACACATTTCCCTCCATACTTGTCTACTTATCCTACTTTCTCCATTGCTTCCCTAACAATTTTCTTACAAATTATGTCTAATTTTCTTTAACAACGTGTAAGTTATCAAGGAATGTATTTTCACATCTTCAGCTGGAGTTCCATCCTGAATTCTGGGTGCCCAGCTTTTTGTCACTTTATTGCAGGAATGAGATATGAAATATATATATTTTTTATTGATAAAGATAAACATGATTTGTAAGATGAGTCAAATTAACAATCGATTACACACTAATGGGCTTTAATCAATACATTAATTTAACTAAAAGGGGGGGAAGAGGAGGAAAGATGGAAGAATAATTTAAAATAGCAGGACTGTTCTGCCGATATAAAAAAAACAGTGTATAAAATAAAACTGAGCCGCCTTTTGTGGAAGAATGCAATATCCTCTCTCTCGTTCTCTCACCTTGTTTCTCTGTATGATGTGGCGTGTGTTTATTAAAGAATAAAAGAGCAATTATTACATTTCCAGCAGATTGCAGGGCCCCAGCCAGCACGGCAGTACCGCAGTGTCAGCCTGCTCTCTAGTGTTGCTGGAGGTGTGCGGCATCCGGCCACGCTTCCAGCTGCACCCGCTTAAAACACAGCCCAGACCCTAAGGAGTCCCCTTGCTGTCTTCTGGGTGGCAAGGAAATCTCAATTATGCACACAAGGGATGTGGTTGGGGAAAAAAAAAAATGAAAAAAGAGGAAGAATGTTTAAATTGTATACGTAAACTGTTTTGTTTTACAAGCTGGAGTAAATCAGCACATTTGTAGGCCATATTTATCTGATCCACTCAATAATAATCTCTCTCAATGAACACTATTGATGTGGCATTTATGCCACTGCAAAACATAACCAATCCCTTAAATTCAAATAAAGCATTACTGAAAAAATAAGAATTTTTGCTTCTGGGTAAGTTACTAGTCCAGAAGGGCACAAATTTCTTCCATGTTGCTGTCAGGAACTGAGGTGGAAGAATATGCTGGGAACAGAAGTAAATGCAGAATTCCCCCTGCTCTCTCTGCCTTATAAATTCAGTCCTCACTCACAGTCCCATAACATTAATAGAGGTGTCATGGTCTAAAAATAAACCAACCAACTCCCCTCACAAAGGGATCAAGAAAGGAATCCAGTCCTTTTAGCACTAATTTCCTAACAGGAGGTACAGTCCTGCAGGCTGATGCTAACGGAGCCTCACACAGACCCTGGTGAGATTTTGAGGCTAAAGAGGGGGCACAGGCAGACGAGCAGCTCCATCACCCGGATTTGCTTTGGATGACATAGTTCAAGGCTGCTGTTCAGCCCTTCTTAGCTCCTTTAACACAAGGCCTTTGTGCTCGCTAGCCTTTTTACGCATACCAACAGTGAAAAGGGAGATGGTCATGATTCATGTCAAGTAATTCCAAGAAAAATCCAAACAGAAGCATTGGAGCTGTTACAACAGCATGCAAAGATGTCATCTCCTACAAAAACCGAGAGAAAAAGCAGCATCTGCATGTTACACACTATGCTTTGGTAGAGAAAGCATTTCTGAGGCACAACTAATCTCTGAAAAAGAGGTACAGAGCTCAGTTACACTTAACATAAACCAGGAGAAATGCAAGTGGAGCTACTCCTCTTTGCCAACACTGAAACCTCATGTCTGACACCAGCACAACCTCAATAAGACAGTGTACTCTCCACAGGCTCGCAGATCAGGAAACAAGACTGGATCAGAAGAGCCATTTGGTCTCTTTGAAATTTATTTCACTGATTCACTCTGAAATGTCTTCTTTTTGAAAACAGTCAATAGCAGCTTAAAAAAACCCTATTACCATGCCTCTAGAAAAAGCATTCTAGAAAAAGATGTGGGCCTGGGTTTCAGTGGAGGCCAGCAAAGCCCACTGAGTGAGCTGGATGCAGGGAGTCCATCATAGCGACCAGGATGCTCTCTGATGGGAAACTCCTCTCTCCACAGCAGTCTGGGAGCTACAGGCACCTACAGCAGATTACCAACAAAACCAAGAATTACAGTCCCTGGGCTGCAGGTGGGGGACCAAAACAGAAAGTATGCCCATATAGTGCATCCATAACCCGTGGTGATCCTGTGAGCAGCATTTCTTAGACCCTTCTTAAATATAAAGTATCTTGTTCGTTAAAATGCATTGCAGAGATGCCCAAACACCAATCTCCTGTTGGAGAATGGAACTACCAGGTAGTTAGTACTAGAGGGGAAACAGCTACAGCTAGAGGGGTTTCGTTAGATGTAATCAAATATTCAGCTAATATCCAGTGTATGCCTAAAATCAACTCAGTCTTAGGAGCTTTCCCTGATATATGCACAGCTGCTGGAAATGGATGACTTCTTTCATTAATATTTGCTTCAGAAAATACCTAATTTACTTTGGTGGTGTTTATGTGCTTTCTACAACTACAGCAATAAATTAGTGTGCTGGGAAGACCACTGCACAGAAAAGGCAAATCTTAGGTGGGTATTAAACAATACTCACTCAGAATGAACTCTGAACTTCTGAAATGAGAATTTGAAGATTATATGAAAAAATCTACTAATCTAGATGATGAGAACAAGATGATGTTAGAACTACAGTTATTGAAGATACTAGTTTTCATTAAGTGCAGCCACAAACTAGACACAGCAAAATATTCACAGTTGGCTTAGAATAACCTAAAATAAATTCGCTCTGCAGTAACAACTGTCCCAATGCACACATATACCATTTTTAGTAATCACTTCAATTGTTTGTTGACAATGGGTGATCAAATACACAAACTAAAATTAGAAGCTGGTGGTTTAGTTTAAATTAACTTCTCTTGTTAGTTAGTTTAAATTATCATAAAGGGTGCTGAAACCCACACAGACTTAAAACCACACAGGCAAAACAGTCTCTGCTGTCATCATGTTTACAGTAGCTCAGCCTCTGGCTGTGCTGGGTAATACCCTGCCTTGCTCCAGTTCTGCTCACTGGGCACATTTTACATACTTCTTATAACTAAAAATACAAGTTTTATAAGCAGTAGCCTCTTGTTTTGTTTGTTTTACTGCTAGACCTATGGGGTGTTATTTTGATTTCTCTGACACTTGATAAACCTTATTGATGTCAGTGAACTCTGAACCTGTAATTCTGAGTATTTTCAAAACAATCTCTCTGTGTGGAAAGCGAGATCAGGTTAGGACCAAGCAGAACACTACAGCATAAACCTAATGTGTTTGTTAAAAAACCATCTCCAATTAGCAGGAGAAACTATTTACAATCTGCTGTTTGAAAACAATTTACCAGTGTAAGTTTAAAGAGAATTAACTCCTTCTTGAGTACTATTTTATTTATTATTGTACATTTAGACTTCTAGTAAATTTATTAAGCTTTTTTTGAATTTACCCAAAAGACAGGTTTTCACAATGGTTCAGCCATAGCAAGTAGTTCAGACTCTAGCAGCAATCATGGTTTTAAGAAAGCCCCTAAGCAGTGCCTGAAACCCCCCAGGTTTGTTTTCAGATAGGGAAGGCCAAAACCCGCCTTGTGGATATAAACTACTTTTATAGCAGTAATGGAAAGTTATATAACCAAAAGCAATTGCTCCCTGCATGCCCTAGCCAGGTACATGGGACATGCAGATTATTTTTCCCCAATCAATTAGCACTGTGCAAACACCACTTTAAGGCACTTTTATCATTAATTCCTACTGGCATGTGTCTTCTCACTTTTATACTCTGACCAGCTCTGTGCCCTGCAAGGGTTGTCTCGAGCCTACTCAGCCTCTACAGTCTCTGGAGTATCTTTGCCTGCTGTTTATAATGAAGATTTCTCCCGTTTTATTTCATTAAGCAGAGCAGCGCTAAGCTTGGGGCCAGCAGCAAAGGAGGGGTCCAAACCTCTGAGTAACAGAGCCCATGTAAAGAGGCTTCAGCTAAAGCCGAGCAGCTGCTTTATTCTGCAGCTCCCTCTACTTGCTGCATCCCATCATGGCAGTATGACAATTTGCCTCTGTAACCTCCCAATCACTCTTTCACAGGTCAGATCGTAAGATCAATAAAAACAAGAAAAAAGGAGACATGTACTCGTGTAAGAAAATCCAAGAAGTTCAAAGTTATAGCTGACAGTCTGGATTTAACTCTGACTGATCTGGGAAACAAAACAAAAGTGGAGCAGTGACATGAATGAAGGATGAAGTGTCAGATGGTAAAGTACTTGGGTTTTATCAATCTAAGTCAAGCCTTTACAATGATTAAACCCAAATTTCTCATATTACACAGAAAACAAATAAAAGGGAAGAAATAATGATTTCTAAATGTTTACACATGGAGTGGCCCACAGCTCTCAAATAAATATCTTGGTAATTTAGCCATTTAAAAAAATTAGACGAGTGCATTCTGTACATGAGAGATTTCTCTGAGTACATGACAATATCCAAATAGTGTTGCTTACACTGACAGACCAGCACTTTCCTTCCAGGTCTGCATTATTTGCCTGCAAGTACAGCATACAGTACTTTTCGTAAGTATAACTAAACAGTAAGTAACAGTTGTCAAAAAAAAACCAAAAAAAACAAACAAACCACCAAAAACCATGTTGTACAACCTCCATGGCAGAGAAAGTGTAGCTCTTTAAATAGTGAAATTAGCATCAGTGACAAATGGTCTCAGCAGGCGCTCTCTGCTTTCCCTGGTCCTGCCACCAAGCCGGATGAGCCTGCCAGGAGAAAACACTTCCCTTACTGTTGCTCTGAGAAAGGGGCAGATGATCAGTGGTTTAGGATTGAATTACTGTACTGGGATCGGGGAGAAAGCCTGGCTGAGATCACTGAGCTTGGAATCAGATCACTTATTAATTGCCTGCACAAGAGCAGCAGCTCTGCACACACGGCAGGTAACACAGCGCTGGGGATGCCCAGCACCCTCAGAGTGCAGCCCCGGCACACTGTGCTCTCTGCAGCTGTACCATCGTGGGTGAGGGATCTCACTGCTCTTATTGTGCCCAACTCATTGTGTTCAGGTGGTGATTCCACCCACAGCCACATCCTCAAACTGTCTGAAAGGCAGAACAGATCCCTACAGCTGAATTTGTTACTTAGTTTTCCAGAGGTAGCTTCTGGGCATTTAAAAAATATTTGGATCATGTACTAATTACTTAGCAAATAAACTCCTTTACTCTATTGATGGGAAGAGATAAAAATCATATAAGTTTTTATTGCAGCTGCCTCAATTTCACATGGTTAAAGCAATCGCCTGAAAGAGACCATTGAGGTTCATGATTTAATGCATATTTATATTGTTTTAAAGAAAAAGAAAACTTGAGAGCCTTGTTTTGCAAGATTAAGCAACAAATGTCTTATATTTCAAATGAACTGCTAAGACTTAATCCTGCAATTCTTTTCTAATCCAAGCAGTCCTAAGGACTACCATGAGATCAAGGACTCCTGACAGGAGTGTGTTTGCAGGGTCAGGGCTTTCATCTGTGTAGAATGCATGCAGCCAGCCACCAGGTGAACTCATTTTGCTGAATTTCTAATCCTCTCGAGTATCGTGGGCTTGAAAGTTCAGATAAAAATAAAATCTAAGAAAAAAAAATAATCAAACTTTATTGAATTTCCTTTCCACTTAGACAATGAAATAGCAATGGAGAAGATGAAAAATATGTTCAACGGGAATGTGATGAAATATGTAACAGGACCCAGAAGTGGGGGTGCTGCTCTTGAGAGTGAACAAGTACAAATTGACCCTCTTGTACATTTCCCCCTTAAACAGAACATATGTCTCCATGTCCAGTCACACACACATATGTGAAATCCCTTTGACCTATGCAGGAACTATCAGTAGGGTCCTTTCCTGCCATCTCACCTGCCACAATACCAATAATTCTTTTACTCCTGCTGTTACAGCAGCCCTTCCAGAAAACGAGCAATGCAGTGTGAAGGACAGAGCTGCTCTGCCCTTACAGCCATCAGGGTGCAAGGAAGATGAGAGCAGAGGAAGAAACCACGTAGCTGTACCTATTTCTACCTTTGTTTTTACAACAAACATCAATCATGCAGCATTGATTAGAGGCCCTGGCCAGAGCCCACACCCAACAGCCCTCAAAGGAGAATAGGAGCACCTCATGAGGAACTGGGAACACCTTCACTTATGCACTAGACCCCTATGGAAACAGGCACAAGACCACCTCTAGCATCAGTCTTTGAGGTCCCCCAAGTCATCATCTTAACAAAGGGCTCTGCCACATCACCCCCCTGAAAGGCACTGCCTCCATTTCCCCCCACCCAGTTGTCCCAGAGCAGGGCTCTGTCCCCACGATGATGATGGAGACACAGGGTAACACAAGCATCTATGAGAACAAACTTGTGTAGAAATAAAGATTTATAATAGGTCTGCAAAACCTTACTTGGGGAAGGTGGAGGAAGGGGCAACACACAGGGGCACCTGGGAACAGCTGATGGGGATGGCCCCTTGCAGCTCTAATTGGTGCTCCTGCTCCAGGTATGGAAGTTTACTGCAACTCATCGGGCCATTTGTTTTCCCACTTCCTAAGAAACTCATTGCCCAGCTACAATATTTTATTTTAAACCCAACATTTTTATATTCCTGTCAGTTCAGCAACTTGTTCCCAAACTCAAATAAAAATCATGTGGTAGTCAAATATGACAAAGAGGCTTTTACAGGTTTTAATAATTTTTAGAAAACTTGATTATTTGAAAGGTTTGCTCTGAATTTAAATATTTGCAACTCTTATGAAAACAACAAAACTGTTACAATTTCTGAGGGTTTTGTGTTCCTTGCTTTTTCAAAATATGAAAAGAATTCATAGGCTGCTTAGTCTGAACAAAACACCTGAGTCTGTGAGTACTGCTCCTCCATTTGCAGGCTTACACTGAACACACAGTTGTGATTGCAGCTGGGTCACAGGCTAAATTCATTAATTAGAGTACCTAATAAATTGTTATTGATATTGTTCAGTTGTTTGTCACCACCCAAAGTGGTCAATAATATCAACAACAGAAAATACAACGTGGCAAAAGCCAAGCTAAGCTTACATAAATTAACTGAGGGAAAAGCACAGATGAAGACAGTGGCAACAGTGGAGTGAGTGAGGGGAAGCAAAGAGGTGGTCAGATATTTCTGTGCCCAGGACTGCTCCATTCAGCTCCTGTCTCAAATGGCACTTCATAGGGTCCTGCTCAGCACTAGCAGGAGGGAACTGACACTGGCTTTTCTCCTTATCTGCCTGCCATACCCTCAGTAGGCTGGACTCATCTTTGCTTGAGTAAAATGAAGAACTCAGTGTAGCTGGAAGACATTTTTCCATTTGATTTTGCAGATGTGGCTGGAGGGAGTGCTCTTTTGGAACATCAAAGCACTTCATGAATATATGTTATTTTGGTAATAATCCTTCTGTAGTCTAACAAGTCTAAAACAACCATTTTGTGGAGACTTCATTTTTCTTTTCTTTACAAGTGTTTTCTATAAAATAAGAATCCAGATCCTGACACTGAAACGAAACATTGGTTTTAATGTGATATATTCATAGGTCAGAAGTAATTTCCCCTCATAATCCACTTCACCTTTTTTTAAACCCAAGGATTTTTCACTCTGAACCAGAACTGCACAATTCTTTACATTGCTGCTGCTGAGCCACACAAACCCTGCTTTCAGCCAGCAGCAACGAGTTACAATTCAAACTGTGTTGCCCCTTTTCAGCATGGGCTGTGATTCCTATGTGTGCTTTTCTTGAACATGGAGGACAACTCCATATCCATTTGAGGTGAGGTTCTTGTACCAGGGCTGTGCCAAGCAACTCATACTGCAAGGAAAAGCCTGTCTGCTTGACACTGCCTTCCCTTCTCCCCCTGCTTCTACCAGTGAGGCCAGAAACATGGGCTGTCCAGGGCTCTTGGACTGGCTCACGGCTGAGTGCTTGAAGGTGTCCTCCATACTGTATGAGTTGCATGTTTCCCACTAGCACAGTTAAAAGCAGTGGGAAGTGGAGAAGGGAATCGCTTCTGGCACTGCTGGGAGCTGGGACAGCCATGCTGCAAGGAAAGCTGGGGCCTGAGCAGGGCTGCTGCCAGAGGATTTTCGAATTCTGCAGAAGCAGACAGTATCAATGGCTAATCTCATGCGATTTAAAGTTACCACAACCAACATTAGGATCAAAAATTTGATTTATGCATTCTAAGTTTACCAAGAAGAGGTTTTCTCCTCCATCAGTTGCATTCCTTATGGCTCCCAGAAGGAAACAATCTTTCATAGGCAGAACTAGAACAGCCTGTCATAGTCATTTATACCTAATGATGGATATTTATTGCTGTCACCAGAGACTTAAGGTCTAAAAATCCCATCTTATAAAAATATATTAAAAAAAAAAATGTAATGACTTCACTGATCCGTTGCTGCTAAATCTGGAGTACGTGGAGAACTTGGATTAATTCACATGTTAAAATTGATAAAATATGTTGGACTGACCTCAGTGGCTGCAGCATGGAATATTTGGAATACTGGATGTATACACAAGCATGCACTTGCTCATAACTTTTCTAACTTGCTGCCTTTACTTCAATTTGTTTCCACTAAGCTGATGGAAAGTTCATAACTATGTTAAATGAGAAAACCATTAGGCCAAACATCCTGCAATTAAAAATCCTTCCCATGCACAACAAAAACAGACAAGGCTTTTTTTGGAGTTACTTTGTGCTGAGAGTCTGTGTGGGTCTTTTTTAAAATATACAATGGAAACTACCTGCTTTAGCAGGGCAGAAGCAGTAGCCCCACTCTGAGTGCAGCAAGCCCTTCCAAGTAGGCACATCCACACTGCTGCAATATCCCTGAAAATATCCCCATTATTTGAACAGCAAACATTGGATTCTTCCTACGAAACCCCACAGAAGTATTCATCTAGGCTTTGTAAAGACGTTCTTTTTTAAATGGCAGATACAGAAGCAACTCTTACAGACAACAGCACCTTTCTGTTCTCATTCCTACATTTTAGATACCACACGTGAAAGTTTTTATACTCGTTATTCACCTGTTGAAAGAGTATACTTGGGTATCAGGAATGATGTGAGCTACTGAGTGACAAAAAGGCAGCGTATTTGGAAATACAGGCCTCAAAAAATTGAATAAGAAGAGGAAAAGCAGGTATATAAGTGGATAGGAACAAAATAAAACTAGATTATAAATAAGAGAAAAGAGTTTATTATTTTAATTGCGACAACTCTTCTAAGGCATCTCTTTCATCTGTTTGTCTTTATTTAATCCTTTCTGTCTTTTACTTCATTAGCAATATTTTGTTGAGAACTTATTTTAGATGACAGCTTATTTTGTCCTGTGGACAGCCAGTGGGATGCCTATATTCCTTTTAAAAGCATGAATTCAGAGATACACGTAGACATGCATACAAAGACCAAGATCTTTTTGTCCTCTGAAATTTCAGGATATGCTAGAAGACTTTCTACACTCTGACCCTTGTCTAGGGTTATCTACTGCCTCGGGAAGTTCTGATCCCTGGAAGTCAAAGGACTTTGGATCAGGGCAGTAATTTATTGTATAGCTCAGTGACTTTGGTGGACTGGCACTCAATTTTCTGTTGATCCACTCATCTTAGGCCCTAAAATACAGACATAGCTCCCAACTCTCTGTCTACTCTTTAGAAGCAGAGCAATGCATGAACCATTTTCATCCTTTTACCACACATGTCATTCCCTTTTTTCCCTAGGAAACTAGTTTCCTGTTATTTTTAGCTCAAATCACAGCTCCATTTTTTTAAAAAATACAGAGTCTACACTGTTTCTTAGTAGTTCCCCAAACTTAATTTCCTGGGCTGCAAAAGAAAGCTGAAAAAGGTGAAAACACCATTGACTTTTGATCTGTTTTGGTTAAGAGCATGCCAGGCTTCTCAGATCCAGTTCATAGTCCTCTTTTAAGTACCTGAAGGTAAAGGATGCAAGTCACAGCTATGTTAAAACATGCTTTGCTCACTTCTTCTCCCCCACTCAAACCATTTCTGACCCTGCTTTGGGGGACAATATTGAAAACAGTGAAAATATAACCCTGTTAAAAACATGAATCAAAAAGTCACTGCTTGTGGACATGTTTTTAAAATTGCTTAGTTGCATGGAAGTCCCTTTAGTGCTTGAAGGACTTTAATAAAATTGATTTTCTGAGTATAGCCTTTTAGCAGCTACTGTATAAGCTTGAAATATGAACCCTTCATTGTTGAAAGTGTTTCATTTTTGCCCTGTAACTAATGATCAAGGGAAAGAATGTGTTCAGAATTCTCCATGGTTGCCATTTTCATAATTAAATTGTGCTAATAATAAAGCTTTGCAGACTTTAAACAAACTGGCACTGGAGTGGAATGTGGTTTGCAGTGTTTCATTTAGAGACCTCTGCAATTAGCCCTTAATGAATAAGCATACCACAGTGATAAGTAAGACATCTCTGTGAACCGGTTATTTACCAAAGCACAAAACTGTGACATTTTCATTCCAATGACTGAAACCTATTCTCCAGATTTCTTCTGAAGGCTCTTAAGTAATTTGGAAAGTTAAAACCCATTGATTGGCTTTAATGGCTGATGTGTAATACTAGCAGTACCGTACCACTGTTTATCCTAAATACAATGGCTCAAAAATAAGCAGCAGTCAGTAAGACACATAGCTGAGTATGAGCTGCACACATAGTGCTCATCTACTGGTTTTAGTAAACTATACAGAACTTTAAAATACTAGAATCACATTCATTGCATACCCATAGCTACAGGTTATACTTTTCCCTCCCATACTATCTACATAATTACATTAAGACTTGTGTTAAAAGATTCTTTCCTATATTTATTCACTAATAAGATACTGGTTTAAAACAACCCAAGCCCTACACATCTCTGGATATTTTATAGCAGTGTAAATCTGGGAACAGTACTGATGTACATCAGGGAGGAATCCACCCGGTTGTGACTGAATCCACAGAATTAGGAGATGTGTGTTAGTTCACTAGCTGCCTTTCTTACAACTCTAATGCACTGCCCATAGGAGAGAGTCATTATTTTCTGGCAAAAGTCATTTCAGCATCTAATGAACCAGATGTAGTGGACTCTCAAACCCATGCTTTAGTTCATATAACACAGTAGGGTATAGGATCCTGGGATTTTTTTTTCCTGGACTTCAGTGGGTATTGATATGGCCCTAGGAAGAGAAACGTGGTGACTGCTGGTAGCAGAGGGTATAAAAAACCCCAGACAGACGACAGACTGTCAGCAGACCGTTGTCTCATAGCTAACACAAGGCAGCAGGAAGAAAACACAGTATCTGCAAAAGTAACTGTGCTTCAGCCTAGGTTATCAAACCCAAGTTTTTCTGAGTTGCCTTTTCCTGACAGGATCACAGGCACTACTGATCATCTAAGCGTGTTTCCTGTCTCTCAAATATTTGGGTAGGCAACTTTGCACTATCACATTTCAATTCTACTTGAGAACTCTTCTTCTTTGCACACAGTCTTTTCTCTTTTTTCTTTTTTTCCCCTAAAAACAGTGTACACAAAAACATTAGAGCCTCTGATGTATTTTAGACTCCCTTTCATGGCAATCTGACACAAATCTTTTCCAAAAAGAAATGTAAGACAAAGACAGAGGGGAATAAGAAGTATGGAAAAGATCTAGACATGCCTTCTCCAGTACCACAAATAACAGTTTTGTGCAGTTTGCAGTAATCCTTGTGGCAGTATTTGGTACAGAAACACTGCAAACTTTAACCTGGACCCTCACAGAGTCTGCCACATCCCAGGTGCTCCCTGCAGCTCCAGCTGGTCTGCCTGCGCTGGCAGGTACAGCACATACACACACAGGTATGGAATTATCTGTCCAGATACTTTCTATTTAGAAGATGTGACACCACGAGGACTCTGGAGTCACTGCTGCCTTTACAAAACAGTTTAAGGACCTGCTCTCAAAATCTGATCAGTCACCATTATCTATGCAAACAAGGGATGCTAGGATACATCATGCAATCAGAAAACCTGAAAAAAATTAGATATTAAAGGACACAGTGCAGCTTATGGTGCAGAGCCACCCCAGTGCCTCAGTATAAATAAGCTCAGGTCCAGCAGGGCTTAATTAGCTCTGGCTCACCGCTGGCAGCAGGTCAGTTATGTTGATGTCATGAATGTCCAGCTCAGCTGGACACAACCTGGCTCTTTAGAGAGCCAGCTCAGATGTCTCTGCGTCTGTAGCACTGTTCATCTGAAACTCAGATGGTTAACTCTTGGATTACTACCTTTGAATACACAAAACTTACACCACAGTTGTTAAATGCAGACCCATGCTCTGAAGCACATAGGCATGTTATCACTGCATTTTAAAAAAATAATTACTGTTAAAAATCTGGTTATTTTTATTATTAAAAATTATGTCTATTACCACAAATTGACTCAGTCAGATGCCTCCAGGTACTGCCATTTTAAGAATTTATGTAAGAAAGAAATAGACTTTGGGAGATAATGAAAGTTTACAACTTGAGAGTAAAATTCCCATGATAAAACTCGTACAGCATGGAGAGAAACTATTACACACGCCTCCTCCAGGCTTACCAAAACCCACCCCCCAGAGCCAGACAGTGACTTGTACAGCCTGCACAGGACAGCCCATCGAGGCTGCACTGAGGGGAGCTTTCAAGTGTAGCCTGGGTAAAACTGACAGCCCTAAACTGGAACCAAAAAAAGTGAGTGAGGTGGTGACATTTTATTTATACCAACACTGCACCTTGGTACCAGGATAGCTGGTCTACTTATTTTTATTCATAGGGGAGTACCATGAATGCCTCAAAGTATTCCTGCAAACAGCAGTTCCATGGCTGATCCGTGCAAAGCAGCAAGAGACAGTAACCTCTACAGTAACTTCATCTCTGTTATAATGTACAGACTCTTTTCTATCTAGGCTTTATACATCAGACTAAAATATTTAGCACATAGAAATGGGACAAGCAGAAGTGCTCTTCTTAAACAGAAATCGCATACTGTTATTCATAAAGCAAATCAATTGAGGCAGGCAAAGAGAATACACCTTAGATGGGCCCGGGTGAAAAAAGGAGAAGTAATATATTGTGTTCATTAAAGCAATATTAAAATTAAATTTAATACAAAGTACCTGAGACTAAAACCCAAAACTATTAACCCCAGAGCCACTAACTATTCATTAGCCAAGTCAATTTTGCATCCCATTATGATTCACAATGTGTAAATTCCCATTGAAATTGATTTAGTAAACCAGCTCTTTGATGGGCCTGAAATTAAAAGGATAGAAGAAAAGATACAACTAATTGAAGAACATAATTTGGTGCTTGTACAGGGTGCGAAATTTACTGAGAGCAGACGGGAGCTTTAATTAAAGACAATGGGCCAAATCCACACCTGGGATAAGGACTGAGGAATTTTGCTGAGGTCAGAAGAATTGCAGCCACTCTAGCAGGGCTGAGTGCACCTCCTGGTAGTGCCCATTTTAAACAAGAGCCAGGGAAAACAGCCTTGGGGGGGAAAGAGAGAAAGAAGTAAAGTAAGAAATCGGTATTTTCATGTCGGGAAGTTTCCTTGACAGGCCTTCCTCTGCATTAAGCAACAATGGGAATTTCTTTTTGCAGCTGCTGAAGGGGACAAAGTATAAGATTAGGATACTCCTGCCTAGACTTCCAAATTTAGAGTGATGAGAACAGCTGGAGTTTCACAGAACTGTCAGGAAATACACCTGTCTTTTGCATGGGGAGCAGAGAATAAGACTGCATGGTAAACCAGAGCCTTCTGAATAAGGCCTTTTCATTCTCCTATCAGGGATGTTCAGGCTGTTTGAAACAATTTCATAACTTCTGTTTTGTCTTGTAAAATGAAGCATTTGAGCAGATAGTTTCACAACTGCTTTGTGAAGAACCATTCTTAAAATATTTGAACGTGTACTTTATCAATTTTACATAATTCGGTTTTGTTCTATGAAAGGTCTCACCTTTATGAAAGAAAGAACAGCTGAAGAAATTATAATGTTCTGCACATTTTTGTGGAAGAGTATACATCAGGTCATGAAGAAATTTTTCATTACTTTCCAAAGCACTCTAATTAAAATTTTAAAATATGAAGGCCAGGATTGAAAACTTTATTTTGTCTGCTTCCTTTGTAAGATGTAGAAATTTAAGACACATGCATTAATTTCAATATATAGCTGCTTAATCCATTCATTGTATGTCTAGATGATGAAGTGCACTTATTTTTGTTACTGCAGATAGACTGGAAATAAGGTAACATTAGCTCTTAACTTGTTTTTGATTTAATAAAATCATGTAACAGGAGGAATCACTAATTATTAATCAGTGGTTGCTTGGCTGGTGAATTCTCCCCATAGACACTGCTGTTCACAAAATTCACCTGAACCTAAATGTTCTCAGTGAAGAAGTTGTGAGCAAATGGACACTTCCAGCATCAAAAGGGAGAATTTATGAGTATCAAAATCTTTAGTGCAGTAAGGCAAAACAATAGTAGGATTTAAACCTAAGCAGAGCAGTTTAACACTTGCTATTTCCTATGACCCTTCAGTATGAAGCTGAAGAGTGTCTAAAATGGCATGAGGAGAGCCAGGAGAGAATCTCTAAATTCTGGCTTACCAGCAGCAATGTTTTGTGTTGGTTCTTATGCTCACTTTTGGGTACTTCAGCTGATTAAACACTAAGCTTTCACTTGCTATAAGGTTGATTACACATTTCCAAGCTGGGTTTGTCTTGCTCAGCAGACTGGAATGCTCCAGTACAGGCCTGTGGAATAATTTGCTCAAGAAGTTTCTTTTTTGAATAATCATAAATAAATAGAGGATTACAATACACAGGAAAAGTCCATGTCTGAGATACTATCTGCAGCCATGTCATGGAGACTGCCGTAAAGGGGTTGAATGATCCAAAATAACATGAGGAAAAAACAGACATGGCTAAAAAAAAAATCTTCATCTAGCCTAAGATTCAGGTGACATTTAGATTCTTTGTGTCCAACATGCAGACAGACAGACTGGGATGATCCAGCAACATGAGCTAAGCCCACCACTATGCACATTTCCTGTGCAGGAATGGTATGAGCTGATTTGGATTGTTTTGCTCGGATTGTTTGAGCACAAACAACAGAGTTTGCAACAGGCCTCCTTCAGGAGCACGACAAACAGCAATCTGTGACCATACAGACATGCTCTTTAACTGCTCTGCATAGCTTTAAAATACATAGCAAAGTCTGCAGAAACGGGAGCTTAAAACTCAGGGTGTTTGGAGCAGAGCTCACTGGCCTACTGTCTTTGTTGCGTAAATCTGTGCTGACATGGATGTGTTTCTACCTTTATCTGCTGGTGAGGACTCTCATCTCCACAGAGAAAGAAGGCATTCTTATCCAGAAAGTATCACCAAAGTTAGGAAGGGGCTGAAAGGCAGTCAGATTTCAGTTCTGAGCAATATCTGTTTGAGCTCCATCAACAACATCCACATAAAGGCTGTTGTGCAGAAGCAAATAAGAAAAGTTGAATTCTTTGCCTAGTGTAATTCACTTCATTTATTGACTTTTTTCCCTTTTCGTTTGTCAGTGGTTCTCAGATGCCTGGCATTCAGGATGATTTGTAATGTAAATTATATAATTGTACTTTCACATATTTTAACATCAAATGGAATGATTGACTACAGAATTTGAGCTGTCTACAGGTGGGGGTCAATTATCATCTGAATAATCACACTGCCACACAAGAATAGCATGGCCATGGAGTGTGACATATTTTTATCTCTATGCATTTCAATGAAGTCAGGCTGGTACATAAAAGGTTATCACCTAGGAAACATATTTTCCTAAGCACAAGTTAAACATGCAAGCAAGATCAGCATAGATATTCAATTTAGCCAGTCAACCCTAACCTATTAATATTTTAACAAAATCCAGTGAGGATAATTTTTTTTCTTTGATCCCATCTCATTTGAGCAGCCTGGAAAGGGGAGAAAAATTAAAAACAAAATAGTCAAGCATACAGAATGAGGTTATGTATTAAGTGGGCTATTTAATGTTTTTGGCATATTATAGCCCTAGGGAAAGTGTGGATGGATTTAACAATCAAGATCTGTGTTCCCTGGGCCCACAAAGTTCGAGAAACATAAAATAATCTATATTTCCGAGCTGACAAATCTTACCTGACACTCTGCTTCATCTCACTGGGACTCTCTAGCTCAGCATTAATCATACGTTACAGGGAGTAAAAAGAAAAGTAAATCACACTAAGCTGGAAAGTGAGATGGAAGGTCTTTGGGCAAAGCTTTTAATCAATAATATGCGGGATAATAACCAGGAGCTATTGTTTGAATCTTCAGATATGAAAAGGTAGCAATGCCAAACACAAAGCAACTACAAACTGCTGAACTTCAAAGGGGTCTGATGCAAACCAAATCAGCTTGGCTTGCCCTAAATCCCACCTTCTCCCCTTCCCAGTCCATTAGCAACATTCTGTATTCACGGTTCACCACTATTTTGATCTAACTCCAAAACTGCAATTAAAAGTGTCTATCTGATCCTAGAGATAGATTCAGGGGACACAGTAGTATCACGTGCATTAATTTTTGGGTGTCTAATCTGAGATCCTTTGCTACCCATTGAGATTCAGAGAATGTTCAAAAAAAGATCTTATTTCTCATTTCAGACAATTCCCCTCTTTCCCTACTAGCTTCTCTTCATACAATTACTGCTAAGGCACAGAACAGGTATTATTTTGCTCTGAATTCTACCTCATTTTCAAGTACTACACCTATCCTCATGTCTGTAGCTTCCCTTCTGTCCAGTCCTCCTCATACATTAATAAAAGGAAAACAGTAACATTTTAGTTACTGGTTTACTAAACACTGAAGAATCTTTTAGTTTGTGTATTTCTTAGCTGTTTAATTTAATTTGTGATTGAAATTAGAATATGTGATCAGCGGGCAGAAGGCAGTACAACCAACCCAGTCTCTACGGGCTGAAGCCTCAGCTCTGAAATACATGGCTGTGATTGATCTGACCTCCAGCTATTCATACAGCTCAGTTCGTGGCCTCTAACTTTCCTCACCCCTTCAATAATGTATGTAATAATATTTGGTTTGCTGGGTTATGAACAGGAGGTGGAGACGCTAGTCCTATCTCATACTTTTGTAATTATTATTATTATTTTAGGGGGTGGAGAGAGAGAGTTACTGCTCAGAGTGAAACCTAACCCAAATCCAGTTCAGGCTGTCCATTAATGCAAAACAGTTCTGAAACTGTGAATGGAGCTCCAGTAATTCCTCCACTGTTGCTCAGCAGGAGCTCGGCAACACACAGCTTGCATGACTATGGTAAAAAAAAAGTCTCACAACCATGAAAACATTCATGGACCATTTTCACAAGCAACCCTATCAGTGAGGCAATATTTTTTTACCGCTGAGTGTGTGGCCATGTTCTCTTCCTTTTACTTTGTTGCTTTTTTGGAACACAAATACATTTTTTTCTCTGTGTTTTCTTTTTTTTTTTCCTATTGCCTATAAGTCAAATGAAAGATACTTAATAATGGTCCTGCTCTGTAACAACAACAAAAGATCTTTTTCTGCTTCAGACACAGAATAATATCTGTACAGTTTATTTTTTAAATAGCTCTTTTGTTGAAGCCCAAAAAATCTTTTAGTATTATCATTTCAATACATGTTAAACTTTTCAACATTCTGAGAATTTCTCCCTCAAAACAAATAAAACAATAACCAGAATTTTTGCAAATTTAAAACTAATCAAAATATTTTTGAAGGGTTAAAATGGACTACTGGAAAACAAACCTGCCTTCACTTTTAAGGAGACTTGGCTGGCTCATCAGCAACACCTTCTATCTTTATTTCAAAGCTCCCCTATCAGTTTCCACTCATTAAACCCAGGGAAAACAGAGACAGTCCCAGTGAATGCACACGTTCTTAAAATGAAAACAGTTCAATGGCCTAATAAACACACAATATTTTTTTTATCAGTAGTTAAAAATAATTTTTCAGAAATTGTTTATCTGATGACTGTGGACTTTTTCTTTGTTCATCATAACGTTATAAGAAAAATTAATCCGCCTCCACTACAGCATTGTCTCCTTTATCATACCAGCACCTGCTGACTCACTGCGAATACTCCTCGGGAGTGTTTGTCACTCCCAGTGTGCATCTCCTTGACAAACTGTGTGGTGACAGTCAAATAATCTCTGCATTACCCTGGGACCAGAGCAGATCCTGCTCAGCGGGCAGGAGCACACCTCCCTCCTCGGAGTGAGCAAAGGCAAAGACGCTCTCCCTCCACCCTCGGGGAATTCCTGATGTGCTGCCATTTCTGCTTTTCGCCCAGGTAGGTGGACCATTGCTATATCCACACAAATGCAGGCACACTCTTTCCTAGACTTGGTTTTCCAGGTAACACCAAACCAGAAAGGGCAGCGATCCTCTGCAAGGAGTCACTGCTGGGCTTGGCTGGTGTTGGGCTCTCATGTGGCCTCACCAGCACGTGGCATAGACTTTGCTGTGTCTTCAGCTCCTGCTATGCTAAACCAATTTCCAATTCCCTTGCAAGCAGCTGACACAGCTCTTCCTGACTCAAGTTCAGAGTGGATTTGAGTGCTATATGTTCTATTGTTCTTCCATAAAAAAGAAGAATATTCTACAAGTGTTTTTCTACTGATGGCAACTAAAGGCAATTTGTATACACCCTGAAACTGCCATGTAAAACAGGGATTTTATCAATTTTGGCAAACTATAACGAGACATGAAGATGTCAAAATGTTGTGACAATACAGAAGCCTCCATTTTTCAACAGAACTTGCACAGCATCATCCACAGTGATTACTTAAGTGTCTGCTCTTACCCCAAGTGGTGACTCACCTTTTTTATTTCCTGGGGCTTTAACTGCAGAATAAGTGACAGACAGGAGATGATGCGGCGATGCTGGGGGGCAACACCAGGGTGGGCACTCTCCTGGACATGGCCCTTCCAGCCATCTGCCCAGAGGACAGGCTTTGCCAGGCTGCAGTCACCCTCTCTGAGCATTGCTGAAGCATCACTGTTGCTAATAGGTTTTCTAAAGACTGTGCTAAAAGGATACAGTTTTGAAAACAAATGGGAAGTTCTTGGCTGCTTCTGCCTCTCTTATATTTGTACATGTTTTACAGTGGTTCCTTTTATAGAGTCAGCATTGGTTAACAGCACTTACAGAAATCTCCTTTAAAAAAGGAACCATCGTTCTCTGTTGCTACATTATAATGAGAGCTGGCATTTTCATGATGACTACTATGTATTCAAAGCCACCATTTCTTAATTTGCTAATAGATATCACTCCCCTGCGGCCTTGGTCTCATTTGTAAGAACCCTGGTCTGCAAAGAACCAGTCATGAAAGCAATACAGGCTGTGGATGCAGTCAGAAAACTCATCAAGGTTTTTCTGCCGTTTTTTTATTCTACATAAAGGAGTATCTAAACCCACTAATGTCTCTGAAACCAGAACGAACTGCTTACAATGACTAGATATGAAGAAAAGAAGAATCAGTTTCTTTAAAATACAGTAGGCTTTTGTATATCCTTTTAGGAAAGTGGTCGTGCTGTCTGCATTTACGCTCAGTGAAATGCTGAAACGTTAAATTTAATGGTGTTTCCTGTTCTAATTTCTCCTGAACTGGACTTAGTAAAGACTAATGACCAACCCTTTAAACTTCCAAGTCTCCTAAGGTTTAATTTGTTATTTCTGAGAAAAAAAAGCATGAATAAATAATGAGAATAAGGAACACAGTGACCAGAGACAATTCACTAGTGTCATTTACATATACAGCAGGGTTCTCAATTCCTAGAATTACTCATTACCACAGTACTACAGTAAAAATTAACCCACATCCAGGACGACAGCCAAAGCGAGGGCTACTCTATTCCGAAGTTATCTTGAAAGGTTCACAATATTCTCTGGTTGTATTTAAAGACTGTAACATTTGGAACATGGAGAGTTAACACAGACTACAGAAACCAACACAGGTATTTAAGCCTCTAGTGTGTTACAAGTCAAAATTCACTTGGTTAAAGGAAAACAAATAACTGAACAAAACCCATAATACTTTTTCAGAAGGTATCTATTTGCAGAAAACATAACTTTTAGAAGAACATACCAGTTCTGACAATCCCTTTTACAGGGGATTTTTCTTAGGTATTCAACTGAACTTTTTTCAAACCTAGAAAGCACAGGATGGTTGTAGTAGTTGAAACAATTGTTCAAAGCATAACAAATCTGGCTTTAAGTCCTTGATTCAGACCTGGGACTTCAACCTGGATCTTTCCCATCTTACACAATTGCATCAGCAATTAGGTTTTTTCTTATTCTGGGCTGGATCTATGCATCTCTTTTGGATTTTTATTATCTATTATTGTTTCATTCTTATAAGAAATTTTTGCTAGAATAAGATTGTTTGGAAATGGAAAAAACATTTTGCAGGAAGAGGCAATAGTACATTAAATGCAGTGCTATAGCTTCTTCTGCTTTAATTTAAATGCTTTGTGAGCCAGTGAAAAACCAGAAAATTCCAATAGTGTTTTAGGAAAAAGGCTTTGCTCACAAAACAAATTTTCTTTCTGAAAAGCAGTTTATTGCAATGTAGAATGCTCACTAATTGGATTTATGACAGGCAAGCAGCAATGGCAAAAGGGAATAATGTGAACAGGGAAAAATAAATGCATATTAAATTTTACAAACACTTACACACTTCCTCTGCTTTCTGAACCAAGTACCCAGCATTTCCAGATTTCTGTCAATTCTTAGTTTACTTGGCAGAAGAGAGAAGGAACGTGGTTACATGTGAGATAAATAACAGCACAGAATAGCTCACAATCAGCAGAAAGGCTCAGTGCAGCTGAGATGGAGGTTGGCTGTGTGAAGTTCTAGAATACACGGCCAATGGAGCTGAGAAATACATTGTGCTAATGTGCTCTCTTTAGACAGTATTCAGCAAACCTGGTATTTATTTGCCTCACATTCTGAGTCAGCTATACATTTTGCCCTCCTTAATACTCTCTAGCAGAATTGCATCACCTTCTAAAATTTAGCCTTTCATTTTGAGGGTTGCTGTATTTTTCCTGTTCAGTGCAGGACTGAATGCACAGCCCAGTCTGGGTAGTTCTGTATTACCCTGGGTTCCAGTGTAACATACCTAATCTTGGCAGGCATAAATGTTTTAAAGCATAGCTGAAATTCTGCAAAGAGAGCTACTCAAAGAGTGTGACTGCAAAAGTCACCTCGAAATATTGCCTTTATTTCTCACTTTCATTTGGTGTCATAAAAGCCCTCAGCATCAATCATTAACAAGCTATTAACACATGCAGCTGATAAAAGTGTTCGAAGTCTGGGCAATAACAATGACAGAAATTCCTGGTTTACAGCTGGTTTAATCTAAGTCTATGGAGCCCACACTGGTTATTTTCTTGGCTAAAAAGTGTTTCTCGGTTCTTTTGCTTTCATCTCTGCCTGTGTAACACGCACAGAGCTGCGTTTTCTCATCTCTGCTCTGCAAAAGTTGTCCCTTCCCTCCACTGCCTTTCCCACTCAAAAGCAGTCTGCAAGCACACAGAGCCAGGAAATGATTCCACTCAAATGTCATAGGGTTTTAATGCTATTACCTGGTAGCGAAGGTGCTATCAAAGGAATGAGAAATCTCAGCTCAGTTTCCAATTTGTAAACACAATAGTGCTTATTAACAATAATGAATAAACAGGCTGTAATTTAGGCAGCATCCTTTTAAGGCATTTCTTTCTAGTTTTCTAAATTGTACCAAAACTCAGCCATGTTTCTAGAATGAATAAAGCTAGAAACAGCTTGGGAGACCTGAATAAATATATATTTAGCATTTTGTAATTTAGTGGGTTTGATCATTCATTTTGTTAAATAAAATCTCTGATGTCATGAAACCTGAGCAGCTGCTCAATTAGCTCGTTACTCTGTGTGTTAAAAATGTCACTCAGGCTTTGGTGGGGGTGTGTTTGCAGTGTGTTACTGATGATTTTCTCATTGCCCCTATTGGTAGTAACACTTGTCAATAATTGTATTTACTTAGTGATAGTTTCTTGTCCTTATGCAAAAGAATTTAAGGATAGAATATATAAAAAATGGCATCACAAACAAAACAGGCTCAGAAAAACATGAAAACACCTAGCCTCCATCTGCTCAAGTGTGATACACTTCAGAGCTCCCATTTCACATGTAAAACAGAACATGATTTATAATTTATATCTAGTTGGTGCAATCCTTCTCGAAGAAAAAAAATTCTTTGATGAAACACTGGCTTTATGTTATCATAAAACTATCGAGAAAATCACAGAACATTTGGCAATTTACCTCTCCTACAGCATCTTTGAAGTTTGGATATTTATATTTTATGCTCTTTTCAAATGAACTGTACTGCTGAACACAAACACAAAAAAGGTAAGTGAGTGAATGCTGAAATGTAACTACAGCATTAGCAGCAGTAAACCACTGCAGGTATTTACAGACCTCCAGATAACAGTTAAGGCCCAGTTCTAAAGAGATTTCAAATATTCCAAGTAGTGTGGAATTTATATATTTTCCTTGATTTATTTAAAATCTATAACACATTTAAAAATAAAAAAGAACAAAGGCAGAATCAAGCAGCTCCCAGGACCTGCAGAACCACCAATCTTGCTTTTAGCTGTGGTGCTTTTTATTAACAAAATTACAGATTTTTGAGAGTGTACTGGGAGCTGATTCTGCAGCCCTCATACCTGTGAATCACCTCAATGATTAGCAGTGGCTATGTGTAACAGGGTGAAACTCTCTTCTGAATAAAATAACCTTTAAAAGGTTTAAATTAGGCTTCTGCCGGGTCGTAGGCACAGAAATTAATTACTTATGTGAAAAGTAATTTCAAATCTACAGGATTATTTATTAACATAAAAGACATACAATCAAGGAGCAAATAGGGATGTATGGTGTTGAAATCTGCAAGGATCAACCTCTTGATCATGCAGGAAAGCCACATGATCCTTTTCTTAAATTCTATGTTTTTCCAAGCACCTGTCCTGTGATGTCTCAGTTACAATCCTGGCTGCTGTGCTCCAACAGGCAGAGCAGTCAGAGCGGTTTGTCTTTGCTCTGACAGGTTCATCAGCATATTACAGCTGAGAGAAATACTGCACTCCCACTTGATTTTCAGTCCATTTACTAAAGAAATGCATCACTCTGGTGTGATACATTTCATGCCACCGGCTAATTTCTAAGGCTGTGCTGAGCAGTAAGCAGGACTTTAAGAAGGGACCAGATTGAGGTGATTCTCAAATATCTTTTCTTTTCCTTGTGAAAGAACTAGTCAGAAAAGCTGTTTGAAAAATGTCAAAATATTGGTGGTTGTTTGGCTTGATGAAAACTGTTATTTTTGTATAAAAGCCACTTTTGGAACGCATCAATTAAATCTTCTTTAGTGAATTGGCAGATTCATGACATCACCTTTTAATATACTCATAGAATGAAGATATTTGAATTTGCTTCCTTTCCTAACTGCCTAAAATAAATTTTACATCTGCAGTGATGAAGAAAATACAAAATTAAGAAGATCAAAAGAAAAAATTAAAAATATTAAAAACAGAACTCAAAAGCTTTTTTAAATGTGACTTTATAGGATTCTGTTTGTTTTTTGTTTTGTTTTTTGTTTGTTTGGTTGGGGTTTTTTAATAGCCTTTTCAGACTTGAGGCAAAATATTTAGAAAGGGGATCTTATGCAACTTAACTTGACTGGGCAGAGCTGCACTCCCCTCCTTGTTTATCAAGAGGCACAGGTCAGCCCAAAGCAGGGCTGAGGACGAGGCTGTCCCTTGCACAGCCACTGCAGCCACGACCAGGCAGCGGGCTCTGCTCCCGGAGGCATCACCTCGGCAGCTGCTCACGGCTCTGGGCTCGGTGCCATCAGCACAATCGAGCTGAAAATTATTACATTCCACTGAAATTGTAGTTTGTTCATATTTTACAAAAACATCTCTTGATTGAGACAAGGAGTCAAGGTAGTAGCATACAAATTCCTGCTACATCTGGCTGGACTTTGATTTTACCATATGGATCCCAACCCTCCTGTACAGGATGAGGCTTTCAAAGGGTCCTAGAGGACCCAGGCACTCAAATACTGTTGATGTTCAGTGGCGTCTGTGAGCCAGGTCATGACAAGCGATCAAATTAGGGTGTCCTAAGAATTTTTTACCCTTCATTTGAAAGCTGCCACCTGCTCAGCTGGGAGACTGCTTTTCAAGATCTCCTACTCCATTGCTACATGAAATAAAACAGATTCACAAGTGCTTTCATTATGCTTTGAAATCTCATCCACAGTGCAAACTACTACACGGTCCCTGCGAAATCGGTGAAACTCCTCAGAGTTGTAATAACTGAGCAGTATTATGTGTTATAAGGCCAGCCAGTCTGCAAAATGAGAAGGTGAATAACTCTCATAACCAAGGATTTTATACAAAACCTCTGTAAGTGTTTCAGCTTTGGCTTTGTGAGTCAGCACGCTCGCTTACATGCAGATTGAAGACCACAACAGGAGCCTTGCTCTCTAGATGAGAAGTCTTTGCAGCAAGGTACAGAAGCAATCTATTGCCTGGCAAAATGGTGGTGTTAAAAATGATCAAAAGCAATGCCAAATTTGTTAATTTGATGGGCAGCATTACAAGAAGAGGAAAGAGGCTGCCTATGAAAATGCTGAGGCTTCTCCTCCTTTCTTAAGTTTTTAAATATTAAACCCTTCGTTCAGGCACTTGCAGCTGTTCCACCGAATGTTTCAGCCTTACAGAGCAGCAGCTTCTGGAGCACCCTGGGGATGGCCACGGCCACAGCACCTGTACCTGGGCAGGCCAGCCCCTCCTGGCCGGACAGCTGCAGGCGATGACAGTGCTGGGGGCTGATGCCTTCACGGGAGATCAAAGGAATTCTTGAGGGGTCAGGAGAGGATGACATGAGGGTCGGACAGCCGTACTGCTTGAGAGCCTTTCAGGCAGGTGATCCACTTACACTGTCATTTTTGGTCTGTGTCAAGCAAGCATTTTTTTTTCGTTATAAAGTGGCTCTGGCTCAAAAAACGCCTTCCCATTACACCAGCAGCTTTTAGCTGAGTGCTTGGCAGCTGGGTTTTTATGTAAATGGGATCTGCAAGAACTATGAAAGGAGTCAATGTGCTAACACTGGCAGGCAGTGGCTTCAGAAGCCCTGCAAGGGGCTGTATTTGTTTACAGGTGATTATTCCCCTATAAAGTAAGAATTTACCGATTGCTTTAAAGGACGTAAGACTTCTCTGAAATTACTCGTTTCAGTAGAAACTGCAAGAATTTTCTCAGATTCCTTAGGCATTTCATATTGAAGATTTAATTTCAATGACCAATCTCCAAGGCCTTTTTGCTTACCCCTCTATAAAAAGGCAGTCTTGGTAGAGCATGACATCTCCACCACAAAAAACACTGCCAATTCAAATTCACTATCTTCTAATTCAAGTGAACCTCAGCCAAGTCAAGATGATGAAAACCTGTCATAGAACTTGAGAATTTACTGAATGCATAGTCTGGTCCTGTTCTTCCTCTGCTACTTCACTTCCAGAGGAAGAAGTTTGTTAATTCCTCTTTAATTAACCTTTTGGATAAACCTGCAATCATGCTTAAGACCTAATTTTTTTTAGCAAGTTGTTGAAAAGTCAAACAAAACCACAATTAACGTTAAAACACTAAGGCAACACGAACAACCAAGACAATGCTTAGAGAGAGCATTGTCATTTTTTAAGTACTGTTTATATTTATATTTCATGGTGAATTTACCATTCAACATTACAAAAATTATAGGGTGGAAGGCAGGAGTATGGAGTGGGCTTTAAAATCCACTTCAGAGCTTGCATGGTTTCAGCTTCCTGAAAAGTTGCCACTGCTATTCAGAGATGTGCAAAACTTTCATATGGAAACTTTAAACCAGGAAAAGCTCATTTAGTTCAATTTAGATACAATTTTAATTGAACCTGGACTGATTTATGCTTTCAAGTAGAAGTCATAAAGAACTCATCAGCTGCAACACAATTTCTTTTTGAAAATTACCATCTCCATCTTTCATCTCTCTTCCTGCTCTGCTCAGCTGGTTTGTGTGGTCTTTTGAGACCTTAAAAGAGAACCAAAGTCATGGGGAAATAAAAGCAGCACTTACTTTAGTTGACGTTGCCAGCCCTGCTCTGAGACTCTGCCATGAATTTTAAAAAAAGCTAGGTAGCCCACTGAGCATCAGGAAGAGAGAGCTTAGAGTTATGTATCTGAACACTTTGAACTTAAAAGAGGTTTTATGCAGGACAGGAAGAGAGCTGCATTTCTGCCATTTACTTAATTTCAAAATAAATCTACTATCCAGGGTAAAAATGTAACTTTTCTTCTACTGCTATAAGCAAAGTGACATCTGAAAAATATTACTAGCCAAAGGCCAGATTCTTTAAATATTTTTCAAGAACTAATACTATTATGACTACTTATGTGAGTATTCTTGTCACAAGGGTGACAAGTTTAACTTACCCACATGTGTTTCAGGGGAACTCTTTGCTAACAGTCACACAAGACAAAAGCTAAAGCACAAAATCTGGTGTCTCACATCTCCAGCTTTCATTGATTTTAAATGGGTGCACGTGCCACTAGAGACAGAATTTGCCCCTAGCTGAGGACAACTATAACCCATACACTCGGGTGCTAAATCATTTAGATCTTGAGTTTAAGCAGCCTCTTCTATCCACACAGGTCCCTGTTGCTTTATCAGCTCATTGCTGCTCATTTCAGGACTGTAATCTCAAAGAACACGGATTCCCCCTTGTACCTGTTCAACGTCTAATTTTTTACATTACCTTCTTTGCTTTCATTTTATCCTCCACCCACACTCTACCTGGCAAGTCCCCTGACACAAACACCCTGCTAGAACTGATCCAGTATGCTCAGACAGAGAAACTAAATATCACCACACACATCCCCCTGAAAAAAAACCCAAAATCTGAGAAACATGGGGTGTGCATAAGCAAAGACAACTGATCTAAGTCAGTCCTTCAGATGCTAATCTTACTGCAAATAATATGCAGGGTACATGAGAAAATGTCAGATCCATGCCACCTCACAATTGCTGGCTTTCAGTCCAACTTGAAACTAATCCAAAGAAAAAACACAAAGGAAAGGCTGCAAGTTCTATAATTATTTCAAAAGTTTAAAAGAAATAAAAATGTAGCCCCCTTGAAACTACGTTAGACATATAATCTCACAAACTCCCAAAATAATATCAGTGTCTATGGCTGTTAAAGTTTATAGGTGCACAAAAGAATGCAATAAAAACAGGTTACATTGAAATAAAGTAATTCCTTCTAATTAAAATGTAAAGAAATGCCTTATACAAAAAGGAATGTCCTGTATTACGTTCTGTATAGTGTTCTTCAACACTAGAATCTTGTGATTAATAAAATAAACCTAAACTTTCACCAAAAAAGAAACATTTCTGAAACGCATCCGACTTGAATCCAAACATCTTGTCAGAGCAAAGTATCCGTGTTTTTTAACACAATCTTATTCCATTGAAGTTAAAGTAAGGTGAGTGTCTCCGTTCAAAAAAAATCAGCACATAAAACGCTTTCAGTTTTAGCATCAAAGATGTGCTTACTGCAAACACAGAAATGTAAGGGCAATGAAATGGTGAAAAAGGTTGCAACAGTTTTAAGGATTTATTTTTAGAATTATTACATTGGAGACCTACTAACCATAAAGTCTAGTTTTCATACACAGCACACATCAGCATTTCACCTCTTTTGCCAACTGGATGTAGCTGCATGTTTCCAATCCCTAAAAAGTTTTATAAAGGCAAAACAAACTTTACATGACTGCTCTCCTCTGCTTCCCATTCCTTGTTGGGTCCCATCCTGCCAAATCCCCCGAGCCCACCAACAGCTCCCAGTGCTGGGGGACGGGGTGCTGCGTGCTCCCAGCCCAGCGTCCCGCCTGCGGGAGCTCTCAGCGCCCCGAGCTGCTCACAAGGCAGTGGGAACCGCTGAGAAACGCACGCAGGATGAGGCCCTTAATCACTAACAGCTCCTCTGGAAACTCTAGCAGAGATAAAAAGTACAAAGACACTGTTGGTTCCAGTCCCCTTATTGAATTTTCATTGCTCCTTTTATTGTAACTATGAATTCAGTCCATAAAGTCACGTGTTCTTTGTTCTCCAGCCTGACATACATTTTAATACCCAGTGCAATATCTATGCAAAGACTAACTGTGTTCATGTGTAGGAGAGTTAACACTTCACTACAAACATGGTTATAGTTAGAGATTAAAAGCAACACTCTGAATGATTCTACAGCTTAATATTTCCAACTCCCATCTCCTTCTGAAGGTTCTCCTCCCCTCCTCTCCCCCCCCCCAAAAAAAAAAAATCTCTGAACAAGGAATGCTGAGCATACAAATTATGTCACTGACATCTGGAAAGAGACATGACTACCCAAGTAAAAAATAAACCCAACGGAGGTCATGGCTTTAACAGACTGTCGCTCTATATTTAAACTGATTGATTCATACAAAGACATAATTATAGAGAACATTAGAATCAGCAGCTCCCAGCACTCTGGATTGCAGGCACAATCATGTTTACAGGAACTATATTATAAAGACTACATCTGGCATGAGCTAATTGATACACTCAATATTATGATACACAATAATTTAAACTTAAACTGTGAATGTCTACTTATTTTTCTACCTAGATAATAACAACTTTCTTTCTACTATGCATGATCATGTATGATTTTTCAGGATATTCTTTGCATAAAATCTATTGGTTATGCAAATAAAAGGCTTTGGAGAATAACAGTACAGTAACTAATTTGTATAATCAGTTTCTCTCAATTCAGCGTGATAATGATATGTAAAGCACATCACTACAGACTGCCTGTGAAATGAATTCTGTCTTAATATGCTAGTCAACTAGCCACTCGACCTTTGCACAGGCTCACTGTAAGAGGAGCAGAAAAACCCACACACATTCTTTCAATTTCTAAAGGGAAATTCGACTCTAGCCATAGAACAAAGAAAGAAGAAATAGAAGTAAAAGAAAATCAAAGAAAAAGTGATTTGGATTCAAGGGGATCAGATGTTTCATTTATTGCAGGTTGGAGACCTTCAATCAGTCAAATGAAAGACACATTTGTATTAAAATACCTACAAGGCAGAGAGAAAGCCTTGATCAGGTGTATTAGATTTAAGTTACAGCTCTCTTGCTGAGAGATGTGAACCTACCTTCCAGTCTATCTGTTCTCAATATTGAAGGTTTTCTGTGTTACAAACATTAGATGAAAGGTAACTTGCTTGCCTTCCCACGTATCTGCTGGATATTAACTGTACATATGAAGCATACACTGCAAGGAGACGTGAACTTGGTGTGCACTGCAAATAGTCACTCATCGAAAGGGATGTTGAAACCATGTCAGGGATGTGACACGAAGTGCAGGGGGAGGTTCACCAGCAGAGCGGCCACAGCTCCATTGCTCACTAAAACCTAGTGCTTCCGAAGGTAAACCCTCTCTTTGCTGTGGTGGAAAACATGGACTTGGTACCGTGATAGGGCTGTGAGCCCTGTTACACAGGGCCAAAAAAGGAACACCATGACAAGAGCCCCTGCCCCAGTTCCTGCCCTGTGAGGACAACAGCGTTTTGTTTGACTTCTCATTACATATTGTGCAGGTGGTAACAAAAGCCAAGCCCTGACCTCATTCCTCACTTTTCACACCATCCCTTCCTCACAAAAGCTCCTTGAACCCGCTGTGTTTGCCTAGACACAGAACATCAAGCCTGATGGCAGAGGTCAGGTCTTCTTCATCTGTAGCCCTAGGATGATAGTTTTGTTTAGATTGCCTGGAAGACAGTCCTGAATTGTTTTATAAATAGATTATCATTGCTTATAAAATACTGAACCAACATTATTCAAAAATATTTTATCTTATTAATGGGTTCTGCTAAGAGTAGTTTTTGGTTTTGATTAAACTTTGGCAAAGATAAGTTTGGTCCAGGGCAAATATTCTTCAGAGAGAGAGAGAGGCTCTGTTACTGCTGGTTATATTGCTCATCTTGCTTTGTGAAACCCAAGTCCAACCCTTGTTCTGAGTTACCCAGAGGAAGAATTTGAACCTGAATCCATCCTAGCAGTGTCAATAATCCTGGTCACTGAGGCACTGCCTCACCCAGCAGGGAAGTGTCTTCTCTTTTACTTTGTCCCAGTATAAGAAAATTACAAAGCCCACATACAACAGAAAAATTGTCCCTTAGCCTGTCGTGAGTCCACACAGACCCAGCGCAGCAGCAACCAGGAGCTACTGCTGGAGTGGATTTGCACATAAGCCTCAGACCCATATTGATTGTCTCAACCCAAAGACAAGTCTTTCTGCCATTATAAAGATCATTTCAGTAACTTAATAATGAGATTAATCCCATAGGTCCCTAAACTTCATCCTCTGGCATGAGAAACACATTACACAAATAGCTCAAATGTGTAAGTTTTAGAGGGTTTGTTTCACTGGGAAACCAGCTGCTGCACGTTGTTCCTCAGCCCAATGTACAACTATTGCATTCCAAAGTAAAACACCAAAAATAGTCTTAACTCAGACCCAAATTTTAAGTATTTCCTTCTGATATTCAACCAGATTTCTAAACAAGCCACTATAACTCGGATTTCTGCCTTCAAGTATGCATAGCTGCAGATAATGCGCAATAATAAGCAAATTTTAAAGCTGTCCTGCTTGTTAAATAAATTCTTTGTCCTTGTAAAGTTTAGCTGATCTTTTCATTTATATATCTATAAATTTCCCATCAGTCCAGAAGAGGGGTTATTTTGCTTTGTTTCCTGATTCTTAATACTTATTTTGAAATAAAAATAAATATCTCTCCAATAACATTTGAATAATGCCACATATCAGTGCTATATAGTCTCTGTTTTGGAGCTGGTCAAAGGGTGAAAAGGCATAAACAGGGGACCTAAATAAAGTTTGTTTTTATTACAGCTGTATATTTTTTATTATTATTAAACAGAGGACTATAGTAGTACAGCTTCCATGGCTGAATGGGGAAATCTACACAAATATTTGTGTCCTCCTTACTTATGATAACACATCATACAGTTTTCACCAGTGGATTACACAGCAGTACAGCTGATAGACTAAGATAAATTCTGCACCTCAGATATGGTATTTCACGTACAGCTAAAATCTGCTCAGAAGGAAAGGAGCTATAAATGCAAGGCTCCCTTTTTAACAAAGTGAACAAAAGGACACAATATTGTGCAATGAATTCCACTGGGGCTTCTTTCTATTTATAGTGAAATCTCTTTCAGTGCATGAACATTTAATGGTTTAGTTTGATATGTCTCTTTTCCATTTATAAAAGATAAAACCACAAATTTCTGTGTCTAAAGAAATTTGTATTTGAGGTGAGGGGAAGTGGCCACAGAAGAAGAACATACAAATTCTCCACGGAGTGCACAGGAGCACAGCAACCCTCTGTAACCCTCTGCTGTGTTTGAACCAACACACGAGATGGTAGCAAGGGTACTGCCTTGCCTTTGGGAGCACAGTGCACTGAAAGGAGGGTTCATCAGCCTCTTTTCTGCTCTGTGTGTCCACACCATCTCCACAGCAATGAAGAGCTCTTACCCATAACTGGGTAACAAAGGCAGAGGTGGCAGGCCATCACTATTGCTCCCCCAAATTGTACGATAGAAAGCAGTGACATGCCTCCAAGACAGGAGAGAAAACAGACCAGCACAGAAAAACCAGCACACTGTCCCCAAACCATAGAGCAGGCAGCTCCTGGCATGACATGACAAAACTGATCTCAATGGTGCCTGCGTGAGCCCCAGTATTGTCATCACTACACAAGCACCACTCTTAGAAAACTTTTGCAGCAGCACCCACTGTCATATTATTTGCAGCTCCTGCCATTTGCCTTCTGAACAACTCTGATCCAAGGAACAACAAAAGCAGCAATACTGATGCTTCCTAAAACATCCAAAAGTATCTTAATGTTTCTTGAGCATACACTATTTTCACTCAATTTTCTGAGTTAGCATATTGAAAAAAAATATCTGAATGCCTTACAAGGCTGTTGCCCAGAAAACATGAGACTGTCTGCCTGTGAAACACCCAGTAAGGCAAACATTTGCTGTTGACCCAGAGAAAACCACGTCCTAAAAACTCCAGCAGTCACTCTGGCTCCTCACACAGTGAATGGTTCCGTGTCTCAAACCTTAACTTTCAACCACACTTCAGCAAAACACATAGAATTACACTGATGTAGGAACTCATTTCATGTGGGGAACATCATGTAATATTTAAAGCACTTGAGAGTGATCACAGCAAGCAAATCTGCCTTCTGTGGGGAAATCACATAAAGATTGGTAAGTGACTATTTAATTCAACTAGTGAGAGGTCTCCTGTGATAGTGTCTATGATGGAGTACAGATCAAGAGCAACCACTGTCACAAAATACCAAAATTTGTAAGGAGGGCTCCTGAAAGCCTTGCTTCTGAATTACCTGCAAGCAGCTCCTAAATACTAGTCTCAGCCAGCCCTACCAATTGAAGGTTGCAGGAACTGTGACGTTCCCTTACAGGCAGAAGAGCAGAAAAGCAGATAAGAGTTTCCTAATGACCTTCTGGGTTTGAGCAATGCCATTCAAAACTATGTCAGGAGATCACAGTTTCACATGACTCCTAAGTTTTTAGCAGGGAGTACAAAATCCTGAGTCAAGCTCCATTTAAAATGAGAGAAAAAAAGCAAGTAAGAAAAGGTTTGCCTAAAAAGGAACCTCAGGGTTTTACTCTACATTTGGACTTCTTTCAATTCACATTCACAGCAGTGAAAATAAGACTGTTCTCAGAGATTCAGTGGCATAACGTACATTTTGTATCTGTTCATTTCACACATGAGAACCTGCAATAGAAAGGGATGTGTGGGCACTTTCAGTCATGGAAGGGAAAAGATTACTGTGCTGGTGCTGCAGTGGAGGGACAGACTTGCTCCCAGGCTGAGGCTCAGGGTTTGTTGCCATTGCCTTCTCCCTCCCTGGACAAGACAAGTCAACCAGCTCCTGGCTTCAGAAGCAGCAGAATGTTTAAGAGGGAAGATCATGTATTTGGCAACTTTGCTTGATTCTCATCTCAAGGGGGAAATCTGCTTCTACCCCACGTGGACATCACTAGAAGGATGCTCTCATAAACAAAATGCTGGAGGCCATATAATTTTCAGCCTCTCTTTTCTCCCCAGCTTCCAGCAAGCCAAATGTAATGCATGAAACAGCAGGGATGTAAGCTGGCAAAATGGCCTCGACTGCAAAGGAGATGTGTGGAAACGTATCATCTACTGCTACAGAAACCAACAATTCTTGCTAATCTGCCCACACTGTTTCAGGGATGCAGCTAAATGTTAAGGATGGAATAATAATTTTCTAATAATCATAGCTTGCAAAAACAGAGCAGAACGACAGCTCAAACAAACCAAATCTACCAACTAATCTAAGGTGAATCTAATTTCTTTCTTAATTGGATATTAGAGACTTTTAGAAGACTGTAACCTGACATGCGCGTCCAATTTTTGGTAAATAATCACAGTCATCTTTGCTTTGATACAGAATATGTGATAAGTAAGAAATATTTTCCAATTGCAGTTTGTTAAAGTAGAAGCCAGACTTTCACCCATGCCAAATTGTTGTATCAGAAGATCCTCTCAGAAATATCTGGAACTTGTTATAGTCTCAAGTCTTTAGCTAGACAACATTATCATCTCACTTGTGGCCATTTTAAAAACATAATAAACTGAAAATTAAGTAACAGTATCAGAAACTATGACATAAGAGGTTTCAGGCCAAAGCAAATTAATTTAAATCTTAAAAATAAATAAAGGCCTTACTATTGCAGAAGAATGCTGTCACCACACTGCAGAGCAGAGCTATCAGACACTGTCACGTCACTGCCACTTCCATGTACAATGTCACATCTCCTGTACGTAAGAGATACATTGCATAATGTTACAGATGGCACAGCTCATAACAGCCAGGATTACATTTATTAAAATCAGATGAAATGCTTATCACTAGATTCAATGATTTTCCATGCAAGGTGACCTGAGTTCCTTTTTTCTGAGCATTACCATGGTAAGATTTTTCTGCTGTAGAAAACAGCTACAGGTAGAGAGTAACTGTTACTGTGCATTGACACCCATCATTACACACACCTGCTGCTGTAAGTCTACATTCATAAATGAGTTGACAAACAAACTGGATCCTCAGTGTCACAATTTTATTCACTTTCATTGTAATTATTCCTGCAATTGTTTTTGTTCACGTGAGTGCTGGAGCAATGGCTGTTAGATTCACAAACCATTTCTCTTATAGGAACTGTCGAGTAGGCATGTCAGGGATGCTCTTTGCTTTTGCACTATCTCCAGTTAAAACAGTTGTGGACAAGGCAAAGGAACTGAAAAAACCCACCCCAGAGCCCCCATGAGGTGCAGGAGGTATCAGTGCCCTCCCACCAGTCCCCTCCCTGTGTTCCTGGGAAGGGAACAGGTCTGAGAAGGGGCTTTGCCTCGGCGGGGGGGGGGGGCACAGGCTCCAGCCTGGCCTCCCTACTGCCCAGCCTGAATATTTTATATTTATTTCTCTCCCCTTTCCTTTGCAGTGGCAGTTGTAAATCTGCCTTTCTCAAAATTCAATAAAAAATTAATTGAAAAGAAAAAAAAAAAGAAAAAAGTCATTTCAACCCCAACAATAAAAGGCCAATTGACTTCTCAATTTCCAAGTGGACAGGGGAAGAAATCAGGCATACGCAGTGAGAAACTCAATTCTCCAAAGCTCTCTCCCTTCAGGAGTTCCAGCCCCGCCGTCTCAAGGGTGCCGTGTCCCCTACCACTCGCTCAATTCCAGCTGGGTATTATTTTCTCAGCTCGGAGGGAAGCAATTCATGCTGCATTATTGATGACTCTCTCTCAGCCGCTGCGAGGGCCTTTGGTTCAGTGCTTCCCGCTGGCTGTCACTCATCTGTGCTGAGAGCTCCCCTTATGCCGGGGCAGGTGGCTCCTTTCCTCTCCCCCCAAACATCTCCCTTTTATACACAACCAGAGAAAATCAACTGCAACAAAATCTGGGTGCCATGACACAAGGACGGACCTCGTCTCTGTTAAGGCATCGGCCACATTAACTTGTGCCTTGAACGCAGCAGGAGGACACGGATGTCTGCAAGGGAGAGGGCCTTGGAAAGGCTGAGGTTCAGCACCACAGGACAGTCAACCCCTATTTCAACTGATCCCTCTTGCTAGCAAGCCAAACATAGTGTTGAGCCCCAGATCATTACACAAACAACCTGAGGCAAACTGGGTTTTCTGAATTCTTCTGAAACAGCAAACCCTGACTGAGCACCTGCCAGGGCAGGGGGACAAAGACACAGGCTCCTCACAGGGCCAGATTCACCCTCTCCTCTTTCTGCCCTTTGCCTCTTTCCCTTTCCCTTTTTTTCCTCAATTGTTTTGTGGGTTTTACTTTCCTTCTTCTCCACCCTAAACAATTATTTAATTTTCTTTTGTAAATCTTGGCACTGACCAAGTGCAGATCCACACACACACACACAGATATGGAGGCTGTACAGTAGTTATGAAGCCTCAGTGTTTCAGGTAAAAATGCTGTATGCCTGAGGTATGAAAAACCCCTACAGGTCTGTTAATTGCTGACTAGAATTGCCATCCATAGCCACTGACTATGAAAAATATATGTACAGTTTTGCAGAAATCAACTCTGTCCACCAATGTAGAGATGGGTTGCAAAGTGTAGAGTAGTTCAAGTCCAGTCCCTGAGATTTCACTGAGCCACCAATTTCTCCACACTGACTAGGACATGCCTACTTGCTGGATCAGTGCTTTGATCCTGGGATGTAACTGTTTACAAAGAACTATGCCACTTTCCTTGGTCTTAAGACAAGCAAATCTTAGTCATCACCAACTTTGCAGAACAGGTTCACAACCGAAAAAACAACTTTGATAATATACCTGGATTATTCTGAATTAGTTGAGAGAAACATCAAGTTGATTTTTGTGACACAGATCTAGCATGACAAGTGGGTTCTTCCATGTGTTTTTATTTAGTTCTGGGAAATTTTGTGAAGAAAACCTTTTTAAAAACTATAGACATGTGTTATTCAGGCAAAGTGTTAGATCTGAAGTTTCAAAGTACCAAAGGAAGGAAGTCAAAAATTTGTATCCAAGTTCATGCTTTTCTCTTTCCTAGAGCTAGAGGGCTTGAATCAGCAGCTCCCTTCCTTTTGTAATAGTGGGAGAAAAACCTTTTAAGAATTCTATAATTGTCTTTATATCTGTGAGAGTACATGTATCAGCTAAAAATGCCTCTATTACTTGCAATCATGAATACAGAATGGGAACAACAGTAGAAGCTCTCCTACTTGCACAATTTGTTGATGTTCTACATAACTGACCTCTAAATATTCGGCAATGACTGTTCACTAAGGCTTGTATGTATTTGCTCCCCTAACCCCAATGCATTCTTTGCATCATCTGTGCAATACCTGAAGAGCTTGTGGCTAACCCTTGAACACCTCTGTTCAAATCTTCTACATTATCAGTTTTAACTGTGCCCCTCAAAGTTGCCCAAAACAGGGAGAGGCAGGAGCTATTTGAACTGCTTGCTGAAAGACAGCACTTTAAAGAAACTTGACAATGAAATTCTATCTTACTCCAACAGTTTCAATGATTGTGAAAAAAACACCTAAAAAAAAAAAAAGTTCAGCAATTTCACACAGTGGAAAACAGCCCAGGGCACAAGAAAACTAAAACCAAACAGTTTGCCGTCAGTGCTGTAGACTGTGTTCAGTAAAAACAAAAGATCAAACAAGTTCTGTAATCATTATATAAAGCACATTTGCTATGGCATGTGAAGAAAACATACTTCCTTCCTAATACTAATTAACATTAGAGAGTTGTGGGCTGAAATGCGGGATAAAAATAGCTGTTTAAACTAATCACTCAGCAAGATGTAAATGTTACATATAAAGTATACCTAACGGGTTGGAATATTTATCCTAGAAGTAAAGAAAGCTTTCACTACTCATGAATTATAAAAGTTTCTCTTCCTGCCTCACTGCAACAACGTATGGACTCTTTGCAAGTATGTGATGGCTCTCTATAGCATGTCTATAGTTTTCCTTATTTGTAAGTATTAAAAAATTTCTGGAGCAGCCAAAGTTGTGGGGAGTGAAGAGAAGTATGAGAAGAAAACATAATACCAAACTGCTTTATAAACAGCACAAAGGTATTCCAACTGCCTAAGCCACTCTGTGACTGTCAGTCAGTTTGGAGGGTTGCAGACAATGGAGGGAAGAGCCCACAAATGCCTTCAGTATCACCAGCCACCCCCGAGCAGCATTGCCACAGCCCTCCACTCTGAGTGACTAAAGCACACAAACCAGCCAGCTCCACAGAACAGAGTGGCATTCTCAGATCTACCTTTGCTTCTCTGAAATTATTCCTCCTTTCACATGTGCTCCATCCTTCCACAAATAAATCCTGAAAAATGCTGTCCTTCTTGTCACCCTAGCTATTCCTTTGCCTTTCCCAACCCTATGGTTTCCCCACTGTTCAGTGGTTCCTCATGGGTAGGAGTCAGCACTGAACAGAAGGTGTTGAATGACTGGCATGATACAGAGCAGACCACCAGAGTTTCCAAAATATTCCTAAGCATAAACTGTATTAAAAAGTTCAGGAAGCCAAATGTTGTTGAAATAATATTTCAATAGTTTCCTAGCAACAGTATTTCAGATATTTCCTAGTAATTTCCCCCAGCAAGAATTCCAGGTAGGATAGCAACTGGAGAAAGTGTTGAAATGAGCAGTGCTTAAGCACTGCACAGTTGAAAAATTAACACATTCCTATTTGTTTAGAGAGGTAGCATATACCCATCCTCCAGGATTTTTAAGCACCTGTCAAGCTCTAATACATATAGCAATGCAATATGTTCTTTAGTAACAACAGTGTTCTGCAGGATTCAGCTGAAATTTATCAGCAGAGCACATGAAGATATCTGTGAGATCACTGCCTCCCTCATCCCACATTTGGCTGCTTTGGGCTAGGTTCAGGGGTGCTGATTAATCCATTTGAAAACTCCTTTGCAACAAGATGCACTTGACACAGTTTACACCTTGGCTATATGAAGACGAGACTAACCATTGGGTGCTAGGCTAACGAGAATGGTGGGGTTTTCCTTCAGCAGACAGGGGAAATAAAACACCCCTCTGAGCAACTCCTGTAATCCCAGTCAGATCCCAAACTCAAGCTACCTGGCACTCCAGTCTCCTGCTTTAAGTGTCACAGGAGTACAATTTCAGTCTGTAAAGACTCAATAAATGAAAATAGTCCATAGGACAGCATGTTCTCTATGTCCTCTTCCAGGACTCTGTCAGCAGATACTTTAGACCATGGGAGCAGGTGAGCAGGAGCTCTGATGGCAAATGTTCAGGAGCAGAGGCTTAACCTGATAGAAAGGGAAAACTGTTCAACAGCACTGTTTTAAGATTACTCTAAACTGACAAGGTAATTCAAACAATCCTCATGTAAACTGAGTCATGAGGCTCCTAGGCCAGCCAAACTACTGCCACCACCACCTTCCCTCCACCCCACAAAGCAAAACCAAAAACACTGAAATTTAAAAAGCAGTTAGGCATAACAAGTCCAAAACCTCCCCTAAGCCAAATTCATTCCACTGAAAATGGAACTGTTTGGGGCAACACAAACGCAACTTCTGCTCCAGCTTAAAACAGGATTCATACCACTAAGTACTTTGTTTCCCTCTTGTAACATGTAATGTTTGGACTTCTTAAAAGGGTCATATTGAATTAACAGGTTCACCTTGAAACTGCACAGTGGAACAAAAAGCCATGTGCCAAACAGCACTCCAGAGGGGACCAGCATGAAAGAATGCAATTCTCCCTTGCTCAGTAAGAAGAACAAGTGTTGTGACAACCTTTAAATGCTCAGCTCCAAACCACAGATCTTCTCCCATGTTCCTTTTGGCTTGCAGCAGAGCATCCTAAATGTGCAGGCTGCATTAGGAGCACCAGGCAGGAGAGCCCACGGGGAAGCACTGGGGGAGCTGCACATCTAACTACAGACATACTGCAAGGATCAGCTGTCAGAGGCTGGTTATATGGCTGTCACAGCTCATTGGCTTTCTTTGTCTTTACCCACTGTAAGCATTTAAAAGACAGCCCTTGTGTTCCCATGTTTGAAAGTATTTGGTAAAGCTTATACATCTTCTAAGGGGGAGGGAGCAAGAAACAAAATCCTGACTTAAAATAGCTTTAAACAGTAGTTTTCTTCAGAGGAGTTGAGGACAGGTTGTGGAGAGAGTGACAGTGGTGCTAACATCTTACAAGGATTTATTTTACACACGTGACCTATTTGGTGCATTGTCTCAGTCATGTCGTGCACAGGGAGTTGGAAGTGCAACAACAGATAAAAGATACAGCTTAGACTGCTGAAAAATGTCAGCCATTTCAGCCTCTCCTGTACAGCCATGAATGGCTCATTTGCAGAGGGAAGATTTATCCAGCAAAAGGAATGCAATCCGCAAAGTTCCTCTGAGGAGGGATTTTTTCCAAACTATAATGCAGAGCATCACTTTTGCAGAGTCCCTGAACAAATATTTTGTAGGAAAACCCCCAATTGGCTTTTTTCTAGGGATTAGTTTAGTGAGCCTCCACACTGATTCTGAGACCAAAGCCAGGCAGGTCCTCAGAAGCTTCACACCTCACAGGAGGCGCGCCCACGATTTCAGAGCATTTACTGTATTTCACAGAATAAAGAATAAATTAGAAGCAGAATTCCAATATGGAAGCAGGCTGGCTTGAAGGGGGCCTGGCCATCTATTCTGTGATGCAAGCAGATACAGGATGATATTTCTGAGTTTTTTGTGTGTGTACTCATGTAAAACATGGAGGTGCTTCAAAGAGAATCTTCCTTCCCTCATGTTCCTCATGTTGACCTTAAATGTCATGGAGACTTCAGAAGTCCCATCATGGTCCATGATCAAGAAAACAATTAATGCAGTAAGACTTCCATCAACAGAATGTTATCTCTCCATGTGCTCCGGTGCTGCACATCCCATATTCTTTCAGGATCAGCTGAGACAACAGTGCAGCACCTCCCTGTAAGCCGGATGAGGATGCCCTGCATCAGGAGCCCTGAACTCCCCAGGGAGCTTTTCCAGAGCTGTCTGCTTGGAGCACTCACACAGAGCAAACGAGTTCTCACTTGGGAATCCACAAAGGGAGGTCTCAGGTGCTGCCTTTGCTTCAGAACAAAAAAATAAGAGGAGTGGTATGATTTGCTTTATGGCATTTGCTAACTCACCCACTCTGCAAGGAGCAGGACAAACATGGGGGTGCAGAGCCCTTGCCCATAGGAGTTTATGAACCAAGAAAAAACACAAGGGACAGCAGTGTGGCCCAGGAAAACCAGGACACAGAAGCAAATGCAGGCAAAGCTGGCCAGCCAACCTAGCACTGCCACATCACCCACAGCCTGACCCCTCACACAGTTAGGAGAGACAGTGAACAAGAGCAATTTTCAATGCAGTAAGATGGGAAAGTTAAAGGGAAGAGAAGGCAGATTTGTAGCTTTTGAGGGAAATCTTCCTTAGTCCAGCTAGTCCTCACTCCACAACTATTTCTCCCTTTCTGTCCTTCCACCTTATTTTGCCCTTAATCTCACTGCGCATTTTTCCTCCCAGCTCAAAGAGAAAACCCACAAGGGAGCCAGATGTGCTGAACGTATGGATATAAAGGGGCAATCTGCATAACAACAAGAACCATGTGAAATAATCTCATTTTTCCAATCTTGCTTCTATTTTTTTCCCAGTGGAAAGAAATAAAATATAGACCTAGTCCATGGTTTGTTCTTTTCAAAGCAGTTCCATTTCTTTCATTCCGTCCTCTACCTTTCAGGGTTTGAATATAATATATGGCTCTACAAATACTTCCCATCCACATACATGTATGCATTACTGTTCTGCAGCTATATTGCAAAGATCCTTTATCTCCAAATGATATCATCAGAAGTGAAAGACAAGTGCCCCCATGGTCAAGCAAATAATCTATTGTTCAAATTGTAATTATACCATATAAATGGAGTCCCATTAGTTCTCCTGTGGGCACAGTGTAAGCCCAAAGAATTCACTAGCAGCAGTTTTGAGAAGAGAATCATGAAGAGAGAAAAAAGAAAATTATTGGTCTGTTAACTGTAAAATAAAGATAATTTTCTTTTGATCTATGTTGTCAGAAGCCCATAGGAGATTCTGAACACAGAAATAAGGCTCTCAGTCAGGATATTTGGATACACAAAATATGTATGTAAATATCTATCTTAACCTCGACCACACATTTCTCTAAATAACTGGTATTTTCTCTCATTATATAACAAATGTCATTCCCCAGATTTCTACACTTAAAGATCCAAAACTGGAACAAAGGGAATCTCCACGGAGAAGTTTCACACAAGGGATGCCATTTCCCAACTGTATTGACAGTGAGGAGAGGAAGGTGACTCAAGAAGCAGAACAAATATTAAAGCTTAATTTCAGGTGCTCTGAGAGGTCTCTCAAGACCTTCTCTCTTTGCCAATTAGGGAGGCTGGATTTTGCAAGTACGTTGCAACCATCGCTGTGGACTGCAAAGCACCGAGCACCTATAAAAATCTGGCCTCAGCTGTGGGTGCTGAAGACCTACAAACGCAGCCAAAGAAAATATGGTTGCTGGATCTGACCCAAAGCCAGTTGAATCAAGTCTTGGACCAGCTTTAAGAATTTTTGTTATAAGATGTAAGAAACTGGACCTTCCCTTTGCACTATGCACCATACAAACATACCCTGAGAGAGAGCCAGCACTGCAAGGAGCCAGCAGGCTGAGGAGGGGTGCAGAGGGAGCTGTGGTCACAGCATATTGTTTGCAGGGCCACAAACAGGAGACAGTATTTATTTAAAAAGCAATTAAACATTCGAATTCAGTGCTTCTGATAATTTTGCTGTTACCAATGTGCAGCTTCTACCTCCAGCCTACTTTATTCTGTTCATTGTTCAGAACAGACCACCACTGAAGTTGTCATTTTAAAATATTCTCCACTGTGATTAAACAGCTGCTGCAGTCAAGTAGTTCTATCTTCTATCAAAGTTTGTAAATCACAGTATTTTAAAAAGATGCAAAAAGCAAATAAGCTGGTATATAATAGTTATTTGATTTCTTACATATGTGTAGAAAAAATAAGCACATTAGATCTCTAGCCTTTAATTAAAAAATAGTTGGGGGGAAGGGAGTAATGTCTTAATAAGTAACATCTGACCAAAACGTATTTAGCAAATCATACCCTAAGTGTGGCCAAAAACTGTAAGATTTACTGCAAGTAAATCATTATTGCTATCTGAGTCTGAATAGCTTCCATCTGATTTCTGTATGGAAATACACTCCATGGAAGCACAGCCTTGAACTTCAAAGGACATGCAGGATGCTACTAATTTCTGTATCTGACAGTGTGATGCAATGTTTGGATTTGCATCTCTGCACTTCAAAGTGTGGCACTGTCTAGATAAGGTCTCCCTTTATTTTGACATGGATTCACAGAGGTGAACAAGAAAGCAGCACCCAAAACAGACAGTAACGCCCCCCCCCTCCCCCCCAGCCCCCAGCTCCCGAAAAGAAAAAAAACAAACCAGGGGAAAAAAAATCCACACAACAGAAAAAAAACCTGCTCTGTTTGCTTCTCTCTGAATTCAGTAATGCCCTGGAGACCAAGGATTACAGAGGAAGAGTACAAGTCATGGTTGTGGTACTTCAAGTAATCTCCAGTGTCCAAAACACAGTGTCAACATATGGTACTCAAATGCAGATTTGGAACGTCTTTGAAGTAATATTGAATCTGACTAATGGGTAAAATGCAGACCTAGCTGCCTTTTTTTATTATTTCATACTGAGCTTGTCAAAATTTCAAGTAGGGTATCTAGATACTAGTGCACCTTTATTCTGTGAATTACACAGAATTTCATCTAAAAAATATCATCAAGATGAATTCTGATAGTCCCCTTTACTTTTTGCCAGCCTAGCAAAGCTGGGATCCTACAGGATAATGGCATAAAAGCTTTTGCCCTAATGACCCTATAATGACACTTAAAAATGCATATTGTGTATGTGTACAATGTCTCTCAGATTGCAGACCTAAAGAAAACACTAAGTGCTGGCATATGATCACAACTGCAATACAAATCTTACTCATTCCACCAAAACACATAAACAAATCTCCTGCAACTATAGCTCCTAGACCTGTCCTCACTTCCCTTGTATAAAACATCAAAGTATTTTTCAATACTAACAGCTGCTAACCAGAAGCATATATGCAACTGTTATAATTATTTATTTATAATTAATTAAGCACTGATCATGTTTAGCAAAAACATTTTTTTGGGGGGAGGAATCTCACAAACCTGACAGAAGAGGAGTGTAGGGGGCAGAAGTGCAAAAACTATCAAGCTGAAAAGCCAGAAGGAAATTGCTGACATTTTGAAACCTTGTGTAATGCAGGTTCAAACAGCTGCACCTGAAGTTACATTATGTAAGATACCACTGTCACTAAGGTTTGTAATTGTAGAGTAATTACCGAGTAACCCATACCCTAGGTATACACTGTCCTTATAATTTAGTTTGCATAATATGCCACTACATGAAAAGGATTGTCTTTGTATTTAATCATCTTTGATTTTTTTTTTCTTTTTTTTAAGGAAAAAAGGAAAAAAATATCAAAGCTAACAGGACTCAGAAGATTTGTGTAATAAACATCATATGCAGATTTTTATTTCCCAATTCAGCTGGAGATCAATGAAGTATTTTGAAGTTTGATTAAGGCAGTTAAGCCTCTCAAAAGTTTCTGTTTCAACATTAAAAATAAGTTGTGTGGTACTGTTGTATTAATTTTTTTAAAAAGGAATAGCAAGTTTCATTTGCTCAATTAGAGAACCAAATATCAAATACTGTTCAAAGAGATAATTCAAAATTAGAATGCTACTTCTTACTCATTACGATTAGTTATTATTTGCTCCATGCAATATTTACGCATATTCCTGAATCCCTTGGTCCTTCCTTAGGTGAAAAAGGTCAGCAGGAGTTTTGACTACGTCCTTCAGGATTTGGCCCATATAGAATTAGAAACCTATATAATTCCAAACATTGTCTCTATTATATAGAATTCTTGCATACTTAAGCAACTTCATATTTAGAACGAATCTCAGAGCTTAAATGCAACTCGCATCTGGATCGTAGATTGTGCTTTATATTATACAATCTGCAGTTACTGGAAATATTTGTATCCTTTACTGAGAAAGAATGATTCATTTCATAGAAATTTTCATCTGCTATTAATCTTCCAGGATATAGTTAGTGTTCTGATATTTTCAGATATTGTTTTATGGAGGGATTTAAAGTAGCTCTCCCTTGGCAGCCTGCAAGATTACTCAGTGATTATAAGCAACTCAATACTGTATGACAGCATTTCCATGCAAGGGACTTACAATCATGTTTCATTAATTCGGCTTGAATGAAGCCTCATTTCAGGCCTTGAGGAGCTTAAGATTTATGTGAAATTAATAACATAACAGATGTCTTCACAATTTGGTTCCTCTGAAAAAAACTGATTACTTTGAAAACTTCAATGCTTTAAAATGCAGACTGAGGGAGTTTTTACTCTAGGGTAAAGAGTTACTCATTTATATCAACCGAATCTCGGAACTAAGTGGAATTTAAATGTCAGATTTATATTAAATAGTCATATTCACCATTATTACATGTAATAAACAAAAGCCTATTACTTTCATTAATAAGTGGTGTTGGACATTTAAACTAAAGCTTAGAGAGATAAAGTCAGCACCTTTGCTAAGCAGTAGGAGTGAGACACAAGGGAGGAAAAAGAAGAATATCCAAGAAGCCCTGTGTTTTTTTTTTTTATCTTTGTTTCTGATAATTTAATCATCTTTTCCTCACAGGAAAACAAAATGCATCTGTGCTCACACAAAACTCCCCACTTTATAAGAGTTGAAGCTGTCTCTTGTGGATCCACATGCCTAAGGCCAAATGCCTTCTTTCTTTCACAGGACACTTTAAACGCTGACTTCTCTTTTTTTTTTTTTTTTTTTTTCATTTTTTCAAAAATTCAATTCTTTTATCTAGGCTTCAGCCACACTAGGTACCTTGCAAGCTGAATTTTAACGCATGCATGAGCAAGGGGTTTATCTTTAAGGAAACTGTCTATGCGATTACTTCTCCAAGTCCAAAAAAAAAAAAATAATTGAAATAAAAATTATCTCTTAGCTTTGCTTTTTGATCCGATATGCTGAAGGGCACGGGGAACAATGCATTTTTGATTCACACACTCAAGTACAGCTGATAGGATAGTCACTGTGATGCTTCGATATGCAAATGTGTTACATTAAGGGTTGAAAAATTGACACAGAGCAGGATATTACAGCTAAGACACTATCAGCAAAATCATAACAATTAGCTGTTTGATTGCTGCAGACACGGTTCATGCACCAGCCTCACATTTATAATGAGGTATCCCCGATCCCTTTCTTGTCTCGCCCCACCCTCAGCACCATGTCCACATTGATACCATGCTTCGCCAAGAGGTAAGGGCTCCGAGATAAAGACGAAATATCAAAAGCATTAGTATAAATTACAATTGTACATTATTAGCTATTTAATTACATGAGATATCAGAGTGGGGCTTGCTGATTTCATGCTTATGTTAAAAGTTACCATGGCAGTATTTCTCCCTTGTGAGCCAGCATCAGGAATTATTGCTAGCACATGCTAAAACAGACAAAGCAATGTATTCTCGCCACATTCTCTCCCTGTCTCTCTCTAAGTTTAATACCAAGGAATTCCTTAGGCATCTAAAAAAAAAAAAGCACATGTCTGGCATGGGGCTGTGAACCAGATCTGAATTTGGAGATAAAGTCGGCATCCTAGGCCTAAGGCGGGTGGCTGCTGTGCTGACTGCGGAGGTGACTTGTTGTGCTCTCCATGAGGGACACCCGGTTTCCCGTGCCCCGCGCCCCCCTCCTCACCCACACCCCCCGAGGGATGGCATTAGCTGTGCCTCCAAAAACAGCTGCTTATCAGCTCCTCTGGAGGGAGGAAGAAGCAGTGGGTGGCAGAAGGTTCTTGCAAGGAGGGGGGGAATGGAGCGAGGAAGGGGGGTGGGGGGAAGGAAGAGAACCAAAAAAGGGAGACATTAATAAGGATGAAGGAAAAGGGGGGGGAACTGTACTCTACCCAAACATGCATGCAGACAAAGGCCTGATCAAGCAGCACACTTATGCACATGCCACTGATTTCTCCTTATTTACAAACCTTCAAGATAATGCCTAAATACACCCATGAGTGCACCAGAGAGAAAGAAGTCAAGATTGAGAGATGGTTTTTTTGTGTCTTGCCTCTTTTCAAAGGAGGCAAATCAGCATTTTAAAATAAACATCTAAAAAATTCCTCCATTATGAGATGTAACAAATGCTGGAGTTACACACGGAGTTTTTCCTCCAGATTCCCCAGCTGGCACCATCCCCAGTGCCTGTGTGCCACAGCTATGCAAAGCCATCTTCAAAGGTGCTGGGATCCCCCTAATCAGGCAACAGGGAACCATGCTGGCATGACTGGATCACAAAGGCTTGAATTTAATGTAAGGCTTTCACTTCTCTTTGGTCTTCTGCTTGAAGTCTCTATGGACTGCTTGGTTAACAAGGACAGGTGCTGACAGATGTTGTCATGCACCATGGCAGAAACCTTTCTGCTCAGAGAAGATAGACTTAAAGCCAAATGAGCAATATAAATTGAATCGATTCATGAATCACAGAGAGCTGGGATGGCAAAGGCTCTCTTTTGCCTTGTGCCAATGAAGTGTTCTCACCCATGACATACAGTCCCTTTTCTGGCAGAAGTATACTGAAGCACACCGAAAACCTCAGTCAGAAAGGAATCACTCACCACTAAGCTGTAGACAAATAGACCTGAAGAACCAGGTCTCATTTTACCTCATCTATTTGTCAAAGGTTCATAGAGCACTAGGCTGGAAGGAGAAAGTAACATAAAACTTATCCCTTATAATGTTTAACATAGGAGTCTTATGACCTCAGGTAACAGTGCCTTTATCAATGGCAAGGAAGGATTGAAGGGCTGGAAGACCTTGCTGGGATCAATCTGGCCCCAATGAGGTATGGTTGGTCTTTACTTAAACATCTCAGCCTTCCAGTGTGGTTCTAACAGGTAAAAGTACATTCTGAATAAAGTCCTGGAAAAGGAAGGCAACTTGTAAAGATATGAGAAAGCCTGAATGCAGCACTTTACCCTTTTTTATCCCACTCTAAAGTATATAAAAAAAAATCCATGCACTTGGCAATTTCACATGCAAATTCCTCATAATATCTCTGAACAGTTTCACTTCTTTATCAACCTTCTCTAAATTAAAATATCATTTATCACAATAGAACAATAAAACCAGAGTTTTAGAGAAGGTGGTTTTCAATGAAAAATAGAGCAGGATAATTCAGGAGCAAGTTAAAGTTTTCTGGAAGGGGAAAAAGCTTCTAATGTGGGAATTTAAAAATAAGCTGTAAACCCCTTTGCTGCTCACCTCCTGCAATACAATCTCCATGCTAACGTGAGAGAGACCCAGGAACTGTTATTCCTACACTAGGAAAGTTCAGAGGTCTCCAGTTTTCCTTCTCCATTTGAAGTCAGGCTAGGAAAAGTTGAAATTTTGAAAAGCTGAATGAGCAGATAATCTTTGACTCCATGTTCAACTGCAACCCTTCCTTTATGCCATGAGAATTATGTTTAAACAATGGCATATTTTCTTCTAATGTTTTTTGCCCAAACTAAAATTTCAGCATTAAAATCTTGCTAGTGTAAAAGAAATTGAATACTAATTTCTCTCCCAAACCCTCGTTGATACTAACACCTTTCCCCCAGGGTTTAGGGTTTGTTGAATCAGCATTTTGAGCAGCTGGACTGTTCCCCTTGTGTTACACACATCTGCTCTCACTTGTTTGGAGATGGCTATTGAGATATGGAGGATGACTGCTTACCCTGACATTCTCAGGAGATTAAGCTTTTGGACTTGGCCTACTATACCAAAACACTCTCTTATGAGTGGGAAGTCCAAAAAGAATAGTATTAAAAGCAGATATCAGCACTTAGCCTGACTTTGTGGCACATCTGTGCTTCTCACCCAAGCTGCTTCATGTGACAGCAGTGGCCAGGGCAATTGCCCTGACACTCGTGCATCTCACCCTGGTACTTTCCCCCTTCCAGCTACAAGTCTCCACTGGACACTGCACTGAGTTACACATTTGAGTTGCCTTAATTTAGTTCTGGAGAGGTATTCTCATGTCTCATGATGCTCACAAGTGGGTTTACAACTTGGTGTGATTCAAAAATCTTCAAAACTCTAGTTAGTAAGCATCATTAATCTGCATTTGTCAGCCTTTTGACACAGGGTCCTGTTCCTGAGTCCAAAATGGGACAAATAATCTCTCTCTTGGTTTGCTGGAGTCCCCAGATAATACTACTAGATGCCAACTTGCCTATTTAAAAATAAAAATATTCACAGCCATATTAGCGGTGCAGTTAAATAGATCGATATTATCAGGGGAACAACATCCTTTCAGCTCCAACAACTTTCATTAAAAAAAGAAAATAAGAAATCCAGCAAACAATTACCCCAGCCTACTGTAAATGGAGCCAAGTGATTTCTTAATATAATGCCTGTTATATTCACTTTAAGAGGAAAAGTAAATGAAGACTATAATAGGAAAAACAAAAACAGACAGATCTAACTGTACAATAAATACAGAACGTGCCCTATTTAATCTGCTTACAGTAAAATCCACTGAGCAAAATTATAATTTGATATGGCTCAGCTTAGCCAATAGAAACTCATAAAATGTCTTAACATCATAATACATTGTACAAAAGAATCACTAAGTACCATAAAACATATGGGAATATGGGTCTGTATTCATCCATTACTCTTTGCCAGTGTAGCATATTAAAATGGTTTCTATTTAAGTGCAGAGATCCCTGAAGTATACTACAGTCTTAATTAAAATGTCAATAAAACGCAAAAGTGCATTGGGGACCTTATCTGATTTTTTTAAATTTTTTTTTTGTTAACTCTTTCAGAGAGTTATTTCTTAATAGCTTCATTACACTACTGAGGGTTGAAGCAATTAAAAATAAACATAACTAAGCCATTTTTAATAATTAGCTGCAATCTGAGCATGATCTCAGATCCTTTCTCTCTAGCACAATTCCCTGAAGGAGTAGCTGGCAGGTTAAGTCAAGACTGGAAAAGTAGGTCCTTATCAGAGGCCAGGAAGCAAAGTTTTGGGTATTCTCATGCTAGTATTTGATTTTCTTTCAGTAGCTTTTAAAAGAGGGAGCAAGTTTGCTTTATGACTCTTTTTCTGAGATCAGAGACCTCGGCCAGATAAGAAACTGGTTTTTCAGTGACACTGAAATGGGACAGCTTTTACTGTACATGGGGAACACTGACCAGTGAATTTGAAATTGCCTTAGAAAAATTCCTTTTCACAAGACAAAACAAGATACATCACCATGTTTTTCAAAAACATGAAACAAAGCTCAGTTGTAAGAAGAGATGATCCCATCCTTGCTTTTTGTGATATTGGAAGGATGACAATGGAACAAGTAAGTAAGCTTTTCTCTTTCCTCCTCTTCCATTCTCCCAATCTCTTGTACCAGAAGACGTATTTTTGAAGGTAAATTCATTTCCCCCACTACAATATTTCCCTAAAATCTGCATTCCTTTGAAGAAAGACAGACTATCTTGGCCTATTACTAGCAAGGTCAAAATCTTGCTGAAAATCAGGATTGCCCAGAGTGCTGGCAGCACTGCTGGACATGCTGGTGTGGGCTCCTGGGTGCCTGATTTGGAGCAGGAGGTCTTTCCTGAGAGAGGTGAGCTTGGGCCAAGGCTGATTCTTCTTTGACACAGTGTGGAGAGCACTCTGAAGTCTGTGGCAGTGTCCAACCCAGCCTAAAATCCCTGAAGGATCAGAGCTTCTGTTCTCCAGCATTGTAGGACATACAGGCCATGTATCGACCCGGCCACAGCTGCTCACTTGTTAGATGGGATTGGCAATGACTTTCCTGGTACCAGGATAACATGGACACCAAAACACACTGCTGGTTTGGAAATCCATACTTTAGTGGCCAGATACACAACATGCCTGTGTTTTTTGTAGACTGGAGAAGCAGAGAAAGGAAAAAAGCAGAAGTAAATAAGAGAAGAAAAGTTTACCAGATCAACATGCTTTCAGATTGTGACAGGATCTGTTTCTCTTTCTACTTCATCCCCCTCTGCATCCACTTCATGTTAAGTGACAAGCAGTTGGCAGGTTTTGCAGATATATTGACAATAGTAGACATATGATGCAGCTGTGAAGATTTGTCTTACCAGGGTTTCAGCTGGTTTCTACTAACTAACAGCCAACAGCCAGATTTTGGGGGTTATGACCTCCAGTTATTTGAAAGAAACTTGGGGGAGGAGGCAGGCAACACGTTTTATGCACTAGGCTGCTATTCCTAGAATATTTAGGACTTACATAAAACTGGCCCCATTTAATGATTCTCTTAAAAAAAAAAAAAGGAGGGGATTGGAAAGGACATATCTTGAGAACAGAACTGGGAAATTTAAACAGTCACGGGGCCATTTCTTGTACAATGAGCAAGTGCTTCCTGCAGAGTGCCAAATATTCTTCTCTCCTAGGGGGTTATATGGAAGTTGAAGGTATTTAGCCCAGTCCGTTGTATTCCCTTTGGTGAGGATAGCTCAATTATGTTTCTCACTTCCTCCAACATATTTTTTCTTTAAAAGCTGAAATAAGAAAGGATTTGGACTTCTAACAGCACAGCAACTCTCCTATCAATCTCATATGCACTATGTGGATTTCTTACAGACACTATTTTCTGTAATCCTAAACATCTCAGGTAACATTACTAAATGCATCACCTCCATATGATGTCACTGTAACAGTTCGGGAGGGAAAGGAACTGCAGTTCTAGGATGGATGAGTGACATCAGTCAGAATATTTAGCAAAAGATTTTTCAAGTATTTTTTTATTGTTTTGACAATCTCAGCCTTTCAAAAACAAGAGTTTACAATGGGTAACTGAATGGCTCAGTATCTTCATAAGCCCAAAACAGTAATAAAAGCTCAAGCCTCTGTGGACACAGAGCAAATTGGAAATGGTGTAGCAGCAGTAAAAATACAGAAGAGTGCCTGTTCTCAGGAACAGAATCCTGCAAGATGCTAAATGAAGATACTGGCAATATTACTGGGATTTGTGCCCATCCTGTGAAGCCAGAGTGTTCAGCTGCTTTCAGAATAAAATCAAATAACTGGTAACTGCTCAGCAAGTGGTTAAGGTGGGACTTGCACTTCATTTGATGTGCCCTTCAGTGTTAAAATTATGATCTTCTGGTTTGTTTGGTTTCTTGAAAGATGAATCACAAAGCTAACAGAAAGGAGGGAGGGGGGGAAAAACCAAACAGAGGTGAGTAAGAAACTCCCTGAGCAACAGAAGTAAGTCCCAGTTAGTGCTGTTTATGTTATTAGTGCAAAGGAAAGAGATACTGTAAAAGTCTTTGCTTCTCCACCTTCCAGAGGAAAGACTGTGCTGTCCACAGAGCAGCAAGGACCGTAGTCAGTGGGGCCACTTGGGTACATTCAGTCTCAAAGACCCAAAGTCTTTCACCCAGGAAAATTTTCTAGCCATGTGAACATTCACATGGAATATTTTCAAATACATATGCAAAACTGTTGACATACCTTAATTAATGTCTCTCATAGTAACTTGTACATGTCAGCAGGGAGGCTCTCCAGTTTTGTGTCATTTGAAATAAATATTTGTATTTAAATTCTATTGTGTTACCATATATCCTTAAGCAGATTGGCAAATTTCAAAATATTTACATATATTCAAGACATCACTAAATGTATTTGGGGTGGTGGGTGGGGAAGACACATCTGCAATACATTTTCTGAAATATGAATGCTTACATTTTTTTTGTTGAGAGGAGGAAAAAAACCCATGGTTTCAACAGATATGGGCATCTCCTCCATCCTCAGACATTGCTAACGTGTATCAGTTGTGCAGCTTCTGGGATGTGCAAGAGTTACTTGTTCTGCACTTTCTGAAAAATGCAGTTCCTTCCTGATTTTTTTTTTTTTGTAACTACAGATTAAGCAGCACAAAGCAGGCCATTAAGAAAACATATCAAGCACATTTCTCATGTGAGAAAGATCCTCCTGACATCTTTTCAAGAAGCCAGAGTAGGTTTTCAGAATTTAGAAGGTAAAAAAATTAGCCAAACACACAGGTTTTAGAACAAATTTAGCATTATTCTGTGATATTTTGTATGTCCAGAGGAAAACAAATCAAGAAAAATGTGATTAAAAGAGGAGTAGAGGGACATGGAACTATCACAGGGAAAACAAAAACAAGGAGAAATTTGATCCCTACTTTCTAATATTCATATGGTACTTAACAAGTCAAAGCTCAGTGTACATTTGTAAGGCTGGAGCCAAGCTCTAGTTCACTGTAATTGTCCCCTCGTTTGCACAGACTGGAATAAACAAGTACAGATACACAGATAAAATACAGAGCTGTGTCCATCCTGACCCATCCCTGCTGATACACTCTCATTACCAACTGTTCATACCTTCCTGCATTTTTTCAGTTTTACAATTACCTGATCCTGCAGCTGTCACTTACACCTCATTTTTTCCTCAATCTCATTCTTCCTGATAGCAACAACTACTCAGGGAGTTTATGACTCCACTCAGAAGACAGCAGGTCACAGGCCTGGCTGCACATGGGACAGTCAGTGCCTGTGCTGAACACACTGGGGGATCTCTGTGATACAACTGTCAAATTTACCTGATGCTGTGTACTCTAGGAATAAAGCCTAATCTTATTTAAACCTCTTAGATAAGGACCATATTTCCTTGCCATGAATTTCTATTTCCAGCTACACAGCTGGCAAAGAAGTCTTTGACTGACAGGAGATATTTCTCTTCCACACAACTCAAGAACATCTCCTGTAATGGTTGCTCAGGTTGGTGAAAAATACTCTTTCAGCACTTGATCAAATACAATTACACACTCCAGCATTTTCAGGTAATGGATTTTGTTCTTACTTATGCTGCACAATAAAGGTTTCATAATGCAAGTCATTAGGATACAAACTAAAGACTGTATAGCAAGCACATGAGCAAGCTGTCCCTAAACGACCTTGATTTTCAGCCACGTAATTTTTGTTGCAGGTCAGCATGCATTAATTTGGGATGCCCCATTGACCATAACATATTGCCCCTGAATTATTTATTTACTGCACTTGACTGCTGCCTGTTCTCGCTCAGACTTTGACGGAAGAGTAGCATGCAAGAAGGGCTGCGTGGCTCAACATGCAAGGTTGGATAATAGACCAGGGTTAGAAATACAGTGTACAGCTAATTTGCCATGTCACTTCATTTCTCAGGGCCTCACTTTCCCACTTTTGCCTGATATAGCTGGGAAGATTAAAAATTCTTTAAGGCAAGAACTGTTCTTCAGCAGTTGAGCATTTCTGCTTCTGTGGCAACAGTTATTCCCACATGAATGACCTGTTTTTCACTGCAAATTTCATCTCTAAGTCTTCAGTTTCCCATTGACTTTGGGCCATCCCACAAGCTTTCCCAAGGGTAAGATGATCTGCACACTACAGTTTAGCTGCATGGCTTCATGTGTTCTGATGTAATTTGATATCTATGTGTGCTGACGTAAAATGCTGTCCACATCATGCTCATTAAAATGAGTCCCATAAATTACAGCCTGCTTTCTCTCCCAGAGCATGGATGTGTATCCCACCTCGTCATCCTCAGGGAAGAGGCTGGCACGTAAGAGCCGTGCAAAGTCTCATGATGGTGGCATTCTGAGCCAAATGAGAAGGGAAGGACCTGAAGTGTCAGGAAATATCAGCCATGCTCAGCTCTTGTGCAGTTCACAAGGCTGAGGGCTCCTCCTGGCTGCTGCCTGCCCGAGAGCAAACACACATCACTTACACACCCACCCGTCCCACATGCAGTGCTCCCAGGTACTAGTGCAGCATGCTCAGCCCTGAAGAGCACACACAGGGGCTGCAAGGCCTCAGCAGAAAGGAATTCAGAGGTCCTTGCAGCAACAACAAACCCTCTGGGGACAAGGAGGTAGGGCTTCAAGAGGCTATTTTCAAACCACTGGTGATTTGATCCTCTGATGGTCCCAGTTGCCTCATCTAGGCAACAGAAATAGATTGGTACATTCTCTATACTTCTCCCATAAGGACTCAGCAGAAGAAATTATTCTTATTATTCAACACACACAAATCTAAAGGATTATATACTGATCACCCTCAGCTGCACGAGTGGGGCAGTAGCAAAAGCAGGAGGACACACTGGGAGGGATTTGATGAACATCTTTCCAGCTCCTGCATTCGGGCAGCAGGAATGTGACCTATTGACTTTAAAACTGAGATTTTAAAGCCTGAGCTTCTGCTTTAGTGAAATAATAGTGCGGTTGTGGCAATAATGGCAAGAAATACATCAAGTTCTTGGGTATCTTATTAATGAGAAACATTAAGGTGAGTAAGTGGTACACTTTGGGCTTTTATTGAACCAACACCCACAAATAAATATACTTGTTCCCACGAAGAGGGATTCATTCTTCACTTGAATGAGTCTATAATTTAATCCATTGTTACACCCTAACCAGAGCCAATATTTAACATCTTTTCTAATCAAGCTCTAATTTAATATTTTTAAATTTCCTTTGAATTAGTTGAAACCCTTTCATTTTCTCTTTTATGAAGGAAAGTTCTCCTTTTTAGCCTATGATTGAGTTTGATGTGGCTTTGTTAGAACCCTTTTAAGATATACAGTACACATTTTAATTCCTCTTATCTAAGTTTCCAGGACTTGATCAATAGTAGAGCATATTTTCCTATCCAAGAACGAACCAAATTTATTCAACAGATTATACATTAATTTTACCATTAGAACATAATATGAGCAGATAATCCACAAAAATGCTTCAGATTTTTTGAAAGTGAATTTAATTATAACTAGTAATGTGCATTTGAGAATTATAATTATGAAAAGTCATGTTCTATAAATCTGAAATGACAGATTATATTTCAAAGCCTTATTGCAGAGGAATTAGAGTACCGATTTATTAGTTGTAAATGTCTGATTATTGCAGCTTTGCTAAAAAACATGATCACAGCATATTCTAGCTGGATTTAACATATTTAATCCTTCCAACAAGAATCATATTTTGAACAGAAAGGAGGACTGTGTTAATTTGTTTATGAGACAGATTTAGACAACTAATCTTTGTCTTATGATCCCTGAACATAATTTATGTAATAATTTTAAAATACTTTACACATTTCTATTTTTTTCAGCTGCAGACTACACCTGACTGACATTTACATTCATCTATAAGCACCACCATTATCACTTGGGCTTTAGGAACGGTGACTCCCAGTATTGCTCAGCTACTGAGGGACACCCTGGACACACCAAGCCGGAATCACCTCTGCTAAGGATTTATCCAGTCATGTGGAGAAAGTCATGGAGAGCAACCACGATGCTGGGCATCTCTTTTCTGCCCCCACCCCACCCAAGAACTACAACTTCCCAAGAAATCCAGAGGTATTAAACTTATTCAGTCAATGACTGAAAATAAAGCCCCGTTTCACTGACCAGACATCATGGGGTGGGTTTCCACTAGTGTTACGGTTTCTCATGATGCTCCTTCAAGGGAAAGATGAGCTATGTTCTATAAAGATAAGCTATGTCTTATTAGGAATACTGACATTTCTGTATCTGTCAAGTAATAAAGCTTCAAAGGAGGGTACTTACAGATCTAGAATGACTTGGTACTCAACTATCTGACATACATTTGAAAAATCTTCACATTGAACTTAATTTTTATCTGCACCATTGTAATAACACATTTCTTTTCATAATATAGTGGAGCAGGGGCAATCAAGTCTTTCTCCAAATGGCCATTTTCTGGATATTTATTAGGAATTACAATTAATCTCAAGATAAATTTATTTAGGTTTGTTTAAACAAAGAGCCCCTCTGGTGCTCACTTTCTGGACAGTGATGCTATGTCAGTCTGGGCACAACCTCACTCATTTGTGGGGATGACGAAGCAGAAGTCCCTCAGATGTCTGAACTGGGCAAAGGTTTACGTTCTCCAGGGCAGAAACTGCTTTCTGAAGAGCACAGTCCTCCCTGGGCTCCCTGAGACTCCCCTCACACATACAAGTGCATCCCTATGGTCTGGGGAGGTGAGAAACAGATCTTGGGACCACATTTAACACGGATTTACCCATTATATTTCCTTTCTCAGGCACTTCCAAATGTTCACTCAAAAATAAAGGCAATATAAGTGTTGTACAAGCCTACAAATAGTCTGAATTCTTCTGCTTTCTGTAAAGGAAAAACACATTTCTGCTATGATGACACCAGGCTCCCAGAGGCTTAAACATGCCTTGTTGGTATATAGGTATAATCAGAGAAATAAAAAGGAAACAGACTTTATTCAGTAAGAACTGAAAGATCCCATTACAGCCTTGCCATTCAGTTGTCTATCAACCTGCAGTACATGGCAGATATTTGCTGCTACATAGTTTCTAAAAATAGATGAATAAATAAAAAAAATAAAAATCTGATGACAGCCTGAACTTCAAAAAAACCTCGTCTCACTTTACATCAAGTATAGTCTGGCAGCACTTGGCAATCATTAATTTTGCTCATTTATCACAGGTGCTGCAAACTGAACTGCCAGTGGAGTAAGCTGATAGCAGCCTACAAGCAAGCCAGCATGGCTTTTTAAAACAATATTGCAATATTTCACCAGTCAGCTGTTTCCTGTGAAAAATCACAAGCAACAGGCTACTTGCTCAAGACCAAAACGTGAATATTCCTGGAAGTCTCTTCTACAGCAGCTTTCACAGCTTGTATTGCTTATCTCCAGTGAGGGACCCATTTGTCGCAGTACTGCAGAGTTACTTGAGATGGGCTGCAATGTTTAGACCTTGTCATGAAGTACAAGCCTTCCTGACAACAAACAATTCTCCTACCATTTTTATACATCACTGGAGCTAATGAAGGAGATCCTCTTGTTTATAGAAAAAAAAAAAAGTGAAATATCCACCTCTACAAAGGATAGGGCTTGGCAACCTGACTTCCCTAGCATGTATACTGACCACACACACAGGGTCTTACTTTTGTGCTGTAATCAGCTCTGCTCCATCCCTGAGAGGGTTAACAAATGTGTTTTCAATAGAACTGTTTGCCATCCATCACGACTGATTGTGAAGAGAAGCAGTTTGAGGAAACTTAGGCTGCAACAGTTTGACTAAGCCCTGTAGGACCCCTCCAGGAGGAAGATGCCCACCAGGGACAATGGCAGACTCCAACTCACACATCTGATATGGATTTCCTTGAAAAATGTTAACTGTACCCTTCATTGAAAGATTAAGATATACAGTAAAAATTAAAGAAATATTTGCTGGTCTTTCACTAATTTCCTTTTTATTTATATATATTCAGCCAGGGAGTGGAATACAAAAACATGCCTCCTTCTCTTAGAGACCAGCATAGATCACTCTTCACACCCAGCAGAGAACCTTTTCAGGTTCTCCAACCAGAATAAATATGAGAGTCAGACTTTTTATTCCCCCATGTGAAAAAAGTCTTTTGACATCCTTTTTAGCAAAGATAAAGGATATATACACACACCTCAGCCAGCATAACACAGCAAAACCTACCTAAGAAACCAGGCCAGTGTGTTGCCCCATGCTGTGGATACATTTCTGATTTAAAGCTGGCTCAGATGTGTCTGTATGAGCTACAGTCCTGCATGACTGTGCAGCCACATTCAAAGAAACACACTGAATCCTTTGGGAAATGCCAGTCCAACTCCTCGCTAAGTCCACAGGCTTGCCAGCAAAAGAAGAAGAAAGCCTTGCCAATCTACTTTTCTGGCAGGCTTCAGGCAAGTGCTCACCTAACTTCATTCAGAATCTGACCTTTTCTCATGCTGAGTTTTTAAATAATTGGTACATTGTGAAGCTAGTAAAAATGTAGCAAGTTGACTTTAACAAGAACTCTATATGATTCATATACTATATTCATCATCTCTTAGAGCAAAAGATGGGGTGTAAAAGCTGTTACAGTTTTTCTCAGTCCATGCAATTGGGTTATTCTGCTTCTCTTCAGAGAATCCAAATGTATGCATGGGCAGGCCAAATTGCTCCCCGGGGTTGTTTTATTTGCTTGAAGGGACAAACTTGGCCAGGAATATCTTAGGACAGCCTCCAAGTACTCTAATTCTGCTTGCATTATGTTCCATTTGCTCATTTCTGTGTTTTCAGTATTCATTTCATCTTTCTCCAGCTCCTTTTTCCAGCTCAGCAGTTCTTACACTGAGCTGCTCAGCATTTTGCCGTAGTACAAATATCCATCCCTTGGTATCTTTACACAAGTCAATGACTGAAAGAAGTGGTGTGATAGTTTCATCCCCTCCCCGAGGGAACGCAAACAACTAAAGCCGGTGTTGTGTGGGGAGAGATAGAGGCTAAGGCAGAAGGGATCTTAGGGGTGCCTTTTCCAGCCTTCTCCTTTTGTTAAATAAGCACCAATCTAGTAAAAATTCTGGATGCTTTGCTGCCTTTTTCTATTCTACCCTTACCAGACACACACACATCCCCACCACCAGGCTGGAGAAATATTTGTTGGCAGCATTTTTACAGCCACGCTATCCCCACTTTGTGAGCACACCCAGTTGGGACTATGTTTGTTGTATTATGGTTTACTCCAGATAAGACAGTCCTGTGGGCCAGCTTGACAGCTTGTGCAAGTCCTCATAGTTCAAGGGAGCTTTGTGGCACTCTCACATTTTATACCTGGTGGGGGTCAGACACCCAGCCAGTTACTGCAACAACTTCCTGAGAAACGGCGTGCAGCTTCCACACAGATCTTAGATTTTGGAGGTTGTTTTAATGGATGAAAAGAACAGACTGCAATTCAAATACACCCGAAGATACATCTGTGTCTTGCCCAGGCTGGCGTGGGGAAGACACATGCCAATTGGGTATCTGGCATGAACCTATCCAGTTATCATAGACTTGGTTTTCAAGCATTTAGGGGAAACCATCTGTGTCCTCTGTGCTTATCATAAGTTCCAAAGACCACTGGGGATCACAGAGGGCCAGAGAAATTGATATAAAGAGGAAAAGGCATTCTTTTCTGGGAATTGCTTAATAATAAAGATACCACATTACTGGCAATCTAGTATACATGCCAGGGAATGCCTCCCTTCTCTCCCCAGTACTTTTGAGTAAAACTAGGCTTATCAGTATGGCTAAATCCAAGCAATGCCTTTAGACATGTTGAGCATCCTAGTTCAAGAGCAGGTTTGATTACTTGCTACATAATAAATTATCCAAAAGCAACCTTTGAAGACATACAACCCCTAACACTTTAAAATTAAGACTAAATTCAATTTACAAAAATTGTAAAACAGTTTCCCTGAAATTAATCTTAAATGAAGTTCCTTGCTTGGCCTCTCACTCGCTGCAGATAATCAATCTCGACGCGGCTGTGTGAGAAAGAGAGGCTACTGAAAGGGAAGTGAAATTAAAGAGAGGAGCTAGGCCAGCAAGATGAAAAAAGCTATCTAATTATCAGCATTTTATTAGAAACAATTAACTAATATTCAATTAGTTGCTGTCCCTGAAGAAAAGTGACAGTTAAGAAAACAGAAAATGAACCTTGACAAGGTGTTCATTTTCTAATAAATGGGAGATGAGGGGAATCATTTATTGGTGGTTTACCCCTGGTCAGGGCCTTGGGGCAACTCACCCAGCATGAGGCAATGGGACTGGCTGGTTGCCAACATTAACTGTACTTATTACATTCAACCCATGCAGAACACATCCATCTCCTGCTCTGCCTTGACATCCCATTTATTCCGAGATTCATTTGTCATGTCCCCAATCACCAAAATGAATAGAAACTTTCCAGCATGATGGATTGTGGTTCTAATTAGGACTAAAGAAAAGATCCACACTCAAGTAGAGCCCTTTTTCTTTTACTTCTTCTCCTAATAAAACAGTATTCTTAGCCAACTTTGTGACTAATGTCCTTTCGTGTTGGTTGTCCACTGTAGGTCACCCAGTCAAAAAGAAACAGGAGTCCTTCCAGAACAGATTTTTCCTCCCCTAACAACTACACAATTACAGAAAACGTTCCAGATGCACTAAAAACTGTGCACACAGTTTGTTGATGTGCATCAGATGTCTAGAATACCAAACTTTGGACAATGTTTGTCCCTTGTTTGTCCAAGAATTTCCTTTAACACAACGCAGATAAATAGAAACACTGAGAATGAGGGGAAAAGTTATAATTTACCTGGCAACTATTAAAATTGTTGATAAAGATATCTAATTGTTGTTAACCAAGTCAAACTTGATGTCAGGATTTTAAAGTAATGGCCCACTATTTCAAACTCTAAACTAAGCTTAACATGTAATTTGGTTGTGTTATCTCTCATTATCAGCATGTATATCAGAAAAAAAAAATATGCTCTCACACAACAGAGACATTTTTAGAAGTACCCTCTGAAGCCTTTCTCATGTTTCTTACATATGGGTACTTGCAATAATTGTGTCTTTAATAGGATAAAAATGAAATTCCTTTTCATAGAAAGTTTTGTATATTTTGCGTGAAAAAACTTTTAAAGTTAGGGATGCCATCTTAGCTGGTGGTAAGGGAATAAAAAATGGTAATGGCACAAGCAGAGGACCTTAACAAATAAGGAAATTTGTATGCACAGAAAAAACACCCATTCTAAGTTGCATTAAAAAGTCAGAAGAAAGCAGACTGCAGTTACAAAACAATCCAGGGACTCACAGATACCTGAAGAATACTCCAAATCACTAAAAAAGCCCGATGACAATTTAAAAACCCCATGAAGGGAGTAGGTTCACTTACTACATGACAGACTGCAAGTATTAAGTACCAACAATCTGCTACAAAATTTCTCATATTTCAGAAGATGAACATCCTGCCCAATTTATTACCTGTACTACCTTCACACAGCAGAACATGAAACTTCCATTAGAAACAACGGACACAATTCACAAGGTACTATTTAAAGTACAAGTATTTTTGAACACCAAAAAGAAAAATTTCTGAACTTGCACAAAATAAAGTATTTTGAATTATCCTTATGTTTAGCTTAGCTTTCTCTGTAAAGTTTAAATAAACAAGATGTCAAAATAAATTTCAGTGGCATTTGGATTATTTTCCATGCTTCCTTGAGCCTATACTGGTACTGACCTGTTTCCCACTGAAGAACCTTCCCAAATCAGTGTTCTTTCCAATTTTCCGCATTCACAAACATGTGATGCATTTATGACAACAATACAGTATGCATCAAGCTGCTGAATCATTCCAGGCAGCCCTCAAGTACTCCCAGGGACAACAAAGAAGTCAAACTTCAAACAGTTCTCAAATACAAAATGTAGAATCATTTAGGTTGCAAAAAACCCTTAAGATCATTGAGTCCAACAGTTAACCTGGCACTGCCAAGTCCATCACTAACCCATGTCCCCAAGTGCCACGTTACACTGAAGAATTTCAGCCAAATGGAATGGGAAAATATCTTCATAGGCCACTGCTCTAATTCATGCTATGTCACACTTTCTTCCATATCCGTGTATCCAGACATGTCACACTCTCACATATTGCATCAAGATAAAACAAAAAGAAAATAAGCCCATATGCAGCAGGGCTGCTGCCCCCCACAACACTCCTCTCCCCCTCCCCAAAAGGTCAGGTGGTTCTGGAAGTAACATAAAAATGCCTATGAGTTGCAAAAGGCACTGGGGCTTTGATGGCTCCTGTACTGGCTCTGACACATTTCCAAAGATGTCGCCTTCAGTATATTCTGAGAATAACACTCCTGCATAATTTAAATGAGCACTATAAATTGTCATTTAAATTGCATGAGAATCTGAGATAAGGTTGGCAGAAGATCCAGAAAGAGCCCTTGAGTGTCAGATTAACACAGCAGGCAAGAGACAAACCCAAGCATTTTCTTTTCTTTTTGACTATAAATCTTTCAGAGAGAAACTCAAAGCCTCTCTAATTCCTGACCTTTCATTTCAATGAAGAACATGGAATCTGCAATCTTCTGCTATAATTGATCAGTGTTTAAAATGAACAAACTGTAGATTAATAGAATATACTCAGGCCAGGAAAGAAAGATCTTGAAGAGCACTCTTCGAAGCAGATCCCTCGCTTCCAAAAAATGGATAATTTAATCTTTGTCATTGGCCTGTCTCTGTCAAAGAGAACAATGGATAGTCTATTCACAATTGATGACTATATAGAAATTAATATTAGCAAAAGGTGTCCATTTAGTGTCTCACCTTCTGTGCTAAAGGTGACATCCATGATGGATGCATCCCAAGACAATGGATTTATCTTTAAAATGGAGTAATTACACAGTGGATGCATGGGTGACATAATGACATTGTGGTTTTATATTAATAAAAGAAAGAAATATTTCTTCTGAAGAAGGAAAAAAAATCTGACTAACATGGTCATTTATGAGATTTTGGCAGCCACTTTGTAACTGCAAAAAGCACTGTTGAATTGTTCAGTTATAAATTACTATTTCCCAGCCTGTTCACAGAGTTGTTTAGTACTGTGTCAGGCTAACACTTGGCAGAATGACACCCATCGGCTGAGATGTGGTTTGGGGGTTTTCCCTCCCCTCTTAAAAATGCACCCCTTACTAAAACTTTTTTTAAGTCCAGTATCTGATGCTCTGCGTGGTCTGTATTTCTGCTTTCTGAAACTTCACCACAGAATTCAAAATACAGTATCTCATATAGAAAATTTGAAATTATGTTGTTTTCAAGCTAACTAAATTTTGAACTAAAACCAGTCTGCCTTTACATTGGTCCTATAAAATGTATAGTTTGACCTAAATAAGCCTTTTTAATTTTTCCAAAGTCATCCTCAAGAATAAACAGCAAAATGAAACTAAAATCCCATAATCTATTTGTTTTGTCCTCAGGATTCTCTGGGACTTCAAGAAGTCTAAAAAGTAATCTTTAACAGAGATTTTCACCATTGGAATCATTTAGAATCAGGGTTTGGTGGGGAGGTTTTATTAAATATATATATAAAAACATTTTTCACTGTTAAAAACCTTAAATAACTAAATGCACTGTTGGGATGGATCATAAATTTGTTCAAATTTATTGCTTATTAAAAAGATTGTAAATGTTTACGTTATATTAATAAAGTAGCTAAAAATTACCCTCTAACTTTGCTGAGGTTTCAGTAAGAATTAATAACAAACTTTAGATGCCAAACCCATGCAATTCTGAAGGATAAGGAATAATATAAGGTTTCTTTTTAATAATATATACTTGGGTCAGTCCTCATTCATACTCTGAACTGTAAGACTTCAAGAATGGATAGTAATACACAAAAATTAATTGAAGTTTTCATTGCAAGAAGCAGTAGAAAGAAAACATCCTGTTCCTTACCTCAGGAACCCCCCTATTTTGTGCCTGCCAGTCAAACTGATTGATACTCCTTAATAAACTGCTGTTCCATGAAGGAGGTTTCACTACGTAGTCAGCCTTTACAACAAACTTCTAAAACTGTTTTCTCTGGAGAGTTTCCATTCTCTGTTCCTAAATTCTATTAAAAAGGCAGCTAAAATTATTAAGTACTTTGCAGCTTCTCTTTTTCTATTAATCCACAGCTACAGCTGCCACAGGGATAGTCAGGCAGCGACATGGGAGTGGACCATGTAAAACTGCATTATGATGTAGTTCAATGTTTGAAAGCACATGAAGTTTAAATTTAAGAAAAGAACAAACCATGGCTTTGAGTCTGAATATTCAACACCATTTGTCTTTTTAATTTGAATTAATTTGCTGATCCATGCTTCATATACTTGGCTTTCAAGGCTAACTGTTAATTTAGTAAAGGACATATCTTCCACTGCTCCAAGAGGAAACATTTGCAGCAGCAGTTCGACATTCAGCCACCTCTTCCCAGGTCATCAGGCTGGGAGTTAATGACTAACCCCATCAGCTTCCCAGAGCTTTTTTGACTTGGCAGGCAGAGGGTTTTTCCTGCAGGGTTTTCCTGAGGTGCCTTTTGGGAAGAAAATTATGGAACAAAGCCAACAGTAGTGGTTTGATGTTTCTCCAAACAGATTTTCACGTTCTTGATGTGAACAAACTTTAGGAAAATTTAAAATATCTTGCAATATCTCTCCTACTTTAAATTGATTAATATTCTTATTAATAACACTCATTTCAATGCCAAGAAGTGGCTCAGGTCTTTCAAGGAGACAACCAGCAATAATAACTAGGAAGCAATTTGCAAATATAATTCCATTAAGATTGTGAAAATTATGAAAATACACCCAAATAAAATGGTTTGCACAGCTGTGAGCAATAACCAAAAAGGCCATATCAAATGTAAACAAGAGGCATCGAGTTATTTGGAGGAATATATGAACATCTTATAAATTCTTGTTAAAATTATGCTGCTGTTGTGAAAATGGTGCATTGTGGCCTAATGATGAAGGGGAAACTGTGCCATTAAGTGAGAAGAGACAAGTTAGGAGAAATCACTTTATAGTGGGGAGAAATCCACTTTCCTGAAGGATCAGACAAGTTGAACTAGTACAACTGCAGGAAAACTAGGAGATGAAATCCAGAACTGGATTATTAGCACCTTTTTTGCCTCACTCCCTAAGTCCCTCCTTGCTTCCAAACCATGGATCATTTGTATTTTCAGAAGCAGCCTCCTTCTCAACGTGACCCCAGAACTGAGAGGTACTTGTGACTACACACAACTGCTTCTTATCTATGAAGTTTTATATTCTCAGTGTCAAAGGCAAGATTTCAAGATTTAGAAAGTGGAACCAAGGTTAAGGCTGGGATTTTGAGACCTAAAAAACTTAAGCTTTAAAGTACTATTGAAGCAAATTGATTCATTTTAATTCAATTTAATGATAACATTAAAAGGATCCTCCTTAATTTTTTTTAATAAACAGAACAAAATTTTGTTTTTTCTGAAACCTATTTTGTTCCCTTTAAGCCCTCTGACTAGGAGGCACCATTTCAATATCAGCATTTCAGATATTCCTTACTTTTGCACCACACATTGATCTGGTAACTTGAGTTTGCAGCCTCCAACCATGATTTCAGGTTTACTCATGCTGGTTTTTCTTCCCTGTTAAAGTCACCTACCAAACACATGGAAATCACCAAGAAAAATCTGGGGGTTTTTTATTATTATTTAAATGTAATATTCTGGGTTGTAATGAATTAGCCTTTCTCTTTACATGACTTGTTTAAATTATATGTTTCTGGAGACCTTTCTCATGCAGCTGGTAGGATGTGAAGTGCCTGTGAGACCCTGACTATTGAGTATACTTGGACTGTAAAATTTGTGACTTTTTCACAATCTAAATCAGCTTTGTTTTATTTACAAAATAAATCCATCAAAAAAGACTGATCTTTAGATTATCTTTTTACTGGATGTTATTCCAGGGTTCACTCTCTTCTCTGAGTCCTGTTACAGAGCCAGGCATGGTGCAGGGGTGCACGTGCCACTGGAAAAGGCCAGAACGGTTTTTCTTTCTCTCTCCAAGAGCACTGCAATCCCACTGGACATTTAAGGGATGAGTATTTTGAGGGAACTTCTTAGCACTGGCCAAACACAGACTAACCACAACCTCTGAACCAAAGGAATCATATGGTCCTGCTTGCTTCTCCAAACTCCTTGTATGAGGCCAATGCAGTGCCTTGAGCTTTCAGGAGTCTTCTGCACTAAGATCACTTCATTTGGAGCTTAGGTCTGGTCTATAAACATTGTGCCTATTCCCAAAGATGTGAAGGTCTTTGGCAGCAGTCCTGGACCTGTAGCTTCTTAAGTCACACAACTGGTTCATGTTAATCCAGGACCTTCAAGAGACTACGGGCTGCACCCACCTTGGCTTCCTGTCACACTCAATCCTCTAGAGAAGTACAAAGCACTGAACCAGAACAGGACTGATTTACACTCAATCTACCTTCGCAAAATCAACAAAATGAGGTTTAACGCTATGCAAACCCAGTCCTGGTTCTTTTTAAAATCCTATTTTCAGCCAAAAAGACAGCCACTGGGAAAAATTCAGTCACTGATGAAGTTCTGCAGTCTCATTTTATTCACTCACTTCAAAAGTTTTAATAAAGTTGTAGTTATCACAAACATTTGCCCCACAGAGAATTTTCTGCTTTGAAAATCACCAAAGTGCTCCCAGGCTGACTCTTATCCTGGTATTTCACATAAACATACAAAGTGCAATCTGTGACACAGAACCAAGGGTCATTTAGAGGTCTTGTGCCATGTTGAACTAATTATAAAAAAATTGGCCAGAAAGTTAGCACATGACAGTTTTATATATTTCAGCGATACCTTCTGCAGAACATTGAGAAAGAGTCCAAATGAACAACAACAAAAAAAGATGATGTAAGTGTAAATAGAAAATTGTACTTTTGTTAATTTTTCAAGTTTTCACAATAATTACTTCTTCATCATTTTGAACATAAACTTTTGAGTAGCTTCTGACCTAAGCAGCATAACCTCCTTATCATGAGTAGATTGCAATTCCCACTGTACCACCAAAGACAATTTTTCTAATGTTCCAGGCACACTGGGTATAATTGGACATAATTCCTACTGACCTCACCACAGCAAAGCTAAAGGCAGACAGAAAAAGCATCATCCTTTCTCATTTCCAAGTATATTACCTCTCCCCAAACCCCATTAATAGAAAACTCACGTCTGGCATCCTTGCAGCACCTGATAGCTCTGTGCTGTTAGTTCTGGTCACTTCCTCCAAAACTAAATCTTATCACACTTCATGGCCATGCATGGCAAATGCTTTTTGTCCAAATACCATGTTTTACGTAGGGTTTTCTGTTTTACTACCATTTAAAAGCTGTCTCTTTAAAGCAAGCCCCACACCTAAGGCTCTGTGTTAAGCACAGCTGCTCGGTGTGTCAGTGCAGGCAGCTGCAAACCCACCGTACCGTCCCAGCTGCCAGGTCTGGATGGTCCCGTGGTCCCAGACACAACCTCGGGCTTAGGAGCTGCTCAGCTGGAGCCAGCCCTGTTGCTGTGCCTGACCTGTGCCCTTCGCAAGGAGCCTTCCCCACGCCAGAGGAGTCTCCAGTCACTTGGTTGCTGCTTGTGATTCAGTCGCTCACTGGAGAAGAACTGAGTATTCAGATAATAGTCATGAATGCATGAGTTTTCAAGGCAATTGCAAACAGATTACTTTAATGGTCTCCAACTTTCTGATGTGCAAATATCAATCTGTATCTCAGCAGAAATCCCAATCCCATAAAAATGATGTTTTGAATTTGTTATTTGGTTATTGTATCATTTATTCTTTGTGAGCACCCTACTGGTGACATGCACTAGTCTGAAACCCAAGAATTAGATGTTTTATACATGTATGTATATATTTGTATGTGTGTGTATAATCTTATGAGCAAATATTTTCAGATACTACCTTCAAATGCAAACAAACCACCAAGCCTGTCTCAAATACACAAAAAAGGGGTTATAAGTGTGGTCTAAACATCAGCACTTGAGATTTCATTCCTGGGAGTAAAAATATCCCTGTTTTTCAGTGAAAAATAAATGAATGCCTCATACTGCTTCCAGTATAAAGAAGTTAAAAAGAAATTCAAAAGTCAAAGTACTAGTTAGCTGAGAATTTAAGACTCTTAAAATAGATTTGAGCTTTTCAACACAGACAGTCATGAAACTCTAAACGCCCTACCAGCTTTGCAGTTGCACAGGATGAAACCAGAAAGTGAACATTGTATGACAGGAGGAAAAATAAGGTAGTTTATATGGGACATATGTTAAGATGTTAGGTTTTTGGCAGTCTTTTCTCCTGTGATCATGTTCGCTTTCATACCAAGCGCCAGGCAAGTCAGCCTTTCTGAATAATGCCAAAAGGCCCCTCCTCGGTTCTACTGCTACATCTGCCATCCAGAACAGTCAGCACCTTGGCAACTATCCATTCAAGTCATAAAAATCCACATATTTCACATTTTCAATCCCACCAGAATGTACAAGTTACATACAGATGGTTAGAGGAACCCAACAAATGAGACACCCAGGTCAACAAACCAGAATGCAAACAAACCCCCAGAGAGAAATGTCTCTTTTCACCACTTTGATAGCAATTTCCCTATCCTCTGTTTTAATAGATGTGATTATATACACAATATGAATTCAGACATCAATAAGACAAGTAAGAGCTGTAGAAAGACAACACTGGGCTCACTGATAGAAATTAAGAAAGTGGACAGTCTCTGTTGCCATTTATCTCCTGATGTTTTACACCTTTGAACTGAGTTACAACACTACTGATGCACAGGTAAAGAGTGTATTGAACGTAGGGTGAAATGATGACGGCAGAAACTCACTGCTGATGACCTGTACCTTCCCTTCCAGTTTTCTACTATATTTAGATCCAGAGCAGTGCTTGGATACAGAGCATGAAAGGGATTTATGTACCACTGACACACAGGTGTGATTTGCAGAAAGATCAATAACATCATATGAATGCTGATTTCTCTGATAAATAAAGCTAGCAAGGGCAATCCTGTTCCTTTAAACTAGACTGCTTGTACAGAAACCAAACTTCAGGCAAGATAAAGACCCAAGCAGTCAAGGTTTAATGGTAGCTCAAGTACAAAGGAATGCTTTTCAAATATTCATTCTAACATTGCAATAGGGAAATGAGATGTCTTTTCCTGATGACCCTATTAAAAAAAAAAAAAAACACACAACCAAAATCGTTTCTTCTTTGTGCAGCAGATGCCCATCCTTAAGTTTACTCACTAATAAAAATACTAAAGGCTTCATATAACTACCAGTTGCTAGCAAACTGGTGCAGTTCACTTTTCAAATATATGTTTGAGACATGGCCTGAATGTTATCACAGTCAACTCTTATGTTCCCATTTTCATTTATCTTTTATACAGAATAAAAGACATGAGCATACAAATACAGAAGCGTACCTTCAGGTTCATAAAATATTTTGCTCGCTTTTGGCTGAGTAACATCATGTGCAAAGCAATAAAAATTGAATTAAGGCAAATTTGAAATGCTCTTTGTTTTTCGGTTGTTTTAATTTCCATTTTTCATGTTTTTTCCAGAGGCTGGTTCTAGCCTATTACACACAATACCTGTCTGTTTCTTGTCCTGTCAATCATCTGGCCATATATTTTACTGTTCATTGATGCTTGCAGATCTTAAGGTTTTATAATCTGCAGCAAGCAATATGAAATAGATTTGTTGATCTAAAAAAAAATATGTCTTTCATAGACATGTGCTCTAGTTAAATCAGAAATATAAGTATTGAAATTTCTGCTAGCCTTGTGCAGCAGGTACAGCATGGGAGCTTTTCAGACACTAATGGGAAGCTGGTGGCAAACCCTGCAACCATTAACTGCAGCAGATCAAGATTTTTAAACACATCACTTCTTTTTCAGTCATTAGTGTCTTCTTAAAACAACATCATGCTTTGTTTCCTTGATCAAAGGCACAGACTTAGGAATTTGAAAATAAATTTCGCTTTAGTGTGTTCCTTTCAAAACACGTCAGTCTCATAAGCAGGCTAATCTTCGGTGATGTATTATGATGGATTGTGCTTATCCATGCAAATAGTCTAGATAGACAGTTTGCCACTCATTAAAAGGGATAATTCTCCCACACACACACCAGCACCACATGTGTGCTCACACACAGGTGAGACATAGATGGGCCTAAGTGCTCACATATGAGTCTGGAGGAAACACTGCTTTTCGTGGTTCAATCACAGGGCTTGGAGCAGTGGTTTGGCTGAGGCTTTGGAGACACCTGCCATTTCACAGGCATCTGACACCTGGGTACCTCCCATGGCCACAGAGTGCACTACCCCAGCTACACAGACAGGCCAAACTGCTCTGGAACAGCACACTGTCTCTGAAGGACTGCCTTTGAAACTCAGCACAACTGGATGACTGTCTCAATAGTTTACTGAAGCCCTTCTCCCCCTTTTTATGGCACAAACATCTTATTTCTTGATTTCAGCAGGAGTTTCATTTCAGTAAAGGCATAGTATTACTCTATAACTGCTTCAAAAGCTCAGGTGTTTCCCTTCAAACTGATTTCAACTCTGACTTAATTTAAAAAAAGTGAAATATCTAAACTACCCATATATTTGCACAGTTTAAAAATTCTTGATTTCCTGTTTGTGTTGTCTTCTGCAATACAACAGAAATACTCTACTTTATGCAAATTAAGGCATAGTTTGATATTCCAGAAAAAGGTAGAATCCTTCATCTGGGGAAGGAAGAATCTATCAGTGAAATTACTAAACACAGCTGATCTCCTGCTAAATCCCTATGCAGTCACATTAGAACAAATACCAGATTAATTATATTCTTGTGTGCTGTGATCCAGAATACTTTATTTATCACCTTAAACTGCATCTACAGCTAGACGTCTAATGAGCAGTAGCTTTCCCCAGTAATACAGATAATCTCTTTGCAGAGAATTAGTTCTTGGAAAGTAGAAATGCACCTTTTTGCAAATTCCATTTTATACTTTCAATTCCCAGGAGAAAGGAGAGTGGATCATAAGGAAGGGAGGGAAGAGGGAAAGACAGATGAAGGATGTTACAGTAATATTCTTTTGTTCAACATCTGCATGCTAGAGAGATTACACAATCTTCAGCAGATCAGCAAAAGAAGATTTGAAGTGACTAGTCTTAAACCTTTTGAGCAATGGAAACACTCCGCCTTCTTTAGCATCCACCCCAACCTTTCCATGCCCACAGCTAAGAAATATCCTGGACCCCACCTAGCTCTTAGAATATTCTACCTGTTAAAACCACTGTATACCATACATGATCTCAGAGTAAACACAGTGTTAGTGGCACACACTCTCAGAGAAGACAAGAGAGCAAGAAAAATTTTAAGAATTATAGAATTCAAAGCACCACTAACACCTTTTTTTTTTGCATCATAAAACCAGAATGCTTAACACAGAAACAAACATTTCCATGATTTTAATGTGCAAGACAGTCCATCCAAGAAATGAAAAATGGTTGAGCTTGTGAAATCAATGGAGGAACTCCAGACTTCTGGTTTTCCCCTCTATTCAATGAACACAGAGCCAACAAATGTTTGACAGCACCTAAAATAGGAGAGGTACAGCTGACACTGCACAAGCATAGTGGAATAACACTGACCAGTACACACTTATGTCAAACCAAATTTTCAATCACATTCACAATGAATCAGATCAGCTGGCTGCTGAAATGCCCAAGAACACCACAGTTCCCATTTTCTCACCACCTGGCCCTACAGACTGAAGGCTTTAACTCATACACCAACAGGCACATGAATTAATACAGGACATCTCTCCATCACATCTGGTATTGATTTGCTTGTTTGTTTCTTATTCTGTGTTTACAGCAACACAACTAGTCTGGGTGGCACAGAGCAACACAAGGAGTTCTACTGACTGTAAAACCAGCAAGGAAACTTGAAACATGGCTGGGCTCAGGCTGGTGCAATTCCCTTTCCTCCTTGGAAGCCCTGTCAGGCTGCACAGCACAGCAGCCCACCCCTACAGAGATCAATCCATCTCAAAGTGAAACACTCCAACATTTCAACAGGATACTTCTACTTATATTATGTAAACAGAGCATAGATTTTTAAAATACCAGGCAATTGCTGGGATACAAAAATACAGCACAAGCTTTGTTGCGGACTACATGGTTCATAAGGTACTGCTCAGCCTGTGCAAGCTGAAACTACAGGAATGCAATGCTGCTGGGAAATGAAAGGAGATCACCACTTAACTTCACCTCTAAGTAAAGCAAAGATAAAAATTCCTTCCTGAGTGTTCAAAAATCACTGTATGATCAGGGCAAATCTTTCCCGTGCTCTCACAGGTATTGACAGGCCCTGACAAAACCACTTGTGGTAGGACTGAGCATGCAGAGGACTTGAGCTTACCCAGAGTTCACCTATAGGCAAAGGCCATAAGGGCATCAGTGAAGAAAACAGGACCTGAGGTCTTTTTAGGGGCAAAATGGAGTTCCAGGGATGTGCTGCCACAACTCCAGACAACAGTCAATGTACTAATCCTGTGTCAGGCTGCTCTGGACCTCCAGAGATCACTCTTCCCCTGCACAGTCTGAGTGCTGCAGCTCTAGCAGCAGGAATGAACAATTTGTGCCGAAATTTCAGTGGATTCAGTTGCAGCAGGATGAGCCCCCATTTATGTATCACTGCAGCAGATGAGGCTGTAAGACCTCAGCAGGGTAGTGACCCCACTTGCCTTAAAGTAGACAAAGCCTTGAGACTCCCAAAAAGCACACAAGGCAGGCCCTAAAGAGAGACAAGACTGATTTTACTACTTGCCTCAGAATCCACTGATATTCTCAGAGCGTATTAATAAAATGTAATTCTACTGAGAGCAAATTCCCAAAGACTGACCTCACAAATAGCTCCTTTGCAAGATTTTTTTGTGACTTTAATATTTGCCACCTAGTATTTCACAGTCAAGGGGGAAAAAATGTGCTGCTTTGACCTGGTGCATAGTAATATGGTGTGAAGCAACGAGAGTCAATTTGCCGGGCATCACTGAGACATAATGTGGAGGAATTCTATGTCGATTCGCAGAGTGAATCAAAATGCCTAAGCTTTCTCTTTTGTGATATCTGCAAATCACTGAATAATGTGGTTCACTGACCAAGTGAATTATTTTCAAGCAGTTTGGCACATCTTTAATTACAAGATATGTAAAGATGAAATGGAAACATGCTGTGCATATTTCTTTATGGCTGTTGAACTTTTCTTATGGAAAAGCACCTGTTTTTATTAAACTGTCTCTAGAAGGCATAAAATGTACAAGGGCTAGGTTGATAATATATTTCTCAATGCGTATAAGTTAGCAGCTGAGCAAACTTATAAGGTATGGATCAACCACATATATATATTGTACCTACATGCACAAAGCTATACATACAAAAATATACAAATATGCAGAAAATAGATTTCTTCCCATTACAAATGTCTTCAAATTTAGGCAGTGTACCAACAGTATTAAAATATTTCTCTTGCAACTGAGGAAGGCTCAAAAAAAAAATAAAATTCACATTGGGCTCGCTTTACTAAACATTTATGTGCCCTTTATGCCTCAAAAATCAGGAATTTTCATGCTGACAGTGATTATGTTAATGCCCTGTTTTGAGAATCAGGTCCCAGAGGATTCCTCAGCTGAAAGTAATTCCTCTTTAAAGGTTTCACCATGGTCCAAGTCAGTGGTTCTTGAGACACCATTCAGTAAATACCCTGTCAAACATTTGCTGTTTGCTTTCTTACCAAGCAGTGAGTCCTCCTTGCTCTGCAACAGCAGCCCCAACAAAGGATCACCGCTGATCTGAAGGACTGTGGGACATGACACAATTTTAAACCTCCACTCTCGGTCAAATGTTGCAGTCTTGACTCAACTGACCAAAAGTCATAGCTAACCCTGCTTGGAGCAGAAGGCAAGTCTAGATGACTTCCTGTGGCCCCTTTTAACTCCAATTATTCCATGATCCTGCAATCCTCAAACAGCTGAGCCCTCCAGGCTAGGGCAGGCACACTGCAGAAACATATCCAGTAACATTCTGAGCTCACCCTGAGCAGCTGGACTGTTGTGATCATTTAAATCAGGGCTGCAAGGTTTTATCTGATATGAATATTCAAAACATGAATGCCATCAGCGGTATTGAAGCATGCCTTAAGTTTTGTAACAAACGTTGTGAAGAAAGTGTGCTTTCTCAGAAACTGCACTGTTAGAGAAATGGAAATGCCAAACACTCACAATCAAGGCTTTATCATAACCTAAATGCTTATAGCAGAAATAGATGGAGACTCAAGGCACTGTTGAATTCTGTGAAACTTCTGCTACATGCTCAAGTGTGCATTCCCAGAAGCTAGTTTTACGAAATAGGAAAAGGATTTATTTAAGGTATGAACAATGTGTAAACGCATCTCTCAAATTTATCCTACTCCATCAAATAACATTAAAAATAAAGGACATTAGAATGAATTATGGAACTATACACTCTTATGTGTTAATTTGACTGACCTATTATGAAATTCCTTCATTCATCAGGCAGAACTTAGAATGCAACTATAGCACCAGTGCACCTCAATCCAGACTGAATGATTCCCAGGCTTTTTTGGTTTTATACACCTGCAATCTCTGTATGTCAGAATGCACAATTTAAGTGGTGTATTTCAGTTAAGAGTGTTTCCCTGTCATACCCATCACTTAAAAATAAATATTTTTCGGGGAGGGGAAAAAAAACAAAAAACAAAAAATCACACAACTACCCAAACCTGAAAACTCAAACAAACACTACTGAAACATCAAACCCCAGTTTTAAAGCAGAATAGAAAGCATTAACTAGAAAACCAAGCTCAAATCAAGCTCAGTCAGCCATTCTGCTTCAGCAACTGCCCTTTCTCCCTCCCTTGATGCCCAGTGCCACAGGTAAGAACATAAAGACCCCAACCAGGAACCTTCACAGCCAACAAGTTCTCCCATGGTTTCTGTGGCACTGCCTGGAGAACATGCCCTTCCAGCACAGACTGACCTCAAGGAAACAGCTCAACACTGCCTTGTACCCTCACAGCCTGTTGCCGCTTCACAACCAGGTTTGCCTCCAATGCACGTCTTGCCACAAGTCATCTAAAGACTATTTGTATAAAGAACAACAAATTACATACAGGGTCCAGCATCTTTGCAGCTGCCAAGACACATGCCAGCCAGCTTTAATATCACTTGGGTTCAGTCACACATGAAGAGAGCTCAGCAGAGTTTCATTGCATGGGTATATTCCTATTCTAAACCACATTGCAGTCATTGCAGAGTGCAATTAGATTAATGCCAGCTTGAATATGCCTGGATCTGGCATGTGATGACATGCACAGTGAAGACATCACACTTTCTAGGAACACCTCAGCACCCAAGGATGGACACCCTGCCTGGAGCATTCATCTTGCCCTGTTGAGAAAGCTTTGAGCTTGAAAGCATAAATTGACCAGTACAACATGTGTTAGGCAATAGAAAGTAAATTACAGGCTTTATTTCTCAGGCATATTACACTATCTCTGAAGTAAAGAAAGATCTCCAGTGTTACGCACTGCGGCCAGAGACTCCAGAGGTCAGAGCAGCAGGACAGCGTGGCAACTGTAGTACAAAGGCACCTAGATCCAGAGCAGACCTGGTGTGCAGCCCAGCCCCATCCTGGGACACAAACAAGACTGCGGCATCTCCTTGTGTGCTTTGATTTCTTTTGGAAAGAAACCAAGGTGCAGAGAGGCAGGAAACCACAACACGCTCACAGAGGTGATGCAGTCTGGATGGGCAGAGGCCCAAGGTCGAAGGGCTTACCCAAAAGCCTGAGCTTCCCTCTGTGCAGGCACAACCACATGGGTCTGGTGCTATTTCAGGTAATCCTTTTATTCCACCAGCTGCTACTACTGAGGTCTGAAACTGAAACCCAGTGTGTGATCTCATGGATCAGTGCAAGGCTCACAAGCTCTCACATCTTAACAGAGGAGAAGAAAGGCTCTGTCTAGTTGTGCCAGAATAAATGAAGTGCAAAGGTAACCAGAATGCCTCTTGAAGCTGTTTAGTGCTGGCACTCAGTTTGAATCACTCTGAAGAAAAGCTTAACATTTCTCAGGGAAAGTACTACGCCTCGATGCCTTTAAACTATTTTTGTGCTTCTGTGATCTTGGGCTGCTGTGCACTGCATGGATGTGGATGGGCTGCCCCTTCCTCAGGTTGATTTCTGCACACAGCAGTGAGAGGATCTTTCCCAAAGGGATGTGGTGCTTTTCCTACAGCCCAGGAACAGCCTGTGAGGGGCAGGAGCAGGGGCTGAGGAACTTGTCCATGCTACTTCATGGCAGTTTTTCAGAAGAGTCATCTGGAAATGTCACTCCAGCTGTGCAACTGCTGTGTTCAGACAGTGGAAAAAATAAAAGGAAAAAAACCACCACAGCACCAATGTGGGACAGGAACCAAGTGTTCAGACAAACTTAAGGACAGTTTTCTAAAACTGCTGCAAAATCAATTTGCCAGGAAACTAAAACAAACATTTTGGACAAGACTGATGGTCTACATTTTCAAGTTCAGATTTATAATAAACAACCAAGTCCCAGTAGAACACAAGCTTGCACCTTTTTCATTTAGAAATTAATCAATGTATAGATCTTTTAATTTATCTGCATAAAAGCTCTGGGTTTTGGTCTTACCAGCTATGCACTGGACTCAGTGAGACAGCAGTATCACCACTTTGAAAAAGCTATCAGCAAGCACTAAAATAATAAAAACTCTCTCTCCATGCTTCAGTCCACAAACACCTCAGGAATTTCTGTAGGAGATGACAAAAGTAATTTCACACAGAAGAACAACAGAGATCCCTCTGTCTCAGCCTCCAGGGTGAGCACCAGTAACAATAAAAACGCATCCTCTCCTCACAAACAAACAGTGAATGATTCCTGGGCAAAATAAATTCTTTTGTCAGTAACAATCCATCAGAGATGCTTCCTTCTTTCTTTCCTTCTTCCTGTAATTAATTTATAAAATTAACAGCCTCACATACCTAGCCTCCCAGAAAAATAATTGAACCCACTGCCCTGGATAGGAGCCACTTTATAGGATGCTGGCAACAATTACCATTTCATGCATATTATTTCCATTTGCAGAAGGCTGACGCCAATGCACACATGCAGGCTTATGTGAGACCTTCCACCGAAAAAAAAGGAATTAAAGAAAACAATCCAGAAAAGCCATCATACAACATAAGACTTGTTGATTTCTTTGCCACCTTTTGTGCTACAGAAAATAAACCATCTACTCAGTCAGCATGTGCTCCCAATAAGTTGGTCTAATTAATGGCAGACTGCTGAGAAAACGAGAAGCCTTCCTTATCTGCATAGGAAAGAAGCCCAAGTTGGCTTCTCACTTTTAAAGTTATTTGCAGGAAACTACCTCACCACACAGAGCTGCAAACCCTACTTGACATTCAGAAAGAGTAGGGCAAAAAGAACAAAAGTAGCACTATTTTTACTTCAAAGTAGCATCAGGAGCCTTAAGAAGGTGCATAAAAAAACCCCAAACATTAATCTGAACAACTATTTAGGAGGTTGAAAATAAACACATGTAATATTGTAGTTAGTTTTTAATCAATGTGCCAATCAGCACAAGTGACCACTGGCTTCAAAGTTGCTTATAACCTGTTTATTTGTTGATGCTGCATGATGACCAGCAGCATCTGGTACAAGAGCCTGGAAGTTACACAAATCAGGTATGTACAGGTAGGGTAATCTCATCCTTATTAACCATGCAAAGTTCCTGCCAAAAAAAAAGGTAGCACAAGCCATTTAATTAAAATGGTTGTGTCCTATCATCCAGAATATAAGGTTTATAAAGCAAAGATTAAAATCAAATTAATGGAGTCTTATGGCTGATTTGCCTTCCCACAGTTTGTCAGCACAGCTAATAGAGATCTTCTCTCCCTGCCTGAAAATGCATTCTTCCCCCTTCCCACATCTAAATCTTTGGTTCAGAAACCTGTGTCATCAGTGCTGTGTGTCTGTGTTGAAGACATTCACTGTGGTACCAAGATGTTGCAGGACTGTTTGTTTGTTTAAAGGGAAGGATGCAAGAATTTCAGAAGAAAAGTCTATTTACATAGATCTGTCAGGATCAAATCACCAGCAAAGATTCCTATTTCCTCTGGCTTTCAATGAAAAGGAACCATTAACTCTCCAGATTTGCCTATCTCCTAAAATAGTAGTGCTAACCAAACTGGAACTATCATCCTGGAGTGCAGGGAAGTAAAGTAATATTAAAACCAGCTTTCTCTCCACAAGGTAATGCATACAACTTCTTTCAGGGGAGGATTAACTTCTTCATGTTCAAAGAAAACTAGGGCAAGCAGAAATGCAAGCATGGAAATCTAAAAATATTCCCTTAGTCCACAGAAAAGTAATTCTATATGAAATGTTGGAAATGAGTAGAACATCTGCAAAAGAAACTTGCATGCATTGAAGACATGGGAAGAAATATTGCTTTAAAATGGAAGTGTGGCTTGAAACTCACAGCTACATTACATTAAAAAATAAAAATAGTTATGACTAAGTAAAATATTATTTTGAAAGACCCTAGATAACTTTCTGCACTCTGCACATAAGTAGGCACTGTCAATCAAAGAACACATCCAACACCCATCTGAAGCCTTGCAGACAATTTAAGCTCTCAGTGGAGGGAAGTGCTGGAAGCACGTTTTTCCATAGGTTGAAGGAAAAGAGAGGATATAAAATGACAGGAGACAATCTTAAAATTAAATTTGAGGTGGAGATGTAAAGACAAAGTTTATAACATTCAAAGACTGCATCTGTATTATTGTAGACAGTGGCTGGAAAAACAACAAACAGATGAGGGATCTCTACCTTTCCAGCTGACAAACTATTCAAGAACAAATAATGCCAGACACTGTCTCATTAGAACTAATATCTCATCCCATTAAAAATTTGCTTCACCCAACATGTACTTCCCCAGGGACAGATAGAGCAATGCCATACAAAGTGTGATGGAAATGACAACTCTTGCTACAGACAGGAAGACCAGCTGTGATGAACATGAAGCTTTATGCAACTCCAGACTGAGTTTTGTCACAAAGGAAAACAACGTTGTTTTAATATCTGTCTAACTCCTAGTTCAGTAGCTTTCCCCTTGAAATAACTTTTCAGTAGATTCCTGGAGCAGGTATTATCTTTCCTCCATAAACTTTGAGATAACATAACTATAATGATTTTCCAAATAAAAAGTGAAAGGCTATCAGGACAAATATCTTCATTTTGATTCCACTGAGATATTATGGTAATAATTCCACAGCAGAATTACTTAGAATACACACTCAGCTCTGACCTGACCCACCTATAACTCAGATGATACCTTCCCTAAGTTGGAAGAATTTATTTTCATTTTCAGCTGAGTTCATCTAATCAAAATGCTTCATTGTGACAAAGAGTTCATTGTTCCAGTGCAAATGCAGCTACTGGACAATGCTACAGCAAATTCTGCCAAGGGAGAGCTCGATTTACAAAAAGAATTTTCAGATGAGCAAAATAAATAGCAGATTATATTTTGTTACTAACAAAGTATACATTTAACACCCCCTGTTGGTAATTGCCTGTATTAATGCAACACTAATACAAGCTGTGGACATAGAATTTGAGAGGGAAACACCACCTATACCTAAATATTGCCTGTTGCAAACTCCTGTAACCCAGATGGCAAAGGGGCCCAAAGCGAGGTAGGTGAAGAGCAGTAATGTATTTTATTAAGCCAGATTTTAGGAACACAAGGTTTTCTCAAGGTCAGGACTTGACAAATTTTCACATGTCCAAAGATTTGTTTGCACCCTGCAACTACATTGATCGATTTAACAAAAGACACCACCCTTCCCCAAAAGCACTGTCTTATTTAGGTTGTTACCATCCAGGCACTCAGGAGACAAGGAATCAGTTCTGATCACCTGCCCTGCTTTGTCATTTGAGCCAAGACATTTAATACTACTTGGGCATCAGTGGCCTATCAGTACAGGAAAATCTATTTTCCTCCTGGAAATACTATTTAAGTCAGCATCCAAATTAGTCTTAAGGCAAAAATCCATTAGAATCTGGCAATGGCAAGACCTGACATTAGAAAAAGAATGGCTGTTCAGAAAAAGAGGAAGATTATAGCCTTTATTTCTTTTTTTGCTATTGATTAGTCCTCAGATATCAGACAACACAGAGAAACCCATACTGATAAGAACAGACCTATTTGCATCCAAGTGAACACAATGGTAGCTGTCTCTGCAATATGGCATATACATCATATATACATCTGCTTCCAGACAACCACAGCAGAGGCCCAATGAGACACACAGCAAGAGACAAGACCAACAGACAAAGCATGCTTTCTTTTTTTCTGCTCAAATGGTAGATCCAAGTCACATTTTAATACTGCAAAAAAAGTTATGATTTGAACAAAATATTTCATTCAACAATACAACCATAGCTTGTTTTTAAAAGCAAAACAAAAAAAACCCTGGTGGCATGCAATTGCAGATTTGGAACTTGACTTTTATTTTCCTCTTTAAAACCAGGATATTAACAACTGTACAACTTAAAATAATCACTGGTAGCATGAAGAAAAAAAATGGCATGTTTAAATCTGCAAAATAAGTTTGCATCAGGGAATGTGCTTTGCATCTCTGCTTACTGAATTATTGGAATACAATCTCTAGTTGGGTGGGTCAGAGCTGCCTTGTCCTCATTCCAGGGGAGACAGGAATGTTACTGGACTGAGATAATTCTGACAAGGTGACTGGCTCCTTCTTCAGATCAGATTAGTCCAAGTGCATTCCTTCAGACAGGGAGAATAAAGTTTTAGTTCTTGGTATAGGTCCATGTCCTCCCCAAACAGGGTCCCATGCCAAACAAGGCATGGAAATATGTTTCAACTTTGCAGTGTTTCCACAGGTCATTTTATGAAAAAATAATGGGGGAAACATTTTAAATTCTTCCTGGGCATGACGAAGTCGGTGAGAAATGTTCATTCTCTCACACTGGCCTGAGGAATGGCATTAAGCTCTTCCACCTTCAGCCCTCAGCAGCTGCAGCTTCCATCTCACACTGCTACTGCTCAGCCCCCCAGCACTGGTTACGCAAACGACCCCCAGACAAGCCAGATCAGAGCCTTGAGCAATGGTGGTCACATTGACCAGGATTTATATTCTTGTAATTGGTGCCTATTAAATGGATACTCTGAGTAACCTGCTGGAGTCCAAAGCTCTCAGTACCACCTCCTCAGTTCCTGCCAGATGGGATTTTTCACTCGTCTGCCACCTGCTGCTTTTCAGCTCTGCCACTGTGCCAGGATACGCAAGTGGTCCAAGCTTTGGGTGGTGATCCCAGGAGTACAGAATACTCTCCAGCCCAAAACCATGCTCATTTTCTATCCCCGTGCTCCAGCAGATACACTTCTAAATGAATACTGCTGTGTTTGCTGATTGTTTTATGGTTTGTTTACTTCTTGAGCATGTAATATTGTTAGGGTAATGTTGTTTTTAATTAGTTGGAAGAACTATTGTTTCAGAAGACTGAATGCATTTGCTAGCAAGGGGTCTTTATAAATTCAATGAATGTTACTGGTTATGCCTCCACAGATGGGTACTGGCAGCTGCCAGCCAGCTCTGCCCATGCTCAGAGTTGGGCTGGACCCAAGCCAGTGCCAGTTCAGAAGCCATGTTAGTCGCATTAGTACAATGTTGAGTCCAGAACCCTCTTGGAAATATCTAATTTGAAAACTGGGAGTGTTTCAGTTCTTCACAGAAGTCTCATTTGTTATGAGTTATTCAACAAATGTGCCATAAGCTTTCACTGTTTCAACCATACAAAGCGACAAATCCCAGAAAATAACCAGGAAATAAAGAACCAAGTAAGTTATCAAAGACTGACCACTATCTACAGATAAAGGTGTGCTGTAAGTGGAGACAGGAAGGGTGATCACATATAAAAAAGAACAATATAATGCTCCCATACATACGTGTTAGAGACAAGCACATACAAGTTATACATGTACAGCAAGAGCCCCAATCTCTTCAGCAGTTTAGTCTCTTTCTACCCCTCCCTGTGGAAAGGCATTAGAGGGGCAAGAGGAATGGGACAGCTGGGCTCTGCCTCTGTCAGCAGAGCAACCTGATCTAGAGCTTGTCACTGCACAGGAGAGCCCTTGGTGTCCAAGCACCTTCAGCAAGTCAGGGGGGTCAGAGGGAGCTGATTGGGGAGCATCAGATCACCCCAAGAGCAACCCTGGCTGCCCAGGTCCTCTGATATCACCCATTCTCCCAAAAGCGGAACAAGAAAACATAATACAATTCAAATTTCCTTTCTCTCGGGCCCATGTTGCAGGTTTGCCTAGAAATACTACTTGGACCTAATTCTCAGAGCAGTTGATCTGAATCTCAGTGCCTGGTGTAGTTTACAATGAGGAACTAAGCATCTGGAGACTGAAGCACGTGTTTTCTTCAGCTCTGAGAGTTGTAACCTCTACTTGTTTTGGTCTGAAGTATATCTACAGAAGTGTAGATTATTATGAATACATACAGACTAGGATAAACTATCCCATGCATGCGTCTACTCCATTCTCTCAGTAAGGAAATAACCCACTGCTGGAGTCCAGACCCTCCTGGCAGCTTGGAAGCCATGATAATGCAAGTTCTGTCTAAAGGCAAACATCTGGTATCCTCATTATACAGAGCTTACACTTTTCCACAAAGAACAGGGAGGCAGAAATATGTCTCCACATGGGAAAGGAGCTATGACTGAGTGCCAGCACACTCTTTGCAGGTCACTGTATAGATACTCCATGCCAGGACTAATTCTACCAGAACATGTGCTCACTCATTAAAGGAAAGCAGAGGGAGCAGCAGAAGAGACTCTTTACTTATCAGAAATTAAGAATGTGGGCAAAAGCCTATCCTTGGAAAAACTACTACACACAGTAAAATATGCATCAAGAGGATTGATGTGGTGGGCTCAAGGTCTCCTCCTCCATTTCATTTTCTGTGTAAGTATAAATTACCTCGTATTTCTGAAGAAGCTGGTACTATAAGCATCCACTTCATGATGTTTAAGTCACTTTTCCCACCCAGAAAACATTACGTTATTGTGGGTGGTTGTGTGAAACATGTTTTTCCCCTTTGTCTCTGCTAGAATGCTTGTATAGTTGTTAAATTCTCAGCGCAATATTTCCCCAAATCAGAAAGCTAAGAGGAGATAACACAAAGAAGAGTTTCATGAACACCTTCTTTAAGAAAAGCAGTATCCTACAAATCCTGCAACAAGCCTTTATTGGCACTTCCACTAATGTAAATAAAATCTATTTGGTTCTCAGAAAAACAATCACTTCATTCTTGTTATCAGAGGACAGAATCTGGGTCAACAGATGCGTTTTGGATATGCACCAATTCTTAAATGATTTAGTATTCTGATCTGTGGATACAAAAAGCAATTTCCTACATCAGCAGTACCTTAGCACAATGTGCAATTTCATCCTACCACCTACACTGCTGTAATCATTAAATGTTATAAAACATCTCCAATAAAAGAAAAAAATTCTGATATATGACTATAATGTAAATCAGTGCTTTGGATTATGGTGTGATACTAGTTCAGTTATTTATATGTGTTTCAAGTAAAAACATCCAACTGGATTTCAACTATCACAAGATTAATCTCACTAATACTTTATATATACAGATGGTCAGACAAGAAAAATTAGACAAATATGAAAAATTAATATATTCTTCTTGTATAATATAAAATATGATTTGTCTCCTAGAAGATTATAACTGGAGCTTCTAGTACCAAGAATAACTAGACTAACCAATATCAGTCCTCTGCTTTTGGGAAGTTTTTCATTCTGTCCCAGCTCAAAAGTTATTGTAAGAAACAGGAGATATACAAAGCATACAAATACAAAACAAAACAAACAGTTGCTTTTGCCAGAGTATAACTTAGTGACTAATCAGAGTTATGTATAGCTGGAGCCTTGTTCACATTCATCCAACAAGTTCCAAAGATTACAACAGGACAGTTTGATGAATTGCATATTCCAGTACTGTATCTTGCTACAGAAAAAGGTGCTCTGTGTCAACAAACCCTGGTGACACATTTAATTAATATTTTACATCCACTAACATTTGCAGTGCCAAAGAGTCCCATCATTGAGCAAAGGCATAGGACCTGAACCCAGGTTCTATGTGAGCCATCTATTGTTATGGTTTATAAATTAATATATGTGTTTAAAAACACAGAGTTCAGGACAGAAACAGTCCAGAACAGGTGCTCGAGACACACATTCAGAAGTTCATCAAATTAGAGACCTTCATTCTCACAATCTGCAGCAAAATAGTTTATCTGCTAGAAAGAAGGAGCACAGCCAGAGCAAACATTTCTGGAAGCATGAGGATCAAAGAGGTCTCAGATAGCCAGAAAAAACAAAGGATGCTGACATCAAAATATTGGCAGCTTGCATTGTTTCTTTTCTTTCCAAATAAAATGGGCAAAGAAAACGACTAGCTTTCCCATCCAAGCTCAGTTCTCCAGTGAGCAGCATTCTCTAGCTGTAATTATAATCTTGTATTTCTGTGCACACTCACTAATTTCCTGGGCAAGTTACATTTCAGTTTGAACATGTTGGCATGTAGAGACCAACCTCAATAACAAAAATAGCTGCTGAGTTCAGCAACCTGCAGCTTTTTATAGCTGACCTTGCAGCTCTGCAAGATAGTGGCTCTGGGCCACTTCAGTATTTCAAAGAAGGAAATGTGGTTCTGGGAGTTTCATAGGGACTAACAAGACCCAAAAGATAAGTGGTTTCCTGGCTAAATTCTTTTTGCATGTTTTAACTTGGTCATTCTCATTTCAAAAGTACCCTTAATATTCACCATTCTGTCTGTGATTGGCAGAGCTAACCTTGCTTACGTAGTTTCATTTACTCCATGGACTTCTCTTAGTTTATGCAGTTTATTATGTAGCTGGTTGCACTTGAACCCTCCTCCATGTTGCACTCTGGCCACAGCAAATAACCATCACTGCATTAATCACACTTCAGTTGGACTTCAATCTCCAAAATGACTACAGCAATAAAGTTACATATATGGACCACAAACAATAAATAAATGTAAGCAGTTGCATGAAAGTCTGATTCTGTCAGTCTACTTCTCTGCTAGACTGAGCAACTCTGGCTATTAGCATATCCAGCTGGCTGCAGATGTGTAATGAAAAAGGAGTGTACATACTTTGGTACAGTTCCTTCTCCTCTGCATTTGAGTAGTAACAAAGTTAGAGAGAACTACTCTAACTTTTTACTAGAAATCTGACTGCAGCAGGAGCTAAAGCTACTACCACACTTGCAAAAATCCTTGCTTAGTCTGGGCACACCAGAAACTGAAAAATTAAAGGAGTACCATCTTCACTGCTTTTTTACAGAGTTATTATGCACCTTTGCCCATACCAACATCAGGTAATCTCTTGCTAGCAAGAGATTAATATGGACACACCACATAAAACACACAGATAGCTAACTTAGTTGGAAAATAATGTATCACCACATTCTCTTAGAGGATTGCCATTATGAGAGTCCCAGTTAGGAGAGATGTTTATCTAGTGTGCTCTCTGTTCTCTCCCCTCCAGAAGAAGGGCTTCCCACCTAGTGGGCATGTGGAAAGACACATTTCCATTGTCCAAGCTCACAATGTTTCATTTGTGTAACACTGAATCCCAACTTAATTAAACAGCTCTAGAGAGCAGCAAATCTCACTATACACGGGCAAGTGGTCGAACAGCCCCATTTACATGTGTGTCACAGCTCACCGGGTATCGCTCCAGAAGCATCTGTCTCAACAGTCTCATCTGATTCCTACAAACAAGCTACACTTTGCATTTTTGAATTTAACAAAGATCACACAGCTGCCAACATACTATCAAAGCCTAAAGACCAAATAAATGTTTGGCTTCCCTCCAACCGTCCTTGCTGTGGTATTATTACTGACAATAGAGCCAGAGCAGCAAAAGCAATGAGATGGCAAATTTACACATGTGCCATATTTTTATACATTGTCTACATTTGCTGCTACAAGAGTGTAAGCAGAACACCGGTGAGCATCTTCTGGTTGCAAGAGCTGACCTATTTTAGGGCTTTATGAAAGTTGTACAGTGTTAGTAGTGTATAAAAAACTGCAGATGGGCAAAATGATCTAAGAAAAACAATTCAAAGGTGTTTTGTTTATTTTCCCATGTGGGTAGTAGAAATAGATCAGAACTCTGTATGCTCATTTGCACTTTTGTTGTGCAATATCCATAAAAGCTGAAGACCCAACAGTTGATGTTTCCCTTGGCATCTACTCATTTCAATTTAATCCACACATTCTCTAGTCCTTGCATAGGAGAAGCATGCATACATCAATGAGTAGAATTTTTATTTGACCTGTGTAGAGGAGTTCTGTTGCATTTTTCAGCTTAGTTAATATCCCAACCACCCTCTCATCAAAAGCCAATTGCAGCTACAGATAAGAGGCCCTTCCTACAGGTACTAATATAACTTTTTGATCGGTATCAGATAATTAGGACAGTTGACAAAGACAACTTCTCCTTTACTACCTCTCCCATTTGGTGAATTTCCACAGTACATAAAGATCTGCAGGAAGCAAGTAGTTAGGATAATGGGGCCAAAGCTGGAGGCATTCATGGCATTACCTGCAACAGAGCCTAGGCTGGGTCTTGAAATATGCTTTGTGCAAAAGCATGAGCACTCGCTGGACCCCTAGTTTGGTGGAATGTCAAGCACATTGCACCTTCCTGCTCTGCCCATGCCATCATGAACAGCTATGCTTTGGTCACCTTTAAATTCAATCACATGTAGAGTGAATATCAGAATATCCAAAGAGGAAGACAAGGCACAGCCACAGCACAGAAGACAGCAGTATGTTGGCATTCCCACATGTACTCTCCTGCTGTTCACTCACAGCAGAGCCCCGAACAGCATTTGCACTGATGAGGCTCTGGTGACACAGGGTGAGTCACATGGCACTGGCCCTTCATCTCACCTGGCTGCAGTGCCCCCAGCACATGACACACCTCCTGTTTCATAGATCCCAACCCCTCAGCCAAGACAGGTCTGGCACCCACTCCCTCCACCTTCGGGATGGAGGAGCTGCTATCTCTCGCTACTGCTCTGATTCCCAGCCCCTTTCATCCCCAGCTCTCCTCACTTTCAAGTCTCCCATTGATTCAAATGCAGATAGCCCTTGGCTAGCAAGCTGTGAACGCACCCCCTCCCGAAAGAGAAAGAAAGGGCAGAAACAGCATTTGTGCTCACAAGGTTGCATTACTCCACACTTTAGACTCATTTCATTGCATTTTGGGAGGAACAGCTGTTGGAAAGAAGGGCAAATAGAGCAAAAAAGACAGGGGTGTTGCTGGAAACACTTGCTGAAGACATCCCATTGCCCCTGTACATTTTTAAGCTTGGGATTTACTTTTTTCCCCCCCTCCAAGGCTTCTTTTAATGTATTCTTTCTTCAAAGTTTGTGCTATCTGTGTAATTTTTCAATCAGGGATTAGAGAGGATTAAGTCCTTGCTAGCCTGTGTCTCTCTGGGAGTGTTGGATTTACATGCATGCTTTACACACAATTCCAGTGCAAGTGCTCACAGTCATCTCACTGGAGAGGAATAGTGGCTTACTTTATATACTGCAGAATAAAGTCAGGACCTGCCCAATTGTATATTTAGCTTCTCTCTGGTCTGTCCTCATGTCCTTTACCTTTGGTGTACTTTTATTACATAAAAAACACTTAATGAAGTAATGCCTTCATATTGTGCCAGTTGACCCTGACATAGGGGTGGTTTACAAGCAACACTGAGCTTTGGCTACACAATACAATGAGGTCCCCTGGGGTCCATCACATACCTATACCAGAAGAAAATTCCCTATCTTTCCTACATTTAGAGACCTGAGAAGTCTACTTACTCCTGTTCAATTTGGGCAACTCCTCCCTCATCCATATGTTTTCAGATAATAACGCCAATCCAACACCACACTGTTTTATCTTTGTGTATTTCCTCTATTAAATTTGACAAAATTTATCTTGATTCTTTTGTTAAGCAGTACAAACAGCAAAGAATATTTACATGGACAAATTCAGTCCTCCTTCTACTCTGTGACACATTTCCAGATCAACATGCAGCTCTGCTAGATACATTCACAATGGCTTCAGCCAGCCAAAATAACTAACAGTACTAGTGACAAGGCAGTCAAAATAATCTAATTTAAGCTCACCAGAGTTGCTGGAGATATCCTCTACTCACTAGCTTACATGGAAGCCTGTCCTGCTATTCCTACATTGCTCTGGTTAGTCATGATGTCTAGATTAAACCTAATGTATCCTTATCTGCAGACAGACCCACATTCTCTGTTTCCCTAAGGATATTTCATATTTCACCTCCACCGTAATCATACTCAGCAGGAGTTTTTTACTTAGGTGCAATTGGTCAAAAAAAAAAAAAAAAATCACATTTGTGTAGTATTGCCTGTCCTGACTAGAAAAGTGGGTATCAGGTCCTGGACAGTGAGACTTTGTTTCACATGGAAACTCCCAATAGCAAATTGAACAAATGAAACATTTGCTGAAAGTGACCATAAGCAGTATTACACTGACTGATATAAATTCCTTAAAGGAACCAGGTATTCATAGAAAGATTTGCAGTCATCTATAGTGACTGGGAAAGACTGATATCATGAAAAATAAGAATTTAGAGTAATAGCACTAGAAGGAATTAATGATCTCTTCCAAGTTTTTTCATAAGTTCACATAAATATTAATTCAAGAACAAGATGTTTTTAAAAGTACAGGAAAAAAATAATAGTTTAGACCATAAGTTAGAGGGGAAAAGTTGTTCTGGTTATGTTGCCCAGACTTGAATTCCTTTATCATTTGAGATCCTTATTAAGTCACTTGCATGGTATAGATTACAGTTCAATCCTAAAATTCCTCTACATTTATGTTTCTTATGTTTTTTACTTTGATATCCTGCCTGTTTTAATGAAGAACAGGATGTGCAATAGCTTGTTACTTACGGCAGTACTTTGACAAGGAACCTGGATCTTAATAAAAAACAGGAAATAAAATCCTTCATATTAAATCAATTCTTTAAAAAATAAGCATGTGAATGTCATATTTAAGATTAAAGGTATTTCTCTTTCCAGGAAAGGATCATAATAAGGTGGGCATGTGGCTATTTCAAAAACTGCACACATTTGGTAAAGAGCTTATAGAAAACAGTGTCAAATCCCATATTGAACCCAGCTGCTGGTACTTACTTTTTGATGTAAGGCTTACTTCCTGCAGATATACATCAAATTAAATTCTTTACTAAGCTCACAATGGTGTTTTCCCTTTAAGCAGAAAGGCAATACTTACCTGAATGAAATATTATATCTCTTAAATGGGTTTCTACAGTGAAGCCACATTCTACATTTAAAAGGTGCAGTGACAGTAGGAACACAGAGAAACTTACCATCTATTAAACCAGTTTATTTTCTCAAATATAGTTTCAATGAAGCCAGCTGGGATTTGTTACACCAATGATATATCTGGTGTCCTAAGAGCAATTTTGATAGGACTGTTCTTCTGCTGTCACTTGGCCAATATCCCATAGTTCATACCACTGAGGATTTTAAGAGTGCTCCTCTGAATAGAAGCATGAAGTATTGTAATGGCAGGCATACCTCAAAAATAAGGGTAATGGGCATACCAAAGCTCACAAATCATTGCATTAGTCAGTACACACTCTTTCCGTGGAGGAAGCACGTAAGCAGTTTAACAAGGGGCAGGAATAAGCTCAACCACTACAAGCTAATTTTCCAAAATTCCCAGCAGAGCACTGAAGGCTAAGGGTGTGGAAGGCACTGGACAGAGGTCCCTCTAACACCATTTTAAAATAGTGCTCTCTGAACTTTTTTCCAGATGTGGTAGCTCAGAAAGAAGATGGCTGGTGTGTGCTGCAAGTCCTCAGCACTGCTGTGTAGCTATGAAAACCAGAAACAGTGAGAAAGGCAGGCTTCCACTGAGAGCCTCCCACATGCTGAAAGATTTTAAAAGTTTTAAAGGCATGTTCATTCTTAAAATAGAGTTGATCAACTATAAAAAGCAAAATAAAATCTTTTAGTCAAGTTATACTTAGCAGTTTTCTGGGCATTTCTCTTCCTAACAGCCAGGTCTGGATCAAGCAGTGTTAAGTGAGCTCATACTGAATTGAAACCTGGCTTGGAAACTCATGAATACTATTTTCAGGTTCTAAATTCATCTTTTTGCAACCAAATTTCCTCATTGTGAAAATGGTTATTTCTGACATTAAGTCTTTTTTCTGAACATTATTTCAACTCATACTAAAGTTACATATCAAGAAACATTCCCATGTAAGTGATGTTACCATTCTGCTCATCCTGTCCTCTGGAAAGGAGATAAATTGTCAGGTATCAAGTTCTTTCTGAAAATTTTGAGTCCAGTTCCAGTACAAGGTCGACTGACAGGAGCATTTGACATTTGATGGTCCTCAGCAGAACCTGCCTATTTTCCTGTCTAAAGCCAGCTCTTTGCTCTCAGACCAGCATCTTTGACACAAGCACTGCTTTCACAAGGAACCTTCTCAAAGCATTCAGGCCACACTTTAAATGAAGATGTCAGTAGAATTTGCTTGTTCCTATTTATCTAGGATTTACAAAAAGTTTGTAAACCAGACCAAAGCCCAAACAAACATCCTGCAGGGCTCTCTTTACCAACAGGACTCAAAAGCCATAACAAAACAGAACACTGTAATGATAGTAACTATCAGCTCTGATTTGCAGCAAAGCAGCTTTGCCAGACAAACTAGAGATACAAAACTGAAATCATCACATAACAAAAACATATTACTGAGAATTTCCCTATTCCACACCCAAGGTGAGGAGTCCCAGAGTTCCCATTTGAGTCCCAGAGTTCAACTTGAACTCTCTAAATCTCACCAAACCAATTCGGCCCTCCCAGCTGAGGACAAACTCAAAACTACTCTCATTTGGAGACTACCACAACTTTTGCATGTGGGAGCACGAAGGCCAGACAGGTCTTTCCTCTCTCTGTATTAGTTAACTCTACAATTTCTAGAACTAACTTCCCAGTAGCTGCTGGATTCTAGCAACAGTGGAGACAAATGCCAGCTGGGCACAAGTCTGCACATGGAGCCAGAGAGATTTAAAAGGGCCTGGGGGCTTCCTATGGATGAGCAGTTCTTAGCATAACCCAGCATCTCTCCATCCCTTCCCTGCACAAATTGTTTTGCTCAGACTATTGTATGCCCTATGCAGTTGCATTTCTATATAAAATGCAGCCAGAGAGGAGGCTGAGATCTGGCAGAACTGAACATTGGCTTTGCTGCACAATTTTCTTGGGTTGGTTTGATTGATAGAGGAGACTTCTCCCAGCCCTATGGGTGTTTGGCTGCTTTTCCTAGAGGATTTCTGATAAGACTTCTCCAGCTACTACTTATCTGCTACAGGCAGCCATTTTCCATTCTCACATCTACTTTCTCTTTGTACTTCCTACCTTCAGCAGACAGCCATGCCTTCCACAATGCCTCTATTTTTTTTTCTCTCTTCCTCTCTGTATATATGTATGGACTAATGCTAAAACAGCAGCCAGTGCCTTCTCAAGATGGTAAATGCACACTCAGTTACCCATCTTCTGCCTAACTTGCATCGCTTTCTTCCAGCCAAGACCCACTTGCTTGAGTTAATCCCATTTCATGTTTTCCAGATAGGCTACTTGCCACGCACATGCCTGGGCAAAGGCAAAACTTAAGGCTTCTTGTTGCTCACGGGGTGTAGACAAAGCTGAAGCCAGAACCCCAGAGGGCAGTATTAGGCAGAAGCATGGTTAATGCAGTATTGCCAAAGAAAGCAGGCCCTGCAGAGGATCTGCAGTGATATTCACCCAGAAATAAGAAAAATAAACATCATTTAGAAAAGGATGGGGGAAATTGAGCACAGAAGTCAAAGTCCTTGCTAAATCACAGACACAATTCAGAATAGTGGAGGAGATTTAAAAATCTTTTAAAGTTCCACCTGACCAGAGCAGTACAGAGCAGCTCTGGCAAGTCTTAGTCCTGTTGCATTTTTAGAATCACTCTTATTTCAGCTCTGCGCTTGCAGCTTTTGTGCCCATGAATATTTCCTGAGCAAGAGAGGCTTTAAACACATTATGAAGGTCCTCAGCACAATGAGACACTCGTACCAGTAGACCACACAGAAACCCAGTTGCAAACACCAGTACACAGCACAGCATCTTATTGGGATCAAGAAGTCCTTGCACAAGCGGTGCCTTGGCAGGGATAGGACAGTTACAGGTTCCTCAGATGGTTTCTCCAACATCCCAATTCAGGGGTTAGACTGAAAAATTATGTAACATGATCAAAAATCCCTTAATGCCTGCTGTCTTGTATGGATAACTCAGTTACTTATTTTGACTGATTTCAGACACAACATAACCATGAGGAGAGCATTTTACCCAGAGACAGTTTGCACAAGGCAGAAGATAACAGCAGTATTGTGTCCCACCAACACTACCTGCTACACCCTCGCCTCGGGGTGCAGAGCTGAACCCACCCACACAGCAGGATTTGCTTGTGGGGCACCACATGTGAAGCTGCTAAAGCCCAGAGTAGAACCGTGTGTGAAACTCTGCTTGTGTATCACAGGCCTCTGCAGAAATGTTTTCCTTTGGTTCCAATGTATTCAATATGGGCTTGACATCCTGACATTTCATGCTGAAATGAATCTAGACATCCAGAGGGGAGCCTTCAACAGAAGAGCTCAGCCCAGAGTCACGCAAAGCTGGGACAGTCACGTTACTCACAGATGTAAAATGTAGTGTTTTTATATAGCAAAGTATGCAAAACAGGTATTATTCTTTTATTGCTCACCAGACAGGACTCTGTACATAGTGGTGCACAGGCAACTTTGAAAATCATAACTTGAGAAGACTTGGAACCACAGGAAAAATGAAGAGGTTTTTGACCAAGCCCCCTCACTGACTGAACTGCTAACAAAGCCAAAAAGATGTGGCCCTTTAGGAACACTACACTTTTACAAATGGTTGCATAGTTTTTTTGAATTTTAAACCCCACTGCTACCAACATAAACCAAAAGAAGAAAAAAATCTTCAAGAGAGCACAGCTGAGCCAAATCAAGGGTATTTCCTATTATCTGCCACCTCATGCAGCTGCTTCTGGTCACCTTCAGCTCCTGACATGACCTCCATGGCCTGGGAAACCTGCTCCTTGGGCAACAGGAACAGCAGTAACTGAGGGTTGGCCAGGACTGATTTCTTGGATGTCACAACAGCCAAATGGCCCACTCTACCTGAGGAAACCTCTGAAATATGTACATTTCCTTAAAAATCAACCTTCAAAGGAAAATGCTAAAAAGAATAGTACAGAGTGTATGAAAAATGGACAGAAGAACCAGCACAGACTTAAATTTGGTCTCTGGTTTTCTATAAGAGGAATAAAACCCTTTATATGATCCAGTCTCCACCATAACCATAGAATTGTTACCCAGACTGGCTCCAAAATACTCAACATGGGAATATTAGAAATACTTTGAATTACTTGCTATCATAGCAGTGTACAGGGTACTTGAGCTTCTTGCAGACTGAATCCAAGACAGTAACTTATTCCAACAATCCCATACCAGTGATTTCTGTTGTTTAATTTTTTTAATTAAAAGGTAAACTGAATTTTCAATGCTTCCTTTTACAGAAAACAAAACAAAGATACAGAGATTACAGACAAGAGAATGCAGCAGAATTAAAGTGTGGTAACCACTTCATTTGTAAAGCATTTGAAAATCATTAGATGAAAAGCACTTTTTTATAACAAGACACAGCAAGAAACAATGGTTACAGAGCCCTATTAAATGTAGAAAACAAGTTTTCCTAGCCTTTTTTTCCCCACACTACCCCTATTTTCACAACTAACTTAGGTCAAAGTTAACTGCCTTATTTTCATTCAGATTTTACTCTGCATCTTTCAGCAGATAAGAACACAAAAAACATCTTTTTTCTTACCAAAACTACAGGTGATTACCAACTTCATTTTTATCTGTCTACACTTCAGCAACATTTCTACTTAAGGATGTCTGTGATTTATCATGTCACATCAGGAGTCCCAGCTATGCTCATAGACAGGCAGATACAATGAAAATGTGTTTCCACTGTCAGCCCTCATGCAGAATCCCACGCAGAGGGAGACTGGTGGGCACCCTGCAGGACAGTGCCACTTGCTGCCTCACATTGTGTCCTTTATACGGTCAGTATTTTGTGGAACAGAGAACATTTGAATTTCTACTTGTCTATCTAGATTTCTCCCCTCATTGGCACTGTTGGATGCCACACAGGTGTAAGTGAGGCAGCTGTGGCAGTCCTGCTGCAGCCAGGCTCCGGGATCTGGATGTACTTGCCCACTAGATGGTGCAATGGAATAAAAATAAGAGATGGAAACTCCACTAAATGTTTGGTATCCCGGAGAAATCTGTTCCAAGTATTCTTACTTCTCAATTTAGCCAATAAACTTCACAAATATTACATAGCCATTAATTTTTATACTCCTAATACTGGGTTATTTCGAAAACTCTGTTATGAAAATAAATTAAATGGTAATATTCCTTCCCTGTGAGGGTTACAAAGGCTCTTTCTGAGGACCCTGCATGGTAAATACTTCAGGCCTGAGCATTCAGCATTAGAAGGCAGATCTCGAAACCTCTACAAGTGGTCCTTAAAGTAAGCGCTGCACTACCACAACCAGCAGCACATCCAGACAGGGCTTCCCCAGCTGGAGCCGGCCAGGAGTGACTGAGTTCACATGGGACTCTGGGTAAGACACCTCCATAACTGTAAATGGCCTGTGGTTCCCAGGGGTCAGTCAGACCTCCTGCATCTGCCTCCTCCCACACAGGCAAACTGGAAAGCCATTGCCCTTCACAGAAATACATGTGGGGGTGTTTTTCCTTTGTAGAGTATCCCAGAAAGCATTTTATTGCACTGACAGTTACTACAAGAGGAAAATGGAGCCTTTAGCATCCCTTTAATGATAGGTGAGGATGCATTTTACTTTACTGCTCTCTGACACTGCTAAATGTGCTTTCCTATGACAGCATGCATTGGCTTAGAAGCACAGGAATCCCATGTGTAACAACTTTAAATCTGCACTCCTGATAACAAGTTATTTGAAAAGGAGTAGAAGTCAGAAGGGGATAAACCTGGAGCTCATATATGACACAATCATCCACAGTCAGCATTGTGTCTGTCCCCCCTCCATTCCATTCACTGATGTAATTTCTCAGGCAAAGTATGCTTAATCCTGAAACCACACTGCTCTTAAATTCTACACAGGAGGTGAAGTCCACTCTGTGACACTTCAGTTCTGGGTTTCCAGAAGTGGCACCAGAGACACTCTGACATGTTCACTCTGCACTAGGTGGCTTTGCAGAAACTTGAAAGCTACTCCATGCACGATGTGGTGCATGTGCCACACCACCTTACTGCCCCCAGTCCAATGTCAAATTTCACATGCAAAGCAAAGCACTATCTTTCTGAGCTGTAGCAGCTGAGTAGTTCAAGTTCTAGCTTTTACGTACAAACATCTTCCTCAATAACAGTCAAAATACAGCCATGGGAAACCTTTGCACATCCCTGCTTACAATTTACTCTGAGTGGCCCTAGTTGCACAAATTTCTTTTGTATGTGCTTCTTTTCAGGTTATTTCCTCATATCTACAAACTTCACCAGAAGAATACCTGGCAATATTAACCCATCATGATATACAAGCCTTACTTCTGTTCTCTGTGCTGCCAGAGCAGGAAACAATAAACTAGGGCAATAATGCTCGTTCTCAAAGGATGACCTGGCTTTGAAATTTGCTTTGCTTCTGGCTGGCTTTCTCTCAGATGCTTCATCCAAAAACCCATTTGTCACTAGAGGGCACTTCAAACCAAGCTGTCATTTCATATTAGCACAGTCTATAAATGTGGAGGGTTATACCCAACCCAAAAAAAAAGGTTCTTCTGGCTCTTACTGCTTTCCAAAACCTCAGAGAGTGGAGTCTCATTTTAAGAATGCTCTGGGTTGGCAATATTGACTTCATCACAATGTTTTCAGCTACTGAGCAATTAATTCCCAGATTCACCTACTAGGAATATACGTGATATGCTCACACTTTGCAACAGTGTTCCTTAAGGACATCCTTAATGACTGTTCAGTATCAAACTTATAGGATCCATGCTTCCTAATACCACTTGGTTACATTCAAGAGTAGATTTACATTAAAATTAGTTTCTGCAAAACCTACTGCCACCTAGAGACCTTTCATCAAATTCAAAACCAGTTTGACTCTATGCTTCTGACAGTGCCCTTTTAAGAGCTGCTTGATAACAAGTAGGAAACAGTGAGCAATCCCAGGCATGGAGACAGCAGTCTGCTTCTCTGATAAGGCTTCATTACAATAGTAACTGTATTTTGCAGCAGAGAACCCCATTCCAGTTCCAAAAAAAGTTATTTGAACCAAAATAAAAAAAAAAGTACAAAAAAGCAAACATAGGGCTCAAGGGAAGATGTGAAATATTTTCAGTGTAATATCAAAGAAAAACTAATTTTGGGCAATTTGAAGACTATTGAAAAGTGACAGCTAGAGTTGTGAGTGGAGGATGTTCTCATGTCAGTGATGCACTGGAGCACTGGCAGGGAGCTAAGAGCGGCTGCCATGGCTGCCTGCCAGTACTAATATGTACACAAAGGGTGGTGCTTCAGCTTCATCACACACAACTCGTACTGAACACACTGAAACAACAGCACTGCACAGTCCTTCAGACACTGCGCCAGGCCTGCAGAAATCTTTACAACAGTAAAAATACTTAGGGCCAACAAAAACATCATTGCACACATCTAAAACTTCAGAACGTATCAGCTTCCTGGCCAAGGGCCACAAGCCCATTGTTAAGAATGAAGAAAACTGTAGTTTAAGAAAATATTCAAGCCAACTCTATGAAATCAGAGTTGCAAATAGGATTTGGGCCTTCACTTGTCTCCATGAACACAGCATTTAATGAAGGATTCTGATGAGTGATAGTTCCTCCCCTTATTCTCTTTACTTTTGCCATGACATACTCATGGTATTCCCAGTTTCATCCTATATCTCTGATCTCCCTGCACAAGCTTTACATCACACCCTAATCTCTTTTTCTTATCTCAACAGAGATGGAAAGACTAAAATTTTGATTGAAATTTGAACCAGACCTTATTTTCAGTTCAAAACCTTCTAAAGAACTATTGCCTACAGTCCTGGTTGTGGCTAACTCTGTAAGAAAGAATATGAGGACAGTCTTCAGAAAGGTACCAGATTACTCTAGAAGATCAAAGATATTGGTGTGTTTCAAAAAAGAATCCCAAAATCTTGTTCTGATACCTTTATATCTCATATTCACCTGTTATTAGAGAAAAAATATCCCAGTAGATGAACTTTGCAAAAGATGGATCCTTCAAACAAAGCAAAAACCCTAAACCACACCAAGACAGACTTTGCAGATACATGTGTGATCTCATCATGGTTATTTAAGCTGAACATGTAAATTACTGAGTTCTTAAATTTCGGAAGGAAATCAAGGAAGAATAAAAATTGATTTAGTCATATAAATGCTGGAAGTAATAAAAGCTTCATGTGATGTTTGACCTTCTGATAAACCGTACTGCTAAAAGATTCCTAGTTTCAGAGCAGTGGTAGCTTGGTTTGACAACCAAGAGATTGCTTCCATGGCATATCCATATTTTCCTCACTAGTCTAAAGTCAAACTTTTGGGAAATGAGTCAATAGACCAAAAGGGATCCCACACATGTTTTTCCAAGCCTACATCCATCCAAAGGATGCAGTGATCCCTCTGATGTGACCCAACTAATGCAAACTGATAAATCCAGTGCATTTTATTCCTTGAAAAAGTAACGAAATAAAATCCCTATGGCTACTAGCTTTTTTTACAACACTCCTCCCTTACACAGTGGTGGGGTATATTTCACAGTCTCTTGCAAGATTTGGTCCATTATCTGTCTATTACAGGCTCTGTATTGTGCTTCTTGACAACATCTGAGAGAAGGAGGGTTGAATTGTCTTGACAAGGAGCAGGGATCAATATAGTAAAAAAGTAGAAAGTAAAAACCTACTAACAAATACAACTCAAAAAGCATTGACGCCAAACTTCTTCCTTGTTCCCAGATTATTTTGAATTCTATTTCAGCATTTTTTGCACATAGATCCTATGTCGCCACTTTCTCCAGCTGTATTTAAGAGCCAAACTCTAGTGGATTTCAACAGGGACTGTCAAAAGAAAATGAAATGTATCCCAAATACAAGCAACAGAAACAATCCTAAAAATATCCCTTAAAGATTCCAAGATATTTTGTCTCTTCTGAAGGTCAATAAAATAAAACCAAGGGCAGTAGGGTCTTCACCCTCTGAAAACTTCCTTCTAGAACTCGACCAGATCTTCCAATTTGATACTTACTTTATTTGAGGGCTTGCTAAATACTTTTAAACATGTCATTAGTGAAAGCCCTAAAGGACATGTAAAGAATAAAATGGGTTAAAATATGGGGGTGGGGGGAAGGGAAACCTGTGCAGTTAACCTTCAATCAAATATAGAAGAAGTTCAGCTTTATGATGTTGATTGAGGGATTACAGCATTGACATGTGCACACATCAAATTTTATTCTCTAAGTTGAATGACTTCAATATTGAATTTTACAAATGTTGTGAAGGTAAAGTTACGCCATGCTTTGATGTCTCTCTCTGTTATAATAAATTCCCTGAATTCACTTAGATGACCTTGATTTCTTTAATCATAAAAAAAGGGGCAAAGTTCCATCCTGCCCTTGTCTTTTAGCTCTGGCACATCACAGTTTACATAATGTCATTTCAGTTGAGAATCATCAGAATACCAAAAAAAATCTCAGTTACTAATTCAAGAATGCCCTGCCCAATCACTCTTCTATGGTAGGATTCAATACAGCAATACTCCACAGGAAAACCAACTTAAAAAATATTTTACAGCAGTTTTCTCCCCTCTTCAAAATGTCTCTCTCATGTGGACACACAAATTGCAAGAAATGATGGGAAGCCACCTCCTTTTCCCTTTGTTTCCTTCAGGATAAAGCAGACTTGCCAAACTGTAATGAAGCCTTCAGGATACTTCAGGTAATGAAGGAGAAAGGAGGAGCCTGATAAAGAGGAAGGGAAGCTCAGTATTGACCCCCTCCCTGTGTGTGGGAGCAGCCAGCAGAGGTGTTTGCCACATCAGGAGAAAACACAGCCAGAGCTCCCCCAGCTCTGTCAGGGGTTATGAGTGTGGCCAAACAGAGCCCACTCAACACAAAGGAATCTATCATGCCACCTTTGCCCAAACATACGAGTGTCATGATGCTCCTTGGCTCTGTCACTGGGCTTTAAATGCCACTGAGCCCTGCTCACAGGTCGGTACACCAGAGCCACATGTCCATACAGACCCTCACACCAAGTTCACCAGGCCAGTGACAATTTACTGCGGGGGGGGGGGGAGGGAGGGGATGTTTGGATGTTTGTTTGTTTTCCTGGGGAGTCAAGTATTCTCTATGAAGACAATTTGAAGAATGAGATGCTCACATTGCAAATCCTGATTCAGGTAAGAAATTAAATCCCACAGACATCTTTAAGACAAGCAGAAGTTTAAGTACTCTTTTACACCATACCACAATGCCTGACCACCATCATGCTTGAGATCAAAATCCTCCTGAAACCCTGCTGGTCTCCTAGTCAGGCTGTTCAGGTGAAGCCTGAAGATAAGGGTGGGCAAATGAGAGCAGGCTACTCACAGAAGGGTTTCCCTGCCACCTTTAGGGCTGGGACTGTGCCCAGCTGCAGGGGCTGCTCCATCCTGCCACCCTCCCAGCTATGCACACCACAGTGTCGCTGTCTCCGAGCCCAAATCTCACAGCCACATGCCAAGGACACAAATGATCAAACACCACTAAAACACAACATCCAAACCAGGACCTCCTTCAAGATTCATGAAGGCTTCCATTGGCAGGAGGCAGCTGGCAGTCTGAAAACCAGGAGAGCTGTTCTTAGCCTGAGTTAATCCAGCCCCCAAAGCAACACTGCCTCACTGTCAGTGGGAGCTACTGCTAACTGGGCATACTGAGGCATTCGGAAAAACAGCCTTTGTTTTTCACGCTCATTCTTTCCAAATGTTGGTGACATGTCACCCTGGAGTTGACTGCAAATATCTGACCTTAGGAAGGGCACTTTAGAGCATTTATGATGTGCTAAATAACATTGTACAGACCTGCCAGGCCATAGATTTTCTGTGCCGCACTACTGGGAAACTCGACAGTGAAAGGCAAAGCCCTCATGCTATTTCTTCCTCTCATTCAGCACTTGCCTGCCTGCAGTTGGTATCAAGAGGCTTACGGCACAAAAACCAACCACCACGACAAGAACAAAGGACAAACTGCTGCCTTAGAGCATTTCAAACACTTTTTACTTAGCTTTTACTTTTTCACTTCACAACAGATAAACCCAAGGCTTTTTGCTTTTAAAGAGAAAATAAATACACAGAAAGGCTCTTTGAAGGTCGAAGGAAAACACCCCACAGAAAACATCTTTGAATCATAAATATTTACTAAAACAAGTCTATAGCTATATATAAGGTCTTTCAGCCTGAGATTTCAAAGTACTGGTTCCCGTGGCAAGCATCATACTCTGCAGTGTTTCTTCATGCTCAACAGCATCCCCTTTTGAGCTGCCTAGTTCATGCCATGAAATACAGTAAGTTTAAAATATCCACATATCTGCTTTAATAGTTTTTTGAAACAGAGGCACACAGGTTGCACTAATGCTGGAATAACAACACTCAGGTCCAGAGCTCTCTAAATATTTACTGTGATTACAATCACTATAATAAATATTTTCCTTTGTATTGTGGTGAAAATCAGGGATACAAACAAAATAGTCCTGCAGATAAACTCAACCCCTCTATACCACAGAAGTTTTACACCAGAAAAAGTCCCATCTAACTTGTACTGTCTGATGGGCTGAAATAAACTCCAAAAGCCCAAGAACAGGCCTAAACCACAAGGTTTGGACTGGACATTAAACAGAGACAAGGTTTAGAGTGTCCACTACAGAACCCTGAACCATCAGGCACAGACCTAAAGTTCAGAAAAAAAAAAGAATTGTAGTTGTACTGGCCATTTTCAGAAAACATACACATATTATAAGACATCTCAATTCCTCTATTCCCCCCACCTGTGAACAGCCATGGAAATGTGCCACTTCATTTCCGTCACACCTTTTTTGTTGGTGTAGATAATACAGACCTTTAACACTTGCCCAGCTTTGCAGGGGTAGGTTACATTGCTTTGCTATCTTGGCAAACCTGTGGCCATTTATTTCGCTAGACATTTGTCACATGTTGCCCAAAAGCTGCTTCCCCCCAGGACATTCCTTCCGAATGAAATACCGTCTTATGCCACCCACCACAAAATGCAGAGCACAACTGCAGGGGAGAAGCACTGTCACCTCTCAGCTGCAACTGCTTCCCTTCCCAGGCTGTGGCACAGGGATTGCCTGTGGCAGCCAGAGCCTGGAGAACATCTTCATCTTATCAGCTCAGGAGGGTTTAAATTTCTGTTAGGGTCAAACTAAATTATGGCCTTCCCCTCCCCTGATTATGTATGTGGGCAGCTATTGCCTAGAGTTTAGTTTCACTGGCAAAGAAATACTCAGACTTCCTTAATGGATATGGCCATTTAACAAATTAACCTTTTTTTTTTCCCCCCATTCCTCTTTTTCCTTTTGAACATACAATGCCTTTTTTTAAAAAAAAAAAATCAAGTCTACAAGACCTGTCAGAGCATGTCATGGCTACTTAAACTCCTCCAACACACAGATCAGTAATAAAACTGCACTGTAACATGCAACAGCAGAGTGATTTATGTGCAAATTTAAATGGATTCATATGGAAAAAGCAAAAACTAGTAAGGCACCAGAGAGACAAGAGAAGTTGCACAGACTATTATGCAAAATCTGAGAAAGCAACTATTACTGGCTCAGCAACAGCAATAAAAGAAGATGCAAAAAATCCCAAAGGTTATGTCATGTGCTCTGATGTACTAAAAGTGGGTTAACTTTCTCAGACTGTACTGGCATTTTCTTGTATCCCCATAAGTCCACAATTAACCTTCTAAAATACATTTTAAAGAGTCTAAATATAGAAAAGCCTTGTAGGAGAGCTGGGGTTGTTTGCTTTTTTTCCTAGAGACAATTTGCAACATTATTTCTCATGCAATTTCAATGATTTCTGATTAATAATTTCAAAAAAATAATGTAGGGAGACAGTACTTTTTTTTTCTCTGAACTTGATAATTGTGTTGCAAGAATTGTACTATAATCTATTTTTAGTAGGCAAAAGGACCAATATATTCTAGAGAATCTGTATTATTTGTTGACTGAAATCAAATGTTCACACACTGAAGCTGTAAATTAAGAAAAAAAAATAATCCACAGCAGTTACTGAGTTTCAGATGAAGACATTAACTACTCCCAAATATAAGCAAACCTTTTTTTCAATTAGCAACTGAACAGGCCTAGCTACATATTTAAAGCAGAAAATAGAAAACATTTCCATTTGAAAATAAATTTTACAATAAGACACTTGTAAAAGTATTTGGCTTTCTAGAGGGAGAAAAGGATAATGAGAGTAAAACCACTCTAAAGAACTCAACATTACTCGTCTTGTCTTTAAAACACACAGAAAAGTTGATACTAAAAATATCCATTACCAAATAAAACTTACTTTGTGGCAGACAATGCCATCACAAAAGACGCAGAGTCACTCCAGTGTTCATTAAGACTAACCCCTGCTAAGCAAAAGTAACCTTTGGTGAGGGAAGAGGCCTGAGATCCCTTTTAAATACAGGTTATCACTTTGATTGTTTTCAGCTGCTGCAACTCTACATAGCACAGGTGATTTCAATTCCCCTGGATCTGAGGAAGCTCATTTTGAGTTACAGCACCTGCGGACACTCCTGTAGAGATGTTTACTCATGGAGACCTAGTGCAGCAAAGCGTTTTGGGAATGAGGGCAGGGTGCACAGGTGTAAGTCAGAAGCCGATCAGAGACCACGGGGATGGCTAGAAACCGAAGTAATTTGTGCAGTTCAGTTCCTGCTCACACTTGCTTTGCAAATGTCTTCCTTGCCTCAAAATCTGTGCTTTGTTGCCTTTTAAGAGAATTGTTGCATTTCTCCAGAGAACTAGGTAGGAAAAGAAGGCAAGGAAATTTTAAGTACTTCTCCCTCCCCATTGATTGAACTACAGACACCACAACACAGTGTTCTAGAAGATACAAAGCCTCTGTTTGCTTCTGGGAGCTTCCCTGGTCTGATTTTATGCACAAAATTGCCAAATTTGCCAAAATTCTTTGCTAGGAACACAGCTGTCTTAGGCTTACTAGGATGCAAGTGACTCTAGAAGTGTTTGGTTTGTTCCATCAAATGGCCCTGCTATCCCTTACCCAGAAATTAGCTTTCTTGTTTTCTTAAGTGACTTTAATGATGTTCAAAACACCTAGAAGGTTTTAATGTTTATATGAAACTCTACAAATAACACTAACACAAAAGATGTCTTGTTACATTTCAATAAACAAAAGGCATCCGAGGCTGAGTGATCCATTCTGCCTGCAATTATCTTGGTGTAAATGAAGGAGTGGGGGTGTTCACATAACATGACCAAATGGTAGCCTTGATCTGATCAGATTAACTGAGAACAGAATTTGGCCTACAGCTACAAAGTGTTCAAGTTGAAAAGTCTAGCTTTATCCTCCCAGGCAGTCTGCACTGCACAGACAAATGCAATAACATGTAGATTTGGCAAACAATGTACTACTGGAGAGGGAAATGTCCCAGAGCAGCCCGCAATAACAAATTGTCACTGTTCAGGCTAATAAGAACAAGCACTTTACAAAGTTGACATGGAGAACTAGACTGATCTTACATGGTAGCAGGTGACAGCAGCGACAGAGACATTTATGGAATTTGGAACAGTACATTGAACAAGGGGACCGCCATCCTCCCACTGTGAGAGTGCCTTAGGCTGTACACAGAAGCATCAGGCTTTAATCTCCTCCATATTGCTCAGAACTGAGACCATAATCAGTACTAGATAAAGAGGTATTTTCATATTTGTTTATATTCTAGATGGCAGAGAAACACATGCCATCATTTGAAGCCTTAGAAATCAGATGTGCTGGGGGTTTCATGCATATGTCACCAAGCATTAAAGAAAAGTATTGCTTGCTAATTTGCTAAAAGCTATGCCAGGCAGTTATAAAACAACTTTATAATCATCTGTTTGTGGTGACTGCTCCTTTTCTCTTTGATGCTGCATCCCAGATAGTACCCGACAGCAGAAAACCTTGTGGGATCATCATTCTGCTGTGTACCTAGAGTTCATCTGCTTGTTTTTCTTTCACAAGCAGTAAGCCAAGCCTTTTTCTCACTCATTTCTTACCCACGGTGTCCATTAATTTCACTGATCTTATAGAGCAGAGTAGAAGAGTGAGAAAGGAAATTTCTTACCATAGAAGACTTGAAAAGACCATCACTCCTTCATATCTGAATGAGAAGTTAAGAGAGGATAAGAACAAGGATGTGAATCAGGAATGAGGGAGGAATGTTTTGTTCATGGTTAGACAAGCACAAATGGAATGGCTAAAGGTTATAAATGTTTGCATTTTTTAATAGGGTGCTGAAAGGCATTTTTCAGATAAATATAGACATAAAGTACATGCTTTGAGGAGCTCACGATCCAAACATTAGATTTTGGGCAACTGTTCAGGAAGACTGTCCTTCACGTTTCCCTAAAACAAAAAGATCCTTCTGAACAACTGTTAGTTGTTCAAGAACTAAGAGCTGATCTGTTCTTTTGCCCCTCTGACCTGGGCTAGTGAATGCAGCAGTCGGACATGCGTGCAGTGCAGCAGTGCCCTCCCACAGTGTGCCCGAGGAAGCCACACAGACTGGAACTCGCAGAGGGCCCTCTGTAAGGCCAACTCTGTAAGCCAGCCTGAAGGGGCCTAGTTAGTGCAGAATGCTTCTCGTGCACCAATACAGTATGGGATACCTAGTCTTTCAGGTCTGCTTCCAATTTACTGACTGGGACAGCAGCAAATGATCTTGATCTAAAAAGACTAGTGTGGTGGGTTTCTGCTAAGTCTGAGAAACTGAATCTCTTTCCAAAGTGGTGTCACTCCTAATTACATTCTCTGGGACACACATAAAAAAGTTCCTAGGTTTATGCCAAGAGGCATTTCCTATTTCTCAACCCCAGTATTCATAATCCTTCTTCGACCAAAAGTTAAGTTTAGTGGGTGCCTTTAGTTTAAGAGCATAAGAAAGGCCATAATAGTTCAAAGAAAATGTCCCATCTAGCTCTATTAGGGCTGTCCCCTGGGAATCAGCAGTACATGTGTAGGGAAAAAAGTGAGACAATAAGCCCATAGCATGATTTTTTCGTCTATAAACTGTACAAGCTTCTAAGAGTCAGTGACTCAGGGGCCACCAGAGCTGGAGGATGCCTTTAGACCAGTTTGACAGCAATGGACTGATCTCCGAGCTCAATATGAACACGATAAGCTTAGCACTAGAGTTAGGATCAGATCTGGCATTATTCACCATGACCATGTGTATATTAATTGACATTAACATTTCCTACCTCATCTGTGGGCTATGAACACCAACTGCAGAGGTTGTATTTCACTGCTTAATGCAAGTGAATGACACATATTTATCTAGCTCACCTTGACTTTGTTGTTTTGAGGTAATGTATAATCTTTCTTGCTTGTAAGAGTTCACAGACCTGTGGCATAAAAGTTTTCATCATCACATATGCTCTTAATGAGCAACTCAAGCGCTTGAGAAAACAGAGCCTGCTTGGCAGCCATAAACAGCCATCACTCTCAGACCCTTGTCTGGTGGCTCAGCGATGTGGTATTTAGCACACTCACCATACAGCCAAAGGAAGCACAGTTACCAATGTGGCATTTGGGTCACAAGACAGCTTGCAAAACTAAAGGAGAGCACCAGCAGTGTGATGTGTTCCCTTCACTGTGTACAGCATCTGTATGGGCTCCTATAAGTACTTCTGCTGTCATTTTAAGTGGAGTCAAGGTCTTGTTTGTCTTGGGTTAATTTTAAGTTCGGAACAAGAAGAATAAATTGCAATTTCCTTCTTTCACCCTATTTCACTGTGTCACAATCCCATGCACACTTACCAAGTCTAATACTTGGCATGGTTCCCTTCTCCTGACTCTTCAGCAAGGAAACTTTTCAGAAGAAAGCCTGACACAGATACCTCCAGAGTAGAAGCATTAATGCTATTCAGTTACGCATGGTTCCAGGGGATGAGCACTGCACAAGTGCCTGAAAGTCACTCACTGGCAGTAACAAACTCTCAGAGATATCAATATCCCTTCAGACACTTGAGATGCCTTCATTAGCATTTGCTGCCTGCAGGGAGAGAACTGTCTGGCATTGGTTGGCACATGGGACCCAAAGAGATTATAATGCCAAATCTTTAAAATAATACATTTTCTGTCATTAGTTTAGATGATCTTTGAGTCAATACAAGCCTGGAAAATATATATTAACTGTAACTTCAGCAAATTCTTTTGTAAGATAACAGAGATAACCTTTTCTACTTATTAACTAACTTCACCATGTCTTGGAAGTATTTAGTTGAATTTAACCTTCTTGAATTATTTGGGTTCCTTATTCTTATAAATATTTATACTCAGCATGAATCCAAGACAGTGTCTCCATCTAAAAATAGCATTCTGATTTGTGGCTTTGCAAACATGAGTTGAGAAGTCAGAGCATTACAAACTAAATACAGAAAGTGTGTGTAATTACGCTCATTAAAACACTCTGAGTGGAAAATTTCATTTCCTTGGGATACAAGAGAAAGCAGGGCAGACACCCCCTGGATCCTGGTTGCAAGCTACTCTTAAGAAGACCATGTAATCCCACATTTCTAGTAATTTGCTCAGACTTTGAGGGACTTCCCTCTAGCCCTAAAGCAACAACCCGCCCATAGAGAGCTGAGGCAGATCCACGGCCACTTCCTAAGCCCCTGTAAAATTACTCCCTGGGTTTCTGAAGGCTAGTGGTCTGGGCTTCCAAGTGTCAGAGTTGGAATTCGAAAAATGTTATGGAAAAGCTCTAAGCAGGACATTTAGACTTCTGGTCTTCCAAGATTTCATTGTTTAAAAAGCAATCTGCTTGACTGCAAGCTGAATATTTGGTGTTGTCACTCGATGGATTCTGACTACAAGTGGGATCTGGAAGCTGAAGCATAAATGAAAACATAACCATCCCATAGCTGCTAATGTGTCTGATATTCTGCAGCTGCCTTCATGAGAATGGACATTTTACTTTCTTTCTACAACTCTCCTGCTTTGGTTTTAAAATCATAAATCCTCAGTACACATTTTCTGTCCCACACATTTAAGCTTCCTCCTTTTCCCCTCCAAGCACCTTCATATGTTGTTTCCCAAAGAACTGTTTCTGCCCTACTGAATGAGGGGGACCACAATCCTTTTCACTTCTCTGAATGAAAGCAGGAAGAACTCCTCTGGTGATGTTTATTCAGCTGTGAAACCATCTTCTAGAGGAAGTAGCAGAATTGCTAATACCTGAGTCATTTTATCACCATACCCAAAGTACTGCAGTACTAGCAAAGTAGAACTGATCCTGTTTTGTCAAAAACCTCCAAATTCCTGCTCCCTTGTCTGAAAAATGTAAACTAAAATACAAATCAATAAAACAGAAGTTGTGCATCATTCTTCTTACTAGGTAATAAATGCTTTGTCAAGCTTCTGATTTTTTTTCTTTCCCAACTCATGTTCCATGGAAACTTGCTCAGTTTGTTTTTCCTCTTGATAAGGTGACTCTGTGCAGGAGGCTTAGAATAACGGATTTGAATTTAACAGCTTTAATCCTCCAGCACACTTTCCCTCTAAGTACTTAATTATAAACCTGATCTTCTTGGTAAACTTCTCTCTTCCATTTTCAGGATGTCAGATAAGTTTTTAATAAATTTACTCATTTCTCTGGCACATATATGTATCCACAGGAAAAAAGGCATAAGCAGCAGAAGCAATGGAACAGTAGAAGCAATCACAGTCTAGTACACATGTGTACTATAGCACTTCTGCTGAATCAAAACTTTTTGGCCTGGAGCAGAAGCAGAGATAAAAGATGGCAGATGTTGAATCAGATTCAGATGGCTCCATAATGCCCTTTGCCAGAAGTTTTCTCATGGTGTCGTGTCACCCATTCTCCACGCGGCGTGACAGCCATCCAAAGGAGGGTGCCCTTACTGACTGGTCAACCTGTAAAAGAAGTGTTAGTGCTCTTCTTCCTGAATTGCTGGCACTGCAGTGGGACACACTGCAATAACCTACATATTAAAGCTTTTTAATTAATTTCACGTTGTGAATGCAGAAAGTTTAGATTATCTCTAATTTTTTCAATTTGAATTTTCAGAGTAAGAAACATCCCCCCATTCTGCACTTGCTCAACCAATTCAGGCTTGAAATGGTTAACTTCTCCAAAAAAAAAAAAAAAAAAAAAAAAAAGGCATTTTTCCTTCTGGGCTTCCTCTCTATAGCTGAAACTGAAAACAGAAGGGCCAGAACACCACAATAAAGGCTGCTCTTACTGTATTTTTGAACCGACTAGAAGAGACAGGAAGATCAAGAAACCCTGTGAGAGATAATAAAAGACAAGTACTTAAAAACTGAATTGTGATGTGGCCACCAGAAATACCACTCTGAGAACCAAAAATACTCACAAGTGCATCCCTAGAGGATGGACTGCCAAGCCCTGGCTCAGCAACTCTGCTCTTTTTTTTAAGATAGATTATGCAAGAATTTACTGTGAGCACATGGAAGGAAAACCCAGCAGTGGCTTTTGTCAAGCATCAGGCTATCATGAAAATCTAGGAATTACCATATTAGATTAGGCTATGCCTCCTATCAAATTCCTCTTAGTAGTCATTAGCCCCAGATGCTCCAGAGGAGGCTGAGACAGTTCTAGTATATCATATTCCCCAGGAGACCTCCCCCTCTGCCTGTTTCTCAGAGCCAGAGTTTGAGTAAAGCATGAAGCACCGGGGAAGGGCTGCCTCTCTCTGGGCTCCAAAGAGCTCTGAGGAAACGCATGTAACTTGGCCCATAAGTGGTAGGTCTCTGGATCTTTTCAGAGTAATTCAGGGTTAGCTCTAGTCCAAAGAACATTTCATTTGTAAATGTTTTTAATAAAGCAATGGAAGCCACCCACATCCTGCTGGGACAGTACGAGTTTGTGTTTCTAAGCTCTTGAACCACTTCAGCAAAAAACTGATGCACACCAGAATCCTTTTAAATGTCATATCAGGCAGTAAGTGACATTTGGCATGGTGAACTAATTAGTTTCTTAGTTATCCAACTAATTCTTTTTCTATGAGCACACAAGAGTAGCCCCAGCTCAAATGTTTATGCAAGATGAGTGCACAGCCCTGTTTTTCTCTATTACCTTTTGAGAGGCATCAAGGCAGCCTCAGGCAGGCCTCTGTCTCCTTGGGAACGTCACTGGGGAGCTGTACCACTTCAGACTTCTTCAAAATAGGAAAGCATTTCAAAACCAACCACACACTTTAATTACTGGCAATTAGAAATTCCCGGGTTTGTGTGTTTACAGCTGAAAAATGTTAATGTGTGCCAGTTGTGTCAGAAAGTTTGATTAAGCTCTTGAAACTGAACTTGGAAAACTTAAAACGCTGCAAAGACTCTGATCACAGTATCTTGGGGGGCTTACAAAAGTGACATGTAGAAGTCAGAACTGCTTTAATAGTCTCCTCACTGTTCCCAGTGGACCACAGCTTGCCTTGCAAAGACACACACCCAACATAGTTGGCAGGAGAGATTTCTATCTGGCAGTTTTACGAAGACTAAGCAGCATCTTAATCATATCTAAAGTCACTATCTGAATGGAGAACTGGACTTACAACTGAGGTTCCGATGAATATGCCCGATGTGAGTGGGGTTTCATAGGAGCAACTGTGAGGCTGCTAAAGGCTGCTAAAGGTGAGGCTGTTCATGTGCACTGATTTTCCAGCATACAGCAGAGCTGTGTTAGTAGGGTTTTTTAGCAAATTAAAGACTGCAAGAAACAGCATCAATAAGAAAGTGATGTTAGACTACGTTCATAAGGAAAATACAAAGAGAACAAAAGGTACTTTTTCCTGGCCTAACAGAGATGATATTTCCATAGACATGTAAGGCTGATGATGAATTCTTGCTACAGAGCTCTCCATGTGTCATAAAATATGAGCAATAAAATAAAGTCAAAGAATTGAAAAGACAAATGACAAGCCTCTGTGCATCATTAATGAATGATGAGGGTAGAAAGGCAGAAGATAACCCTCCATGCATATAATAATGATGTCTTTGACTGGTGGTGCTTCTCTACGCCTGCACGTTTAATAAGATGTGTTAGAATTAAAAATTTAAAAATCAAGTCCATGTGCTCCATAAAATATGAGGAAAGAAGCAACTCCAGCCTAAGTTAAGATCTTAGCATTGTACATCCTATTAAAGAAGGAGATGTGTTGATTTATGCAAATACTCATAAATGAAGCATGACGGTATTCTAATTCTGATAACAAACCAAGTCATACAGTCAGTAATCTCATGACTCATTAAAGGAAGAATTTTGATACTTAGCAAAGAGCTGGAAGTGCACAGGAAACCACCTGTTATTGTATCAAGTGACCTTTTGTCAGCTTCTTTATATGCCAAGCTGCTACAGACACCACGCAAACCAGTAGGGTTCTGTATTTTTTCCTGAATAACATGGATTAATGAGAAGACACCAAGAGTTCATGCTTTGCTCGTAACACTGTCCATTGCAAAGGAACTGAACACACTATTTAATGAGCAAACCTACATGCTACAGCCCTTTCAGCATCACAGGTACTTCCTAATGGAGAAATGAAAGTCTGGGATGTGGCTAAACCCTGGGACAGAAGGCCCCTGACTCACATTAACAACCACTTAGCAAGTGGTTTTCACTCAAATCACCAACAACACAGCAGTTAGACCACAACAGCTTTGATTTCATTATTACTTCCAGTGCTAAACGTTCAGACCAAATTTGCAGAAACAACTAATTATGCAGAAACAACTAATTAATATCTGAATTATTTTGTACTCTGACCTCACCAACAATTTTAAAAAAATTAGTTAGAAAAAGTGCTAGTCATAGATTTTTCCTGTAGTAAAGTAACCAGGAGTAGTAATAGCATGACCACACTGGCACAGAGATGCCATTGCAGGGAGCTTCATACAAGAGCAAGCTGTGCCTCTGAAGGGGCAGAAAGAGGAGCTTGTGTGTGCAGCCACATGATGGGCTGAAGCTGAAGCCCTGGAGGAAAAACACACCATAAAACAAGCAACAGAGTAGGACCATGTCACACCTTTTAAAAAGAAAGACCCACAATCCATCATGATATCTCCCTACCTTGACACACTTTTTTCTACAAACACCATTAACAACTCTCTTTGACCACCCCACCCCCATCCCACCCCAACTTTGTTTGAAGTTAAAAATGAGGAAAATGTGCTTTAATGAACCATTAGTGTCTCTCAATATCTTCCAGGCTAAGTCTACTCAATTTATGAGGCAAGGGATTTTCTTCTCTCCTTTTTTCTTTTTTCCCATGCTCCCAGCTCTGAAAATGCAACCTGGTATCAGAAGTCTGATGGTAAGGGCTCAAATATCATCACCAATAATAAAAATCTGGTAACTGAAATTTACCTGAGAGTGATGCTGTTAATGTTCCAGACAGAGCAGAAACCAGCCCACTTTCCCACAACTATATTGTCTCTTAATTGCTGGCAATAATAAAAGCTCAATTCCATTAAGTAAGCAGATATGTCAGACATATGGGGAGCAGGTCTAGGGGGCAAGTGCCATTGTTTTATAGTCATTTCCCTCACTGTAATGGCATTTAAGAAGAAGTTATTTGTAGTGTGTAAACTAAGAGACATGCACGTGGGCATTGTGTGAGGCAGATGGGCTCAGAAAAGCATCTGGCTTCTATACAATAGAAATCTTAAACTTTAAAGCAATTAAAGGTCTTTAAAGTAAGGAACCCTGTCCCATTCACCAGAGAAGAGAATGACCAACATTCCAAGGTCTACAAGAGGAAGAATCCATCATCAAAACTTCCAGGAGTAAAACACCAGCTATTTGTTTTACTGTACTTGAAAAGTTCTTGGTCAAAACAAATAGGTTTTAAAGAACTCATAATGTCAAGGTCCTTCGGCAATTTTCCTTGGACATTCCAGTGTGCTACATAATGGCAACAAAAATATTTTAGCATTACATTCAACACAAAGAGGATTGTAAATGATCTTTTCTCATGGTTCACAAATGGGTAAGAGGAGAGGGAGTACCTTTTGCCCACAGAGGCTGGGAGAGAGAGAAGTGTCACTGAGCTGTATGAGAAAAGGTTCTGCCCATGCTCCAGAGAGCACATTACACATCTAAATATACATTGTGGCACAGCTTTCCCAATATGAAGCAAGTAACACACTCCACATCTAGTATGCTATACCAGTAAGAGAGAAATTACTTTTCCACAGAGTCTTGCCTTTTCCCACTTTTATTGTAGCAGTGTCCTAACACTAGGCAAGGTGACTTGGCCAGCCATAACTTCTTGTCTGGTGGAAGTGAAATGCAGAATGAATGCAGTAAACTTTAAATCCAAGGATTGGTGTCATGGGAGAGAAAAAGGCAAACTTCTTATAAGGGATCTTGGAGAATGGTAAGTAAGAGCTGTACTGAAATCATATTTTTAAATTATTTTTATCCAGTTGAATGACAGAGCTTGTCACTTCTATGTAGTATAAATGACTGAATAGTTGGTATGAGCAATAGTATCATGGCAGACTGAGGCAAGGCAAGATTTGATTCTTAGCTCTGCAACCAATTCATGCAGATAAATCATTCAAAGTCTTTGTGCTTTGACTTTCCCATCTGAGAAAGGAGATATTCAGCTTAGTTCACAGAGGTGTTGAAATGTTGATCATTTTTATGCACACAGCAATGTGAACTCATTGGGTGAAAGGTGCTTTGAAAGTATTAAATATTCTTCTTGCTGTTATGCCTGCTTTCCTCTTCATACTGTGTATGAGTAGTGCTATTCTTTTGACTGAACTTCAGCCTATTAGAATTTGACAATATAGAATTTACATTCTTTGCAATGATAAATGCATTTAATTTTCTTCAAGCAAATACATTCCAATCCAGCCTTTAAGCATAAGACTAATCTCTTTTGTTTCACATGACTATTGAGTAAAAACAAGTGCTCAAGTGCTCTGTCAAACTGAGGATATAAGAGTTTTTGAAAGAATAAGCAGCAATTGGCAGTTGATCTCTGTGATTTGAAAAAAGTTCTCTTACAAATCTTGGAGAAATCATCAATAGTTTGATTGCTATCCCACCAAAATTTATGAGGTGTAGCATCTAGACCCCAAACAAATATGATAATAGATTAATTTCCCATCATAGTCTTGATTATTCCTATAGAACAGCAATATTCCCTGTTACTTCTGGTTCTGACTTTGGAGGGGAAAGCAACATTAAATACAAGTCTAGGAATTCTGAGGGAAGAGGAAGAGTCTTCCCTTCACCATCCTCACACGGACTGTTGGGTTTTTTTCTGCATTTTTTTCAGGTGTGGTGCATTTCTTACAACTATGAGAATCTAATATACCAACTGTGTCTCTGACCATTTCTGCTCTCTTCCTGTTTTTCACATCAGCAGTGGTTTTATTCCTTACACAATCAAAACATGGATCCAGGGTATAAGGAGGTGTGTACAGCCTATGAGCTATAAGTCATGGATCACTCTAGAGTACATGCAGTGTATACATGCTTATTTCATTGATTCTGATCTGTACAGTCCTATCAATAACAAATGATTGCTACAAATCAGTTCTCATGCTATCTGCATGAGAAGTAATATAACCAGAGTACTATAAAGTAATATAAACAGAGCTCACTTACACTGCCTTTCCTGAGATGTTGTATTGGGTCACTATGAAATGCTACAGATTATTAGGATTTCATCTGACTTCAGAGGCAGAGGGTTACCTTCCCTTTTCCATATGGTGTTGGGTTGATTCTTGGAATGATGTCCTCAGCTTTATTGAAAAGACAGACCTGATGAACTTCAGTGAAACAAATGAAAATGGAAGTTTCTGTGCATACGAGCTAATGTACCTATGAAATAGCAAGACTGAATTAATGATCAACATTCTTGAATTCTGATGGGCAAATATAGAGCTTTTCCATCTGGAGCAGAGAACTGGAAGAGCTAATGTGTAAAAATCTCCAGTGGACATGCAATGCAAGACCTAATCAAGCTGGGAGACTTGAAGAGCCTTCCTTCCCTCAAACTTAGGTATTATCAAGGTAAGCAGAAGTTAAATTCTGTCATCAGGAAAGGTATTTGATCAGTTCTTATAGAAATAGGGTTAAGATTAACTTAAAATTAGCAGCAGCAAATGCTGAGTGTTACTGTGCTCTGAAAGGGGTGCTGGACAGGTAGGATTGATCTTGGATCAGGAGTGTGGAAAAGCTTCTTGTCCCAATTGGTGAGATCTCTGTACATCAAAAGAAATAGCAAATCACTTACTTCATTCCCTAAAGAAGCCTAATGTCCTACCTCCCCCTTGGGAACTCAGAAGGTTGTTTTTTAAGGTTACAGATTTCTGCTCTGTGAAGTACCTGAGAGAGATTTGTAGATTCCAGGTACAAGCACCAGAGGAGTGAGAAAAGGCTCAGTAAAGCAGCATCCAGAATGAAATCCCTGTTCTGGGTAAAGCATCATGGCTCATCTCAGGTGACATGTGGCCTGCTATTCCCAAAGATACTCAGGAGATCAAACAAAAAAACCCAGTCAGCTACAACTGCTGAAGTTGCAAAGATGCTCAATGTGAAGAGCTGAAAGCAAGACAACTCAATGCATTTAAAGCATATCCATTCCTGGAATAGGAAGATGGCTCCATCACAGATGGTAATGCTAAAAAAAAAAGTAAGGAAAATAGAAAAAAAAAATACTCTACAGTTGCATCATAGAAAATGGCATATTTTCAGTAATGCTTGTTAATCCATCACTGTACACTGAAGTTCCCACTGCTTATTTTACTATCATCAGAAAAACATGTATTGATTTACTTATGATCTAAATTTCCAATCCAAATCTTTGTCTATTACATCACAGCAGACAGGGGAGGCTAGGAAATACAGAAATGAAACCAAAGTAAATCTTCATTTAAATTTCAGAGTAAAACCTTAAGCACTTTATTCTTTGAAACAGAAAAAAAAAATACATGATGCAGATTTTGTGTGCAGCAGTAGTCATACTGTTTAATATCATTTTAAAATCAGGAAAAAAATCCCATAAACTTGTGTAAATGTCCCTAGAATCTGTATTCCTGACAGGAAAATGCAGACAGGCTGAACAGTCCATCAAGCTGCCTCTGGAAGCAGTTGAGCCATTTATTTGCCCTGTATTAATAATGGTCAAGTATGAAAGAAATTAACGGCTCATAAAAAGCATAGGAAGAGTAATAAAAATGTTGAAAGACAAAAAATTGGAACTTAATCCCTTTACAGAAACATTCTCTCTGCCCATTAAGATGCTGCCTTTATGCAGCCATTCCCATTAGGAGCTAACACAGCCCATGAAGGACAGGCAGGGGATGCCGCTCGTTCAGGTTTCCACTCTAATGGAGCTCTCCCTTTGAACTCGATACCTCCCATGGAAGCACTGAGGGCCAGGAGGGTTTCCTCACTGCTCCCCCCTGGGATTCCCAGGGTGCCCTTCCCTTTTTGGCCTCTTTGGCGTCTTTGAGGTTGTGATTCTGTTCCCGAGATCTCCGGAATGAACCAATGCCTGGTACGGCTTGTTAAAGGAAGAGAAGCTGCCCTTGCTACCCAATTATAGCAGAAAGGGAGCCACGAGCTGCTTTCCTGAAGAGCCTCCTCAAACAGCTCCTGTCCCATGTGCAGAGCCAGGAACGGTGTGGACAGTCGGGTGTAGACACTGAGCTGAGTTCTGCACACCAGAGCTTGAAAACAAGCCAAAGCTTTTCTAGGATGATGCCATGAAACACGGCTCAACCCGAGGAGACTCTGCAATTAGGTGACATTTACTTGGGTTTAGCATTCTCAAAGCTCAGCCTCAGCTGCCCTAACAATGGCTGGACCTGCACAAACAGCCCATACAGACTCATATACAAATATATCTGCCAGCCAAACAGCCTTAAACAATCAAATGTGAGGAATAATTTGCTCCAGCAAATTGACAATAAAAACAAACCCTCCAGATAAAAATCCCCCATGATTGTGCCCAGGAATTCCATTTTAACAGTTCAAAAATTGTAGTTTTAGCACATGGTAGAAGCACTATGTGAAAGGTTAATAATATAAAACCAATGAACTTTTTGCAACATTACCAAGAGCAACCACTGAAAAAATCAAGTAACGTCTCCTTTCCAGGGAAGCTATTTTATATTTATAAGATATATTTCTATTTATGTTTACATTTAAGAAGTTATTGCCACTGTAAAGATGATAACTATGAATGGCTGAATGATGTTCAATGTTCAATGAAAGACATTTTTCAGAAACAACTGCAAAATTGTGAATTGTATTTTCTTCCAGTTAAACCCTTTCTAGAGCTACTAAATAAGATATTTCAGAATTTTTGCTAGCTTGCAGTGACTAATTTATTCAAATGCAGTTTTTGCCATTATTCATCTCCCTGTCAAGGCAATTTTTTTGAAAGATCTTGATGTGACTTATTGACCAATTTCCCTTAACTCTATTAAATTGTAAATTTTGTTTAATTTATTGGCTTTTGTACATGCAGTAGGTAGTTATTCTTGCTGGTTAGTTTTGTTTGACTGTTTGTTTATGATGGTGAGATCACAGATTGGCCTCCATACACAGGATGGGGAAATTTGGCAAGCCCCAAACAATCAGCTAGTCCCACAGAAAGGAAGACCCATCCCTCAACAGACCAGATAAGATGATAAAACTTAAAATACAACCAACAATTGTAAAATCAAAGCCACCAATGTCCTCTAAATCTTTACCCATAGCAGACAGAGGAACTAGCGAGACCATGAAGTCCATTCCATGAACTTCATGGGAGTCACTGCATTAGTGGGGTAGCAGTATAAGTTCCCTAGATAAAAAACATACAAGAAATTTAGGTGAATCAAAGTATATATTAAGATCAAATAAACTGAAATAAAATCAAATATCATAAGAAAACCGTGCTGTCTGGTATGACAGAGTTAATCTACAGCAATAAATTCTGCTATATGTTTACTTAAGTCCAGTTATCCTAACACAGGCCAGAAAGACATGCACTTGATCAGTGCATCAGGCAGAACTCTACAAAATTCCCTGAGCATCTCCTGCATTGTCCAAGTGAAAGCACAGCTTCAGTTTCCCTTAATGTGAAATCAGAATTCTCTTACTGCCTTGACAAGAGTCCTGGAGTGAGTACCTGAACCATACACAGCATGTCCTTTTTTTTCCCTATCAATACAAACATTTAAAATACATGAGGATTTTAGTGGAGGAAATTAGAGCAGGAGGGGGAACCAAATGACTGCAGACCCCTTGACCTTACCATTTTTCTAGAGTCTATAACAACAGGGACCTCTCTGTTTTCTGTGTGTGGTTTTGTTTTGTTTTTTAAAAAAAAAGCCCATTCTATTTTCTGAGTCTGCTGGGATGAAATGGAATTTGCATTCAGCAACCATCACCAGTGGTCAGAGGGAATCACTGTCTTCATCAAAGATTGTGCACTTTAAATCCTTTGCTAGATCAACTGCCATATATTTGATTTTAATTAAAGTCCTGTCATGAATTATAAAAGACCATATCTTCAAAGTCATTAATTAAGGCCCCTCGGTGTCTGAATACTAACACCACAATGACAAGTGAGATGTACAGTGCCTATCAACAAGCAGCTGCCGGGCAGCAGCAGCAAAGCAAGCAGAACTATTATTCTGACAAGTTCAGGATTGCACTTGCTGATTGTTACAGCAAAGAGATCTCTCATGAATACAATCAGAACAGCAGTGGGGAATAGTCAATCCTTGGCATGGCACTGTTTGTAAGTAATGTGCCTCTTCCCAGAATTTGAGAAATGGGTCACTCAGTGCAGTATTCCTTAGGGTTTGTCTCTGAAATGTGAAAAGCAGAAATGCCACAGCTCTGTGCTACAGGGTTTAGGAGCTGATCATGCAACCACATCAGTTTAGCTCTTGCTCTTAGTGTGTGGGTAGTAGTGGCCACCTTACTAGCTCAGGGCTGGATCCCATCATCTTTACTGACATGTTACACTGCAAGGTGCCTCACAGAGATCACCAGGCCCATCGACAATACATGACACAAGGCAACACTACTGTGCATGGCAGGATCTGTCCCTGGATACTGATGGTCATGCTCAGTTTACTAAGCTTATCCAAATACAGCAGCATCAAGATTTTATTCTTCTGCCGAGCCACCAGCATGTGGAGTTTGCTTTAAAGACAAATTAGTTCTGCACCTTGTATCCACAAGGTCTAGTTCTTTTTCAAACAGATAAGCCATTGATCAGATGTACCTCCCTACCCTACAAGTAGCACCACATGGGTTTTTTTAGACACCTTACAAAAGCAGTATGAAATAACATAAAACAACTCAGTGGCTTTCATATGCTGCAACTAGCTCGGCAAATTCCATGGTCAGTGATAACCCCATTTGTAAATCACCATGGAATTGGATGCTTGAAAATACGAGGAAGAGCCAATATGTGAAAAGGGAGAAAAAGATCAAACATCAAATTGTGTACTAAGAGTTATCACATTCTTCTTTGAAATAATACAAACTGATGCACTTCTTTAAGTTTTAAGCCAGGTGCTTGGGTTTTCATTAGAAATGCCTCAGGTTTTCTGTTCCCTTTACTGATGCTTGACCCTCAGAGAATATTGAAAACTCAAAACTAAAAAATCCTTACGAAAAATCAGCTCAGCTCATTTTCCAAAATAAAGGTTTCCTCTTACTCCTCTGCAGCTTTTTCTCCCATCAGTGCTGAGGAGCATCCTGAACTCTTTTTTCTCTCCTCAAACCACTGGTGTGTGGGCAGCCACAAGGAATTCCAGTAGGGATTGCCTTATACTGTGGTCCATTTATGCCCATTTAGGAATATCTCCCCACTCACACCCCTTGCAGTATTAAACTATGTCATTTTTAGTGAAAGCACTAGATTTGACATTCTACTGGCATAATTTTCACTGAAGAAACATTCCAATTAGTGACCTTAACAGTTAGTAGGTCAGGCAGATATTACTTCCTATAAGCAGTCGCTAAATGGACACACTTAAAATACCTGGGGTTTTATTATATCCAGTGTCTGCCTGAAATTCACAGATGACAAGCAGCCCATAATCATCTTCAAACAAAAGTGTTTGAAGTTAGTTTCTAACTAAATTCACAAAGGCTTTATGATTTCTGAACCAGCTCTCTAGCAGAACGCTCAACAGCAATGAGGAATCAGAACACATCAAGTTCAAGTTACAAGAACTCATCAGATGTCACTCTATCCTTCCAGGTACTTAAACCCAAAATAGTTAAAACAGGTCAGAGTGAAACTGGGAAAATGTGTAGGGATGAGAGATAAAGTTATAAAAGGATTCTGCATTTTAAACCTTCTCTAGACTATCCGGCAGCATTAAGAAGTCTCAAAGAAGTTTGTCCTGGTGGCATACGTAGACTTGGCCTGGGCTTTTGCCCAAAGTAGTTCAGTGTATTTCCGCTGAACTAATTCACCCAACAGAAGCTCTGCAATGACAATTAACACCAGCTGAAGACACAAGCAGGAATTTCTGGTTCAGGCAGAAGCATAATGAACAAATGCAATGGAAAAATGCTTTGTCGAGAGTAACAGATTTACTTAAAATTCATTTCTAATTTAGTAGCAAGCTAACAAATTAAATCCCTGTGTCAACCAAACTTCACGTCCTTAGAACCTAACTTCCCAAAATAAAAGAGAGATGAGAGAAACCAAAGCTAAAATATAATTGCTACCTTAAATGCTGAAAAATCACATCTGGTACCAACTGTTGATCCTTCGTCAACAACAGTGTCCTGCTCTCACCCCCTCGTGCACACACACGCTGATTTCCAACAGTTTAAAGACTCCCTCATGTGGTGGTCAGATATGGTGAATTAGATCACTGGAGTCTGAGCCAGACACTGAGCAAGCAGAGCACAGCCAGATAGGACATGAGGTGGATGTTTAAAGCTTACCTTCTGTTGGGATCAACCCTTCAACATACAGGGCTTAGATAAGCTCACTTGCCTGCAATACAAATGAGTTCTCACTAAAGTTATTAATCCTTTTAAACTCCAGTGGGGACTGCTGTGACTAACCACTGCTTCCTGGAGATAACTTCACTAAAACAGATAAACTGCTAATATCATGCATCCCTCTGTTCCTACAGGGACACACGTCCCATCCGTCAACTGCAGGAGACATCCACTATTTCTGCTATAGGCACTGAATGGCAGGTACTTGGAGCTTAGTGAATGGCCAGTGCCAAACAAAAAGGATGTAGTCCCTTAGTATATCAATACTGTTACTCATGCAGATGGTCCATCTTCAGCAGAGGTACCACTAAGTAAGAGCAGTGAGTAGATAAATGATTCCTACACACCTCGGTTTCAGTGGGGCCTCAGTCTGGCACCACACTGGTAGCCTTTCTACCACAGTGCCCTACACAAGTCAGACATGGCAAAAGGCAGCAAAATTCCTCCTTTAGATAGTCCAGTCCTATGCTTTCTTCTTTCCTGGTACTTAGAAACTTCTGTTCCTCAGACAGGAAGAAAGAAGGCTCTGGAATGATGATCCAGAAATTACAGAAAAGGATCTCTGCAAAGAGAATGAGTCACAAGGCAACCCTGGAAAACCCAGAAGGAGCCAAAGGCCTGGCTAAACTGGACCTTAGGTTAGTTGCATTGGCACCTTTCCTGAAGCTCAGGCAAACTTTTCCATCATCTGAGCTTCAGGTTTTCCAGTTCCTTAGAAGTTCCAGTTGAAACACTCTGAGAACACCACATTAGCTCTGACAATTTTAATCAGTCATTTCTTTTTCACAAATCCTGCTACAATCAATGCAATTCCATCTACAGCACATAACCTAGAAGTAAACACACCAGAAGAAGTTATATACACGTACCACAACAGTTTACTTGCAGACACAGACCCCACTGCACCCAGTTCAAGCCTGCTGAGTCAGTAATCAGAGGATCAGCTGCTTTCTTAAGATCTTAATTGTCCTGATGATTATTTATTTCTTCAGCCTAGCAACAGGTTTCAAATTAAAACATGAAACCCCACTAGGAATAAATCCATCATCCTCCCATGGCCTGTGCTCACTGACAGTCTGCCTAACATACTCCTCTGGAACCACTAGGAAACCATCAGCTTTTGATAAAATTTTGGAATTAGTGACAGTAGGAATTGCATTTAATAGTGTATTTCTGGAGAGATGACTACTCTGTCAGCAAATTACCCAGGACACCATCTGAAGTTCTAATCCTGAAACTACTGAGTGCTCCTGAATCACTTCAAAAATAATTTTCTGAAACAGAAAAATACTTTGATAAAACCAGCATGTTAATGCTCATATGTCTCTTATCACAGTCAGATCTTCTGAGATATGTGACTTACAGCTCCAAAGATACCATGATTCCCTTTTCACTGTTATTACTGACGTATATCCTCAAAAGAGTCATTTGCCATCTCAGACTGTGGTTTCTGCCATACAGTAACTATTAATGCATGAAAGTAGGCATTTAAAAAGTAAATCTGGCATCTTACTCATAAAGTAGATGGATTAAAATTTTCAGTATGGCGTGGTTCTAACCTGGAACAAACATAGAACTATAGAGAAGTTTCTTGTGACTCAGGAGAGATTAATCAATGTGTACATCAAATAAATATCTAATGTAAAAATTATATGCAACATGGAAATATTTTTTTTCCACAAATACATAAAGGCTGTAGTAGGAGTTATAACTATTCCTTTTTTGGTAGCTAATCCAGAGGTAGTGTCTGCATACATAGACAAAATATCTTATAGAACTAAGGTAAGAGAAAGGAGATAGAGGTTATTGTTTCAGCTCATCCATAAAGTTGGTAGATGGCCTTATGTTTTCTCCTCAGGGGGCTTTTTCTTCTTTCCTTTTGTTTTCTATTGCTTCTTTCCTTAAATTTTAACTTCCAGGGAACCTATACAGAAGTCACTAATTAACATCATAGGCAATCTCTTCAGAGTATGGAGTGTTGAGGAATGTTTAGGCACTAAACACTAACAGCAATCTGTCAAAGTGCATCAGTTCAAATCCTTCCAGGGTCTGTCTCCCTGATTTTAAGCTTATCTAGTCTGAGAAGAGAAAACACATCATGCCGTGTTTTTTCAAGTTCACCAAGAGTGGTGAGGTGATGAAGTAATTCAGGCTGGAACAGACCTCAGGGAGTCAGCCCAATCTCTGACTCAAAGCAGAGGTCAGCCAGCAGCAGAATGTCCCTACTTTCAAGATTTAGCACCACTGAGCTCCTATCCTGTGAATGCAGCACCTCTGCAGCACAGTAAGAACAGGATGATCACATAGCCCTTTAAGACAAACATAAGGTCATAGGAAATATTTCACCCCAAATTTAGTCACAATACAATAGGATTTCTACTCTCACAAATAAGTGTCACCAGCATTTGTTTTGCTTTGCCTATCTGAAAGAGGACAGCTCAGCCAGGACCTGATAAGCTGCTACTGATCTCAAGTGCTAATGGAAGAGAATGCCTTCCATTGACTGCTTGGAAACTCCATCTATTGGTTCACCCAGTATCCATAAATCCAACATTCCATTATGTATTATGTTTCCTAATTGAACATAACTTGCTTAACTGTTCACTCACTGTAGTACCAACAAAGCAATTTAGCAGCACAGTTCAAACAATGGTGAGAAACAATGCTTCACTGCATGGTTTCTGTTGCTTTGACAATTCTTTTTAGGAAGTGCATTTAGAAGGTGACCTCAACCTACTCTCACCATGAGCAAAGATAATGAACAAAATACAGTGAGATTTTCAAACTGCCCAGACCTCACAGTCCATTCAAAAGTTTCCTCATCCATTTCTGATCCGATGTTCATTAGGACACACTGAGCATTCATTAGTTTTCAATGAGGCTTACAAGTGCAACAGGGATGTGCCAGGACACATTTCACTTTAAATGGCTTCACCGCAGTACCCTCCTAAATGAAAGCTACTAAGCTATCATAAATTACATTAAAATTCTTATGAAAATTACATGCTTCTTATGCGCCAATATTTACAGCAGCCCTTGACCTAACACAGAGCACAGAGATAACTGCAGAATCTTGCAATATGATACATAATATTTTTACTTGCTTAATTAAGGAGACCTAAGAGTAACTTGGCAAATCTAGTGAAGGCTTTCTAAGCCTTTGTTCTCTTACAGTGTCACATGGTCAGAGACAAATATAAGCTGTCATCACAAACAAAGCAGAAGAGTCATTCTCCACAAACAAGTACCAGGCTCTGGAAAACTGGATCGTATTTTCAGAACTGCTGTTTATTAAGGCAAGGCTTTAAATGACCATGGGGTTTTGCTGATGGGGAAAAGCTAAAAAAGAAGGTGTAATTTCAAAGCTGAACCATTAGGGGAAAGTTGTTCACTGTAAGTCAAGTCACATTGTATTTGCTCCTGAAAGGATGAGCTACAAATACAAAGCTGCTTGCTTACAATTAAGCTCCATTCATGCACAAAGTTCCCGTAACTCCTCTTTCTCTCTTGAGTGTTAAGTGTCATTTCCCATGGCTGGTTCCCCCCGCAGCCATGCATACAGCTGCTGTCTTGGGTTGTCAATGGAACTGTAGGGCCAGCAAAAGCTCCTGTAAATGCTTTCTCCCTGAGCCCCTCAGCCCACCCTTTGAAACCCTTGCCTTTAAGTAAGACTATTCAGTTCATGGATGCTGGCGTGCCGTCAGTAAAACAGCTGGATATTAGCATAAATCTAAGAACAGCCAATATTACTATATTGGTATATAAATATAAATAAATAAAAATAAATAATTATTTACAATCAAATATTATTAGTAAACACCAACCAGAAAATTATTTCCTTTTCATTAACAGCCCTATATGTTAATAGGAGTCATATCTGGAGAGCTTTCACTTAACATTGAGTGGGAAGCTGTGACAGCCTTTATGGTGACATACAGCCCAGAGGAACTGCCATGGCTGGACTCATTTAGAAGAAACGGCAGACACTTGGCTGGCCAGAACACAGTTTGCATTCATGCAGAACTGCCAACCTCCCATCTTGAAAAGTCATGAGCCAAACCTCTAGATTAGGGATATCCAGCTAGAATAATATTCCACTTGTAATAACATCTCAAAGCTGGCAATGTTATGAATGACAGAATAAATAGACTGCCCATGACAATGGCCATATTTACACCAAAATTTCAGACTAAGGCAGATGCACTAGTGGATCAAACCCCCATTATAAGCAAAATTTGAATGTTGTAGATTTCCCCTGACATCAGTTATTGAAATTCATTTCTATTGCTGAATCTGCCTGCTTATCTCTTACCCCACAGATGAAGGTGATACACTGTGCCTGTTGGTGGCAAAGCCTCCAGCTGGTTCTAAACCCAAGAAGCCACAAGAATCACATTCAGAGCTCTGCACGTTGTGCCCTGAGCAGGGAGGGAGTGACTCTCCCACCGGGTGAGGGTGAGCCCTGTGTACACAGTCTGTGCAGCCTCAGCAGGAGCAGGACAAGGAGCCTCACTTGGCTGCATGGCCTGTGCAGGGTCTGCCCAAAATCCATAATCAAAGTGTTTGCTGTAAGGCACTGTGTAGGAGTGTAACTGCACTAAAGCATGTCATTATGTCTGTGCCATAAAAATAGGCTAAAAAAATAAAAATTCTTAACCAGAAAAATGTTTAGTTAAATTTCTTTCTCTCTCTTTTTTTTTTTTTAATATAAAATATATGTAGGACACTTTGTCTTCAAGATTAAGCCAGGTTGTACTTTTTTCCTGCTCTCTGGCATAAGTAAACACTTTCATATATGCAAATGAGAAGAAAATGTGGCCTCTTTCAGCAATAATAAGTATCTGCCTGTTGCTACCTTAAAATCACAGCAATCACATCTGGTAACTGCCCTTTTCTCATGTTTCCACTAGTTTTCAGACTTCCTCTTGTGGTAGCTTGAGACTGCGCATCTGGATGTTTTAAACATACAAAGGAATTGCTAGAGCAAGCAAAAGGGAAAGCGGTGCCGAGAGTTAAGATGTGCAGATAAGCAACTGGTGCACCGTGCAGCTAAAGTAACAGAGAGACAGGGGGGAAAGCTTTTCCCAAAGAGGAGAGCACAAGTTTAGGCAGAATGAAGACTCACATTAGCTGTGCCTTCGTTTTTCAAGTGCTATTCATCCAAGTATATCTTTTTAACAATACTATAGCTGCACCGTCACCAATCATTAAGTTTCCTGGAGACAGCACTCCCAAAACAGACAAAGAACTAGCAGTGGTAAGTGTTGGTTTCATCTTTGCTTCAGATTTATATTGTTGTTTCATAAGCAGATGTTTCTTTCTTGTTTCAGCTGAGGCTAAGGAATGACTGTAGCATTCTCTCCCTGGAGTCTCTCGAAGTGCTAGCTAGCTAGCAAAGGTATCAGCTTTCAAAAGTTACAACTGGAGCCAAGTGATGTTTCCTCTCTTAAATTTTTTAAAGCCAGCAAAGAAAGTAATTTGCTTTTTTTTTCCTTAAGTCTGAACATACAAAATATTTTCATTAAATCATTGAGACAAAAACCGAAAGATTGCAATGGTGACAGGGGAGAAGGGCAAATAAGAGACATCTAGCTTTTTTATTTAACTCAAGTCGAAGTGAGGGCTGTCGAGACTCCCTTAATGCATGTAGCCAGCTTTCAGAAGTGTATTTTCCTGAGTGTTTACCGTGCGTTGCATAAACACAGCTTTAAGGGACACTACAACTGAAAGCTGGCTCAAATTTCAGAAGCCATTGTGACTAGCTTTGACTTTGAAAAAAAATATCATCAAGGGATTTAAAGATTTATTTTTTTTCCCCAAATCCAATTTGGAAAAGAGAAAGGAATTCGGATTTCTGTGGTATTAGCAAATTATAGCTATAATTCTACAGCATTTTATTCTAACCTTATTTTAGCCCCATAGACCTTCATAAAAATGACATTTAAAGGGAGATTGAGATGGACTATCCTTATTTTAGCATGTAAATTATAGACATTTCTTCAGCAGTAAATCAATTTTAAGGAAGATTGAGATAAATTATTCCTATTTTAGGACATAGAGATTTGAAAGCTGGTCACTTTTTTCTCGAGGAGTTTGTGTGCATCTTGGGAAAGCTTACCAGGTTAAAGGTTTGGGGGAGGGTAGAGAGAAAATTTCCAGATGGGAGCTGTGTTGGAAAGTTTAGGAAAAACAGACAAACTGACCCAACAAGGGCACTCTTCAATCTTTAACAAAACAAATGCAGCCAAGATTTTGCCTTAGCAGCACAGCAGCCAGGGGACAGGGGGGTGGAGGGGGCCAGTGCATTTGGGAGAGGAGAGTGGGGATCCCACGTGTCTAAGAGTAATTTAACCACTTCAGATAATCTATTTTCTTAGACACAGCCAGGCTTTTATTCAATAACAGCAATCCACATTTCCCCTCATCTCTGTTTCTTTTGAACAACCTATTTATTATGTGTACTCAGAGGAAAATTACAAGCTGGTTTAACTCTGCAGTTCTTCTTTGTCTTTCTTGGAGTATTCTTGGGTAATGCTAACTGGCTGCCTTTCCTCACACCCTCCATCAGAACAGCCCCAACACTCAGCATCAGAACACAAATTGCTATGTTGCAGCTGGACCCTGTTTCATTAATGGGCTGGATCAAAATTCCAGATCACCACAGCTCCCTGCTGACTCTGGGGAAACTGCAGTTTGCAGCCTAGGCCAAGATGTGGTTTATGTAGACATTACATTTTCTTCAAGATTCTGTTCTCATAGAACAGCTGGTCATGTTCATTTCTGTTCTTCAGTAAAATTTCCATTTTAGAAAAAGTTGAAAGGGGTTAGCTTTTTATTTAGAATGCTAGCAAGTAAAATTCTGTATCATGCTTTGTTTTTATATTTTTTGTTGTATATCTTGCTCACAAACATAAAATGACAAGAGTAGCAGCCTGGTTCTTCACTAAACTTCAGTTCTGATGTACAATCTGTACCTCACTAGGAGATGCAAGCAGAAGCATAAGAAAATCTACCAAATTACATTAAAGTGAAAATTGGGCTAAGAACAGAGCCTCCAAAGTGGCTTGTTTGATTTCCACTGGGCCTCATGAACTGTGTGCAGGCAGCAGCTTAGTGCAAGCAAAGGTGAAACCACTGTGTCCTTTACTTGCCAGTGCCACAGTCTCCACTGGAGAAATCCCACATCAGAAGTTACAAAAATCACAAAAACTAGGCCTAGTCTGGACTTAATCATGGTGGATGGAGAACCTTATGAAGGAAATGGTGTAACATTTTGATTAAATCCTCTTCTGAGTAAGCCCTGAACCATTTCCTATGCAGGGCAGATGAGGTTCACCCAGACTTCGTGAGGAGGGTGGTGAAATTCAGGCTTGACCAACTGCAGTCATCAAATATCCTTTGCTTTATTTTGCTGATGTAGTGGTACTATCCCCAGTCTCCTGGGTGAACTTCAGCAATTAATGACACATAAAGCAAGCTTTCCTTTGGGAATATTTTTTGGCAGAAGAACTTAAATATGCAGTCAATTTGTCAGACTTCTTGTAATCCTCAGTTTGAAAAAGTTCTCCCTGATACTTCTGATATATTTTTAGCAGCTTGACCTTATTTAGGTGTTTTTCTACCTTGGACTTGTAGTCAATATGTTGGATACAATACCTAAATGATGTTTCTTTCTCTGCTACAGACAGTTTTTACCAGAATGACCAGTAACTTGCAGCCTTCCTGTCTAACAGCACCATGGGCAAGGGCATCTCTCAGCCCTGTGCTGTGTTAAGCACCAATCAGGTGGCCTACATAGCCCTTTGGGAACACCTGCCCTTTAACATGGCTGCAGCTTTTCTTGGACAGCTAGGCATAAAATATTGTAAACCCATACTTAGGAGAAAGGGAGGAGACTTGGGTGGTAATTTTGTAATTTTGAAAAGAAAACTTGCAATTTACAGAAGGAAAGCTAACATTGAATTACAGTATTTATTTGTAATGCTGTAACTATTTCTTTTATTAATTTTAAAGTCTTTGTTCTGTGGTTGTTTTTTTCCCAAGCAATACCTGAATAAATACTATGGGTGCCCGAAAGACAATTGCAATTTATTTGTCCTGAAAGATACTCTGAAGAAAATGCAGAAGTTTTTTGGGCTACCTGAAACAGGCGATTTGGATCAAAACACTATTGAGACAATGAAGAAACCACGCTGTGGTAACCCCGATGTAGCCAATTACAACTTCTTTCCAAGAAAGCCAAAATGGGAAAAGAATCATATAACATACAGGTACTGACGGGTGATGGTGGGTTCTGCTCACACACAGCCATTGTGCTTTCAAGACATTTAGCACTGGGGTAGGTGATTAAAGGGCTAAACAGAATTCCTTGAATTAGAATCCCCTTGTGTTTGAGGACCACAATACTCAGTGATTGCAGAGGCCAAACTCATCTGCATTCAGCAGTCCTAAAAACAGAGATCATCAAATAAATATTAACTTCAAACAATTCTGTTTCAGATATTTACAGACATGAGTTAAAGCAAGCCTACTGCATTGTTTGGCACATTTCAATTTCTTCGTGTTCAGCTGAAGAGTGAGGGACCAATACAGCTCTCATGGCAGTCAGTAGTAAAAAAATCATTACCTTAGGTGGTGCAAGAACAAGCTTTTAACACCAATGAGAACAAAAGCAGATTTGCCTTAGCTGCTTGACTTAGCCTGCTGCTCCCTCACAGGTTTTGACCCAAAGCATCCCTCAGGTTGTGACTAGCCTAATAAACACTGGAAAAACTGTGGGAGCTCTCGCAGCTCCCACTTGCTGATGTTCTTCCTCTTATTCTCCCTCATTCTCCTTAGGCACAAAATAATTTCCCTAACTATGCACAGTCCCAGCAGCAAAGAATTGGAAACTTTATATGGAGGATAGCAGGCTATGATATAAAGCACTAAGAAGTCCAATTAACATATATAAAGAAGAAGAAAGCAACACACTAAAGAGTTTGTCTATTCCCCATGTAAGGCCTATGGCTCTACTGAGCTTTTGTCCTCCAATTTCCTCATGTATCCTATTGCCAACATAACCTACACCCTGGTAAACGATTACCATTCAATAGGGATGAAACACACAGCAACAAAGAGGAGGGAGAAGGGCTGCTTTTCTAAGCAAAACCATCCACACTTAAAACTTTCAGAATGTTATTGAGCTCCTTTCCTGGTCTCAGTGCTGATACAAAACCCAGAATGTTTTCTGAAAGGCTCGCTGCCATGCAGGCTTTACAGCCTCTGGATATATAATTTTCTTCTTGCTGCGGCATCAATTCCAAAAGAAAATAAATAACAAGAGCCACATCTAAACACATCTCTGATTGAAAGGAAGGTGTTTAGATCTCATATGCAGCATTGTTACCTCTTAACTGGTTTCACCACCCAGTCTACTCAGCATGTAAACAACTAATACAGGGAGGAGGTTTGTGTGTTAATTAACTCTTGCTTTTACCTCCAAGGATTATAGGCTATACCCCGGATTTGGATCCTGAGACAGTAGATGATGCCTTTGCTCGAGCCTTTCAAGTCTGGAGTGATGTCACACCGCTGAGATTTAACCGAATAAATGATGGAGAAGCAGATATTATGATAAACTTTGGCCGATGGGGTATATTTTTCTATTCTTACATATGTTTTTGGTTTGGTTCCTTTCATTAATCTTCAGTATTGGAATGATCCATCCTCAATAAGTAGCACCCATGAACCTTTCTGGCAAACCTTGTCCTAGTTTGCACTTGGCTTATACAAGCTAAGATCTACTTTCACTAAGATTTTTTTTTCTTTCTTATACATGAGAAGTATTTATACAATATCCTTATACTATATTTATGTTTCCAAAAGAGAATTGCTAGGGGCAACATTTTATTTTTAAATTTACAAATCAGAACTAGAACTGAGAAATAGTGGTACAGATCTTTAGATAATGTGAGCTGGCTTCCAGCCACAGAAGAGAATGGAATGCCATCATACCAGTTATTTATAGCTCTGTATGCTGTTTTCCAGTGATAGTGGTAAAGGCTCTAACATATTAGAGCTCAAAAAAGGATTTGTGGGTTTCAATTTTGACTCCATAGCTGGTTTCCATTCTTTAGCGTAGCAGAATGCAAGCTTTCAATGTGTTCTTTGGTCTTGAGGAATATTAAAACATGGATCATAAGCTGAATTATGGTTTGGGTCCAGATGGTTATAGGTGACTTGATTAATTTTTGTTGTACATGCCTTCTCAATTAATTTTGGTTTCCTCTGAAAGAACGTTTATAGCTTTTCAGTGTAAACACCGGGAATTTTAACTTCCTTTGGACAGTCATAGAATTTTTTATACTAATGAAGATACTTGTACAGCCAATCACTTGGGAGGTGGACTTTGGAAGTGAAGTGAACAGTTCAAAGAATAACTGAGCTCTCTGTAAAAGCCTTCATTTCAAGCTAGTTTTCTTTGCTTTAGCTTCTGATGAGTTGACCTCAAAAGCATCAGAGGTTCTGTACACTCAGAATTTCAGATCCTCATCCAGGCTGGCTCAGTTCACAACAAAAACAAAAAACAAACAAACAAACAAACAAAAATCAATAGTCGTATAAAAGCATAAATGTTTCTGCTGGTTTTAGAACTTGCTGGCTATAGTCCGCTCAGAAACTGTGGGCAAAGAGCTCCTTCCACATTCAGTCATTCTTGTCACTTTACTGCATGTCAGATTCACAGGAGCTGAGACATCCACAAGGTTTTTTCATTTTTAACCTTTCTCCTAAGCAAAGGATCTACTTTGAAATAAACTGGAGTAAAGCATCTAAAATATGTCAAAATCTTGTCCTTGACAACTGACACTCATTTCCTGAAATGAATTAACTGAACTAGTATTAAGAGAGTGACACCAGCCTGAAATCACAGTAAGAGAGTAGAGAATCAGGCCTGTGTATTTAGGGCTTCTGTTAAATGGCAAGACATCAGACCAAAAGGCCAGAAATGATGCAACTAGAGATGCTGGCAGGCAGCTTTGATGCACAGGTCAGTGTGGTGGGAAAGCTATGAATACCAGGGCTATGCCCGTGCCAGCTTGCCTTCCCCACATGTGGTGTCCTTCCAAGAAAAGCCTACAGTGTAATAACAGGCGAGCTGCTTAACCTGCTGCTGCCCTGGGAGCTGCCTGAGCCTCGGAGCGGCTGATGTGGAGGAGGAATGGGCTCCTTCAGGACTCAGAACAGCAAGTAAGAGTCAGTTTTGCAGAGGCTCACTGCTGAGACACTCAGCTTTGCTGCCCTGCTTGAAGTAGTGAGTATTCTGCATGCAGAAAAGAGCACGGCAGTCTGAGGGGCAGCAGAAAAGAGTAGCCTGAAAAATGAGATCTACCTTTATTTTCCAATCTCTGTGTTGGAGACTCATACAAATTACCTGAAAATATCCCTAATCTACAATATTTATTTAACAGCTCCCTATCAGTCTCCATTGAGAACCAGCAGTGTATATGCAGTCACACATCAAATGTACAGTACTTCACTGTTCTTCACAATCTTTGATTCCTTTCCACAATACTTGGGAATATAAAATAACATGCTGTGACAACTGCAGTACTGACACTTTATGTTCTTTGTAAGAACTGGCTGTTTCTCTTCTGGTTCAGTCTTGCCAGCACAACCCAAACCAATAAACTCACTCACTAGAGTCTTCTGCTGCTGTCTTGAATAGGAAAGTGCACATGATAATTATCATTCATGTACAGAACGATGTTCTGACAGAGCTGAGGCCATTAGACACTGCTCTGTTCTATCTGCTTCCTCCTGCAGAACATGGTGATGGCTACCCCTTTGATGGCAAAGATGGTCTCCTGGCTCATGCCTTTGCACCAGGGCCAGGAATTGGAGGAGACTCCCACTTTGATGATGATGAACTGTGGACGCTTGGAGAGGGACAAGGTACCAGACTTTTTAATGTTTCAAAACATATGGCCTGCTGGCTGCTGTATTTTAATGCTGTTTCAGGCACTGCACTAAATGCTTTCCTTGACTGTCAGTCAACAATTTTACATCATTCCTAAATAAATGTTATGTAGAATTTCCCTTTCTGTTCCTCTACTATTGCCTCATGAAAAGGCACAAGGCATGTTCAGCTCATGTTCAGCTGCTGCCTGGAACCTTTGAAACTAGACTGAACATTTCAGACCATATTACCAATGAAACTAAATTACTAAATGTATTAACAGCATGTTTATAACTTTGCCTTGCCATGGTAACAACATATATATTTTTCTGGGCTGATTCTAACACTTTACCATGAGTAATACCCATGTAATTCTTTTAAAATTGCCGGTTATTATTTCAGCTATGATCATCTTGCCAATAGAGAGACCAGCAGCATACTGAATTTCAAAGTGGCAATTCAAACTGAATTTCTATACCAGCATCTTCCAGGAAAAGATGTCCAGAAATTGTATTTTTTATATCAGTTGGTGTTTAATTTCACCACTGCTTTTGTTCTCTTTATAGTGGTTAGAGTGAAGTATGGAAATGCAGATGGAGAATACTGCAAATTTCCCTTCTGGTTCAATGGCAAGGAATACAACAGCTGCACAGATGCAGGACGCAGCGATGGATTCCTCTGGTGTTCCACAACCAAAGACTTTGATGCAGATGGCAAATATGGCTTTTGTCCACATGAATGTAAGTAGATCAGTGTTTCTACTGGTTTTTTCCTAGTAGACTTTTCCCTTCTTATTTGCTCATCCACTTCTCCTTGTACTCTTCCCACTTCCTTTCTGGCAGGTTTAGATTTACTGCTCTTCATTACCTCTGTTTAAGCAGACAAAACTCACTAAACTCTCCCTTGGTGTAGAAGAGTTTGTAACTGATGAAGACCCAGTCTAGGAAAGCTATGACTGTACCTGATTTCTAACTTTTTGGAATGTCAACAGAATCCTCTGTTTCACAAGCAAATGATGTCATATTTGGAAACATTAATTTAAAGATTGGACAAAGTGTAAAATGTCTTCATGTAGCAGTAACTTTTTAAAATTATACACAAGTGTATTATTACCTTTCAAATGAATTTTTGACAATATGTTTCCTGTTAAAAAACAGGAGCACATAATTCTGTACTTGAAAATCTTGATGAGTCTTTAGATCTTGAGGATATAACATTGCAGACAATTTATTAGTATGAGTGTTAACTTAATCTCCTGTACATCACACAGCAGGAAAGCTTTAGAGAAGCAATTAAGTGTAATTGGCTATAGCCTACTGAGCTAATTTATCAGCAGTGAGAAGAGTATAGAAGGCAAGGTGCTTTTAGCCACTTGTTCCATCTCCTTCTTGCCAGTTCCTGGCACATATATTAACAGACATTCCCAATGCTGCAGTTTCTCACAGTCATTTATTTCCCTTTGTACCAACTGCTATTAGGTTTGGGCAGCAGGGAGTGTTTCATCTCTTTTTTTACCTTACATATCAAGCAATGAATCCACAGGATCACTAGAACTCCTGCCTACTACTGCTGGGTCATAACAAATAATAAGAGTTATGAAAGAGAACAAACCAGAAAGCAATGGTACTTTCCAGACTTGGGCTGATCCTGCTTGAAACAATAGTACTAAACTTACCTACAATATTATGGCTACATGCAGTTGGCACAAAGAAAGAGAATGCAGATTGCTGAAAGAAAATTAGTGATGTTTAAGACGCAAAGCTAACAAGACACATTCAAGGGTTTGGCAGCACAATAATGCACAAGCACAGCCCAACATGTCCCAGCAAGCCTCACAATACTGTAACATGTATGTCCATCCGTGTGTAGGTGTCTGCTAAGAACACTCAAAATTTCAAGGTATGTATATGTAGAAAACCTTCAGATACCCTGTCTCCAAAAGTTCTCTGGTACCCTGTTGCAGCCAAACACTAAATGGATTCCTGCTTGACAGATTTGGGTTTTTTTCAAGCTAATTTGCAAGACCATAGTTTCCAGTATAAGAGTACAGATTTTCTACATCAGGATGCTAGTGGTTTCCAAAGACAATCAATTCTAGAACATGTCAGTCTTATAGCCCTAATGTGGTAAAATACTATTCTTTAATTTTCAACCCCCTAATTTCCTGTTATGGATCACATCTAGAGCTGGGATCTACCATGGTGATAAGTATTTATAAAACTGTAGAGGATGAACAAGCAAGAGTGCGAACTTTCAACGGACTTCAGTTAAAGGAAAAAAGTTACCATTTAGTTGCATGACTTTCCACAGTAGCTTCTTTAGCCTAACATTTACTTCCACAGACTGTATGTATGCACATGTACATACCTGCGCAATCTTTTTCTCCTGAAACTTTGCTATCTCCTTAATTTCCCACTTTCCCCAAATCTTATCTCCCTCAGGTTAATCCTTTCAGCCAAAAAAGAGAAAAATTTGACTTATTTCTTTAAAATACTCCAAATACTCAGATACAGTCAGAACAAAGCCCAGTATAGGTAGCTGGACACAGGGAGATCCATGTACCCTGACTTTCTGTAAAATCCTGAAGTCATACAAGGCTGAAAACATAAGCAGTGAAGCACTGTCAGGGAGAGCTGGTTCTGAAAGTGAAGTTCCTGGAAACGCCTGGGTCGAGGTTTCTGAAACGGAACAGAAGGGTTTCAAGCCTTTTGTTTCTGATGTAACTGTTTTGCAAGATCCACTAAGAGTTATTCACAGATGGTTCCTATTAAATCCAGAGTGGCATTGTTCACTCATTATTCCAAGTTACCATTTGCTAAACCACAGCTAATAAATTCAGATAGAGGAGGATTTACATCAGAGTCTGTGTTGGGGGCAACATTCCTAGTTGTGGGTCTTTGTTTCCCTCCTGTTTAACTCACTGAAGTGAGTTTCAATTCTTGTTATAGAGCCATGGTGCATACATGGAAACATATTTAAAGCTATAGTACTCCACCAGGCTTTTCTAAAGTTAATCCCAGATCTGTACCCTAATTTTTAAACTGATTCAACTACCATTTGTGGAAGCAGAAGAAAGCAGAGCAGTAAGTTATGTACCTCCTACACAAACCTTACACAGTTGTGCTGAATCTCTCCTTTGCAATGTGGGATCAAGGGATCTTGAATCTCTCTCTTGACCAAGCAGCACTGACACTATAGGCAGTTTAGGCTCCTAACTTTGGTCCTCCAATCCAGGACAAAGATGTGTTCTCTGCCTGTACCTCCCTCACATCAGTCACAGTTCTTTAGGCTGCTGCCCAACTGCTCTGCCAGGCACAACCCTCATGAAGCTGCAGCTGCCTCTACCTTGGATCTGTGCCACAGGGGTTTTAGCAGCCTTCCAGACTGAGGTTTCCTGACATCACAACTGCTTGATTTTTCTAGGAAGAGCTAACAGTGAAGCTCACAGATTAGTAACGCCCAGTCTGAATTTGCTTTCACGTCAACGTACCTTCATCAATTTTTAAATTGCTGAGCTTACCATGAGGCAGAACAAGAGTCAGGCCCTTTAAGATCCCTTTACAAATAAATTAGGCTTTTATTTTGGGGTAACTGACCCAGTCTCTAACTTTCATTTACGTTATAGCAATTTTAGAGTTAAGGCAGGAGGGCAGGGGGATTGAAAACTCAATAAACCACTGTTGTTACCATCACACGATGTTGCCTCAAGCAAAATAAAAAACTGCATTTTGACTGTGACTCAGAAAGGCTGCATGCAAAGCAGTAAGAGACTGACTTTCCATATGGTTTTTGCAACTTAGCCACATGTAAACCAACATAAAAAAAGGCTATTAAAATGCAGAGTTTGCCAGACCTAGAGCTGGAAGCAGCTCATGTGGTAAGTGAGTCATCTAAACAACTCAGTTTAATTTTTCCCTCCAATTCTATCATTTCTTTATTAAAAAAAATAAAGTCTTTCTCCAATCACAATAACCACAGTCCTAGTTAATGCACCTTTCCTAACTTAGTACAGCATCTGAGACAAAAACAAGCATTTGCAGCTTGCTCTTTTGTATTGCAGTTCCCTTTTGCCTAGAGACAGGACCTCTGTGTGGCTGTTTGTGTGTCCAGGATGCAGAAGGACAGAAACACTTTCTCAGACAGATCAGAAGTTTAGCAAACTCCTATGTGTGAGCCAGGCCTGCAAAGTTCCAAGTCCTCTCTTTAATGGGACTGGGACTTCTGTAACTTACTGGTTCATGTCCCTGATGCTGTGGCCAATTACTCTAGTTTAAGCGGAAAAGGCAAAATGAACCATCTCTGTCACAATACCGCATTGTTAGAACCCTTCCCAGTCACCCCTAAGGCAGAAAAGGTCTCGGGGGTTTTAGTTACTCCTACTCTAAAAAGTGAAGCACATGCATAAACAATGTCACTTCCCATTGATGTGTCTCACTAAACAAAGATAAGATAAACCCCCTCAAATCCTCCACAAAGACACCAAGGCTATAATGGCTGTCTGGTCATCAAAAATGACAACAGCAAAGTTAGAACTATCTTGCCAAGCCTTCCTACTTACACATTTGGGTTTTAGCTGTAGCTTTAACCTGGGTGAGGGAGAGGGAGAAAGGTGCCCTTGGACACCTTTAAAAAGGCCCAATTATGTATGTTTTACACTGGAAATTCAAATAGATGTGTCATTCTGTGGTGCTATTCTTAAATCTCAAGGGGAGTTATCACATGGCCGCATGAGGGATTTTTTGTCTCTCCAGTGCAAGCCTAGAGCAGTTCATTGCCTTCACAGTTTGCTCTCACCAGCACATGGCACTCGCTGTCCTGCCACTGACGATTCCCACAAACAGAGCAGTCAGGAGAAGACATAGGCAGATTCACAAGATGTCAGATGTTCTGAGCCACCTGCATTTTCATGGAATTCAATTTGGACATATATTTTTAAATATCATTGTGAGAGATCGTATCTGTGTTCCTCTAGATATTCCAAAAAGTTTACCAAAATCCTAAAACAGATCCCAGAACCCTTGAGTCAGTTTAATCTGTACTTCTTCATTCACAAGAGAGATTTCTGGTTCTCAGGGTTGAGCTATGGAGCCTTGTTTATGTATATGGACAGATGATAAACAACCCCTACAAGACTAATACACAACCTTCAGGAACACTGACCAAGCAAAAGACAGGAGAAGCCTCCGATGTTCAGCTTTGTTGAAACAGTCATACTTGTCATCTCTTGCTTATCTATCAAGTGCCTGAGCTCAACAGTGGGGATTCTCAGAAATTAGAAGTAAACCTAGAGGAAGAGCCTACAGGTTATTATCCAACTTCATTGTACATCAGCATTTTAGAGAAACTCTGTCAGAAGTTTGCCATTCTAGCTAACATCTGTGACACATGGTAAATGAGTCAGCAGAGGACTAAGAAACATGAGTGACTTTCTCAGAATCCTCCTTCTAAATGTTTTAAACAGGAGTACCAATTTTGTGTTATGAGGCAGGCTATAAAGGATATACACAAAACCACATTCAAACAGCTTGATAGAATTTTCTTCAATCACAATTCACTCATAAAGATCAATCAGTCCTTCTTTTCTATACACTTGTGAGGATGTAACATCCTTGGTCTATCTTGCCAAAGCATTTCAGTGTTGGTTTAAAACAGAGGTTCTAAGTGTGAACTGCACCACACGTGATGGCTGTCTAATCTCTGTCCAGACCTTCACACTGTGATTCCTTGTTTATATTGATCCTTGTGTATTGACATTTTCCTCCCTCGTTCTCCCCACAGCACTTTTTACAATGGGTGGCAATGGTGACGGGCAGCCGTGCAAATTTCCCTTTAAATTTCAAGGCCAATCCTATGACCAGTGCACAACAGAAGGCAGGACAGATGGATATCGATGGTGTGGAACCACTGAAGACTATGACAGGGATAAGAAATACGGATTCTGTCCAGAGACTGGTATGAGGAATGTTGCTGGCATAATGCAGTCTGATTTGTCATTGTTTTAAGTAACAAGTCGCCTTTTGCAAACCCTCACTAGAGCACACACAGGTTGATGAGTTAGACAATTTCAACAGAGGTGGCCAAGGAAGTCACTGGAACAGGAGCAATCTGTGCAAACAACCTTGTATTTCACAGCACACCAGGTTTATCAGGGACACACAAATGTCACTGAACCATGTAAGACTACATGACTACCACTGCAGGATAATTACAAAGAGATTACAATTTGTTAATGGCCCTGGAAGAGAAGTCTCATGTGACAGAAGAAAGCATGAATAATATTTTAGCTTAATACTTACCATTTACACTTGAAAAAAGAAATCCTGTTTAGTATGTTAAGCTTGTGTTAATAGATCTTTTCAGCAATTCAAAAGAACTAAGTGAAATGGTTTAGCCACGAAAATAGATTCCAGCTTTCTTCACAATTTTTTGTACTTTTTAACTTGAGTTTTACCACACAAAGAAACAAAAATTAATTTATAGCCTTGTAATGCTTGGCAGGTGTTCAATTTTAGGATACAGATTAGAGCCATAAGCATTGAGACTAAGTTAGCTGTGGCAGTTCTAAAATCTCTGGCTTTGGCAGTGCCAAGGGGAAGCTCCAGTCACCCTGTAGCCCCCTGAAGCTCCATTCAAACCCATATGTATCCTGCTTTTTGATTCTTGGGGTCTTTTGAAAACAGCCTAACCATTTGCAACAAAAATTTGATGTACTGGTATTTGGCTTCCTGTTACTTTTGATAACCAGGTGTAGCCCTTCAATTTTACATTACAGATGTGTAAAAAAGTAATAAAAGAAAGGATCGAATTCATTATAACTCGCTACGCAGTTAGGAAGAGAAAATTCTAAAGTATTGTTCAACTGACAAAAGAGCCAATATACCTGGTATCTATGTATTCAAAGTCCAGGTAACAGTTTCCATCACTGGAACCAAGACATACACTTAGTTTAAGCTTTTTTTTTTTTTTTTTCAGCATAAAAGGCTACTGCTTGAGGTAGCTGTGTTTGTTTGTTTGCTTTCTAATTTATGGCTTACTAATAAATAATCATGAATTATAAATAAATACTAATAAATAATTAGGGCCACAATCAGCCTTGTCTCTGTATTGCTCTCATGAACCTTCCCAGAAGACAGACTATAATTTAAAAGGAACTGCAATTGCCAGGTAGTGGTAAATGAATTTAAATGAGTTTTATATTCTTTTCATATCCTGTTTATGACACCTACTTTAAACTGTTATTTTACATATAGTTACACGCTCTTCCTTCTAGAAAAACTTGTACATGCATATACAAATGTTATTTCCTACATATTACTGCCATATACTACGTAGACTAGAATACACATATGGGAAAAATTTTCAATTTTTTTGAAGAAATGCTGGCTAAAAAAAAATTTTGCACATTTATTATATCCTTTTCTTTAGAAAGTGTTTTAAAATCATATGGTTTTAAAATGTATCTTGTTGTCAGGGTATATAAAGTTTATTCTTCAGTGGGACACCCACTAGCCAGGTGGATCCTCAATAGCTCTTTAACCTTTCTGACACTAATCCCACCTTCCACCTCTCTGAGACACACTAAAATACACCAGGGAAGACCACCAAAAGATACTTGCTAGGCAATCACCTTCCACAAAATATTCTTAACTGCTGCTGCCTCAGAGCTGTGAACATGAGTCCAGGGCTCTTCTTACTCCCACCAAAACTACTGGCAAGTTCATTGCAATGACAATGTCTTGACGTTTTTATTCTCTGTCAGACAATTTTCAAATATTACTTTAAATCTTACTCTTTAGAGAACTGCTTGTCTTCTGGGTTTAGTGCATAGTTTAGGAGAAGACACAACAGGGATCCCTTTCTCACTGTGTTTTCCTGTCATTTTCCACAGCCATGTCAACAGTTGGTGGAAATTCAGAGGGAGCTCCTTGTGTGTTCCCTTTCATCTTCCTTGGGAATAAGTACGAGTCGTGTACGAGTGCGGGGCGCAATGATGGCAAGCTGTGGTGCGCCTCGACCAGCAGCTACGACGACGACCGCAAGTGGGGCTTCTGTCCAGATCAAGGTACCGCCGTTTGTCAGAGCAGTGCCCGCACTGATGGCATCACATCTTCTCCCCAACCCAAAATCCGAGCAAAATCCCGACATTTAAATGTGAAACTAGAGCTAACAAGACAGTCCCAGAGCTCATCTGCAGTAAATAATCAGATTTTCTAAAGTTATATATACAAAACAAGTAAATAAATAAATAGATGGTTTTCTCCCCATCAGTTTTCTCCTTCTAAGGCTAAAAGCCATGAGTACTGTGGTGTTTCACTAGTATGCAAGAATTAAACACTGATATTGGCCAAAACAGAAATTAAATGTAAATGTAAAATTAAATGGCTAAATGTAAGAAATTAATACATTTCTGACTGATATTGTCAAGGTTGAAAAACATGTTTAAAAAGTGAGTGAGACAGTACAAAGTTTATGTGGTGAATATCAGTATTTAAAATTATTTTGGTTAATATTTGTCCTTATTTGTAACACGGGCAAAATTAAATCTAGCAAAAGGCTTTTTTCATATTTACAAACAAATGCTAGATTCAGGGTTTTCTTTTAGGAAGAAAAAAATGCCAAGTTTCAGAGACTGGCCATAATTAATAAAAGATCATTCTCTGACTTAACCTAACAATATTTGCTATGTCAGTACTGATTCAGACTGTTCTCAGAGACACAGACTTACAAACCTGTTTATCACTTACAAGCCATTTCATGGTGATAAAGGAAGATTTGAGATCTAGATTGCAAGTTTAATTCTTTGGTGCTTAAAAAAGATGTTTGATGTTATTTGCTACACTTCCTTTTTTCACACAAGTATTAAGACAAGTCAGAATCACTTGACGGGAGACAGCAGCAAACATCACCTACAAAAGAGGTTTTAGAATCTCTCCAACGAAGTGTCATTACTGGCAATATGTGTGGCATTCACCATTGGAGGCTGCAAATGCTAATCATTATATTTCCTATTGAGACATTTTTTGATGGGCAGAAAGGAAAATAAAATTGTAAGCCTGTGAAGAACCTGTGTGGTACAGTTCTATACAGGTGAAAGCAGCTAACCCTCTCTTACTGTGCTATTCAGGGTACAGTCTCTTCTTGGTTGCTGCCCATGAATTTGGCCATGCCATGGGATTAGAGCACTCTGAGGATCCAGGAGCTCTCATGGCCCCGATCTACACCTACACCAAGAACTTCCGACTTTCCCAGGATGACATTAAAGGGATCCAGGAGCTCTACGGTAAAGTCCTCCCTCCTCAGCAGAACTCAGAGAAGCATGCAGCACAGGTTGAAATTTGGGACTCAGAACTTGCAGTAAATTACAAACTGCACAATCCCACCAATGCCAGAAACATCCTCTCTTCCTTTCTCCCTGCTTTTTTCATGTTAATACCAGGGCTGCCTACTTCAATCAAATATCACAATTTAAGGATGAGGGCTCACTAAACTTACTGAATAAAAATCAGCTCCAAAACTCCTTATATGAAACTTTCTAGTGCCTTTACTGGGTCAGTGAAATGCCATGTTTGTCTCTAGCTTGAAGTACCTGGTGTGGGTGGGTTTAGATGTTACTTTTTATAACACTTGGAGCTTCCCAGATTGCATTCCCAGTAAGAGGGGAAGGACCTTGTTCCTGTATCCCAAGTTCACATTGCCTTCCCCCAGCAAGTCAAGCAGTACCACCCCAATAACATGTGCAGAAAGTGTGGCGGTGCTGAAACTTTAACGTAAATGTATTTGGCAAGCTCCTGGAAAAAAGTGGATTTAAGTATTTTCATGTTACTACCTCTTGAAAATTTGCTATTTTCTCCACAGTGTCAGCAAAATGCATAAATAATATGATTAAAATTCCTTGCATATATATATTCTCCACCTTGCAGAGGCACAAGCATACTACAGTCAATTAAGCAGTCACTTCTATAATCCATTTCTCTTTCTGTGCTTTTCACTTTTCTACTGAGAGATCTTCCTAGCTGTGACTATATTCTAGAGCATTCAGCACCTTGAAAATTTTAATAAGACTTTACCAAAATTATTATCACGAGACAAAAATCTGATTTGAATCTTCATTTTTCCTTGTTCTTAGCTGCTTTAATTAAGAATGAGAACTGAGACATGGGCAAGGTTAGGTGAGTTTTCTAAGCTCACACCATGTATCTTTGATAAGATTTTAGAATTGAACCCAGTTGTCTCAAGGCACACTTTGAGACCCAAGACAAAACTTCAAGACCTGAGACAAAACTATGTTTCTTTCTTCTTTATAACTTAGATAGAAAGTAGTTTATAAAGGCTTATATCAACAAGTATTTTAAGAAAATCTTTGTTTACTCCCATTGTTATCACAAATCAGCTACCACTTTTTTTTTCATACAGTAAATCAACCTGATGTCTAAGAAAAAAGGCAAATGCCTCATATGGCAATACAACAGCATCCAAGTAATGAAACAAAATAAAATAAACTAGATGGCAAGGTGTATGCTCTGAAGAACACATTTTGATTCTTGGTGAGGGGAGAAAGATAATGCAAATGGCTCAAAATGCGTCTTTGTAACGTGCATAATATTGGCTCTTGTTTAAAGAAGAAAAACCCTCTTTGACAACTCTCTCAGCAGAGCTTAAAATAATTCTGAGTAGCAGGACTTTAAAAGGCATTTCTCCTCTTTTTAGAAGCCAGCAAAAAAATTGTAATAGTAACTTCTGAATCCAGTACAGGCACTTCTGAATGTGGCTCAGGTTAAACAGGCAGCTCAGCATGGCCAGACACTCACCCAGGCACAATGTCTCCAATGAGGCCACGCAGCAGACCAAGGCAGGGCTGGAAGCCAAGGCTTGCTCAGCTGTTCTGGACCACCCTCCTTCTAAAAGATTTTATTAGGAGTTTTTCCTCCTTCAAGCACTGCCTCCAAATGATTCCCCTCTAGAAAACACGGTAGCTCATGTTCTCATTGTCACCTATGCAGCACTATTTCAGTGTGACAGAATATGTCTCTTCATCACCACAGAAGTGTCACCTGATGTTGGACCCGGACCAGGACCAGGCCCACGTCCAACCCTTGGACCTGTCACTCCAGAGCTCTGCAAGCACGACATTGTATTTGATGGAGTGGCACAGATCAGAGGAGAAACGTTCTTCTTCAAAGACAGGTAAGTAGGATAAATTCCTTACCAATGGGGCCTCAAGGGAAGGAATCTGTGAGATGTGTTCATCAAAATCCAGAAATTTATTATCAGGGATAATACTCTAGACAGAAGTTTCAAATCTGATTACAAAAAAATTTTCAATCTCAACTTCTAAAAATACTCCTCAAAAAAATGTAGTTCACTCAAAGCTACTGGCAATATTCTCAAATATCTCTTTCACAATGGAGACACTGTTTTAGCAAATCTTGGGGTTTAACATAACTTTCATTATGATAGACTGGTCTAAAAAGGATCTGTTCCTTTCCCATGTTCATAAAGATAAAATCATGGACAGCTATGAGCAAAGCCTTGTTCCTGAGAGGTTTAATCCAAGTTGAGTCCAAAATCATTAAATAACATTTTTATATGATTCATGGCTGCTCAATAACACATCAAGGACACTGGTGACTGGGACAGGCTCCACGTGTGCATAACTTCCAAGACTGAACACACCAAAGACATTTTTGATGGAAAAGCAGAAACATTCCTGATAAAGTGAGGTGTCTGCACAGCTGCAGCTCCCACTGCCTTTGCCAGGCCTGTTCAGCTGTTCAGCAATGAAGAGCATCTCCTAAGGAGTATGGGACTTGGCAGCACCATTGTGAGAGACACTACAGCTCCCTTTTCCTTGCCGTAAATCAATGCCCAATTTGAAATCATTTAACCTCAGTTACCCTGAGCACTCTCCCAACACCACTGAAGATCTGGGCCCACACACGTGCCCTGAGCTTGCCTTAATCAAACACTGTCTCCCTGACCCAACAGGTTTGTCAAAGCCAGTGCCCAGTTTTGCTAACGAAGCCATCCAAGAGCATCAGAGTGCTCATCTCAGCTCAGCACCTTCAAAGAAAAAACATATTCTCACAGCAGTAAAACCCTTTTCAAGTTCCATAGAATTCCCAACATACTGCTCCCTCTTCTCCTCACTCGTGGGCCTTGGTGTTCTGCCAGACCTCTATCAGTATTCTAAATAATCCCAGCAAAATAGAAGTATTTTGCATTTAGATACAGTTGGTCTAAGAACTATGCAAATACCAAAACAATCTGCTCAAACTGGCTCAGGCTTTATCTACCATGCAGCAAAAGCAGACAATTATTGAATTGTTTTCCTCTGGAAGGGCTTTGCCTGTCAGTCCTGCAGCTTTCCAAGTATCAAGCAAACAGCATTATGACTCACTTTTGGAATTCAAGAAACAAATGTCTATCATGTGTTGTGTGACTTTCATGATTCATGAAAATAACCATAGAATCCAACTGTCACATGGCACAGGCAAAGAGAGCAAGTAGCAAAAAGGAGGTCAGATATGATTAATTCTTTCAAAAGAAGTATTTCCCCTCCCTCCTCAAATCAAGGAAATAAAAGGGAAGTACTGAAGGTGTTGTTGGCCACAGAGAACAGCTGAGCTTTTCCGCTGGGCACAGAATACTTGAGAATGGCATTTACAGATGGTTTTGTTCTGAGAGGGAACAAAAATTCAAATTTCTGAAGTTTACCAATACATTAAAAAAGACCCACTGATTTGGGCCCTTGAGATAGCCACATGTAATAATAATGGCAAATGTTTATAATGTAAAAATATGATGTAAAAGACTGATTGAAACAAAATTATTAAATCTGCCTATAAATGTAATAATAAAATTTAATACAGAGGAATTAAAAATTTTATCATGTTCAAACTGAAAAGAGAAAGCCAAATAATTAATTTTAACATTTCCTCAATAAGAAGAGTAGAAATAAAAATACCTCCTACCCCATTCAAAAACAAAATAAAATTCACCTTTGACAAAGTTTTCCTTTCCACAAGAAAACCTCACTATTTTAACAAGTCCCTTGAAATGTGTGGTTGATTAAAAACCTGGTGTTCAAGTCTCCATTGGCTCTGGAAAGTTTGGAATTCATGCAGATAGCAATTATTAGAGCTGATTCAGCCATAAATCAGGTCCAAATTTGTCTGAGAATTCTGTAACTTGGATTTTTAAAGGAGCTACTTTCATTAATGCAATGTTAGATTTTTTGGACAAATTTCAATTCCATAATATATTGGATCTGCTTTTCTCTCTAAAAAGAGATGCGTGACACAAATGGTATAACCTTTTTCAGCATTTCATATGTGTTTAAACACTGTCAAGAGAAAGAGTAATTAGCCAAATGCCTTATTCTTTGCCTCTCTTTTTGTAAATGAAAATTATGATGAGTCATGCTCAAAGATATTTTGTGCATGTTAAAAATACATCCATGTATGATAAATGACAGTACATTAACATATTACTATCTTAATTCTTAGTACCATACCTCAGGCTAAAATAATATATCTTTTTAATTAAGAGGAAAAAAACTATGCGCTTGACAGATGTACTCTTTCTCATATCAGACACTATAGATTATTAAAATTCAGTATGCAGCAACTGATCACACTTACCAATACATTTCAAAATGTTTTATTTGTCCTATGTTTGCAGTCAAACTTCTGCTGATAAAAAGACAGCAATTCATTGAATTAATTTAGGGCTGCTCCTCTACAGTTTAGTCAAAACTAAAATCCCGTTTTAGATCCTGGGTTTCTCAAAGGTATAATTATTCTAGGCAAGAATAGGTAATGACAATTTATGTTCTGCATAAAATAAGATGTCAGTAGCTCCCTGAGCTTCAGAAACATGTTGCTGGTAAAAGCTGTTTGACCTCAGAGTTTAACAGCTTGGAGCAAGAGTGATTCCACCAGCCTGCTGATTTTTCAGTTTATGACCATGTCAAAACTTTTGTTCTGTTGGGGAAAAAAGTGGTTCGTTCTATGGAGCAGGAAATAGCAGTGCCATTTTTAACACCAAAAGTCCTCAGCACAAAGCTCTGCCATTTAGAGATAATTAGAGCTTTTTAAAGCTTAAATCAAATGATGCTCCTACTTATACATAAAACAGCCAATAAATTACCCTTTGCATTTCTCTAATGAACATTTTTAGTGCCAGCACTTTCTTTTACAGCCAAACTCACTTCCCAGCAGTGTGATATACTGCTATTAAATTTGAACTTTTAGTCACTACAGTAGTAATTGCAAGTGCAATTCATGGAATACAAAACTCTGCTTTTGTCAAACATTCATCCATTTGCTCCAAACACAGCAGCAGGAGAGCTCCAACAGTTTAAATGCCATGTTAAATGAGTTTATTTGTATACTCAAAGCACAGGATAAATTTTGTGCTGATGCAAAAAGCAACAGGAAGCCCAAGGCAATCAGTGCAGCAATTTCCCCCGCCATCCAGCATGCAACCTACGCTGCAGCTCTTTGAGCAACACTTTTCTAAATATACGCCCTGGCTTTTCAGTCACTGCACGGAGAGAGTCACAAGCGTGTGCTGCTGCTGATGTGTGCGTGCACATGTGTGTCTATGCAGGCTTATGTGGCCTTTGCCAGAAGTGATGAGAAACAGATGTGCTGGTGAATTAGTTCATTGTAAATCTCATACAATTTTCTGTTCTGCTCAGATTCATGTGGAGGACTGTAAACCCCCGAGGAAAACCCACAGGTCCTCTTCTTGTTGCTACGTTCTGGCCTGATTTGCCAGAGAAAATTGATGCTGTCTACGAGGCCCCTCAGGACGAGAAGGCTGTATTTTTTTCAGGTATTGGTTTTAAGTTTCAAAATGTAAGTAGGCATTTACATAATGCTGCATCTGAGCTCAGTTTGCTCACAGCTGGAACTGGGTCAGGGAATGTCTAAGAGCCAGTAGAGCCAACAGGTATGGGTGACAGATCTCCATATTCCCAAACTGAGGTTTTAGGACAAAGGCTGGATCTGAAAGACTCTGAACAACATTCAGACTCCAGTACAACAAAAGGGGAGCTATAAGCACCTAGAAAGAGACATTCAACAATAAGCAAGACTTAACAAGAGTCATTATTTAAAGCGAAAAGCAACAACACAGTGGGAGCTCTGATTGATCAGTCACTGCCCTGTTTTTCCGCTGTTTCCTTCCATTTTAAGATATTGTCTCTACACATACTGCTTGAGAACACTACTTTTCTTTTTTTTTCTCCTCATGTCTTTCCTTGTCTCCTCCTCTTTTGCCAAAGACTGACTTCCACTCTGGCTTCCTTAGTGGCTCATCAGGCTGAGGATACAGGTGGCCATGCGAGCTGCCTCCACGGGAGAGGAGGAGAAGAGGAAGCACAGCTCTGGTGTGTGTCACACACGGTTCAGCTGCAGTGGCCAAACGAGCAGAGCTGTGAGCCTGTTTTCAACATGAAAAACTGAGCCAGCAAAAACTAGGCTCCAGTATCTACTAAAAACATGACTAAACATCTCCAGTCATGTAAAAACCATATGGCCGAAGCTGCTGTACATTTTCTGTACAGGGGGGAAAAAAGTAATGATAATCTATTCCACATGTCTCAGAGGCCATTTGCTTTAGTTTACATGGAGGAGGGGAAAAAAAAAAGCTTAAAAAAGTTTTAGTTCAGGCAAGCCAAAACACTTTAAATACTGCATATACTATATATAATCTTATTACATCTAAATCTCTTCCTTTCTTTATAAGTTCCTGGAAAACATAACTAAACCGCTTTTTAATAAATAAACAAATAACAACTATGAAAAAAACCACAAAGATTGGTTTGAAAATAATGCAACTATCTTAAAATACTTACTAGTGAGACACTTGTTCCTGAATGGTGAAATAATAATTTCTGAGGATCACAAATGCTACTCTACGCTTTTCTCACATTAATATTTTACTTAATTTCCCACTAGCACACAACCAAAGAAATGTCCTTTCATGAATAGATCTTTCTGTGGCTTTCAGAGAATCCAGTGAGGGTATTTACTAAGTAAATTGTAATTCCATGTAAAGAACACAGAACACTACTACATCTTCCACTAGTACATATTTGGAGACCCCTTAGAAAATGTTTCATGGCAAAGGACAACAGAAACTCTGAGCAAAAACTTCCTGTTAATCACTCAATAAAGTTGCTCTGCAAAAGAAACAGAGGGTGAACACGAACTGCTGTTTGAAATTCAGGTGCCCCTGCCTGGTTTCAGATCATCTTCATCATACAAAAAGTTACCAATAAAAAATATTTGTTTTAGCATAACCCCAATGTACCAAGACAGTGTCTGCCTCGAAGATGAGTCAGCTAAGAAGAGAGGAAACAAGAGCACGCTGAGGTGATACCTTTTTCTGAGAGGCAAGCAACACTTTAGTAGCAAAACCAATTGTAATCACAGTCTGGTGCTTCAGAGATGGTAAAGTACTAGAAAGACTAGTAGTACAGTTAGTGCAATAAAAAGTCGTATAAGAAAGTACAAAAGAAGAAATACGCCTCTGTTACTGATTAATTAACAGTGTTTGGTTGCTTTGCTTTCTCTCCTACTTAGGAAATGAGTACTGGGTTTATTCAGCCAGTAACTTGGACAGGGGCTATCCAAAGAAACTCACCAGCCTGGGACTGCCCCCTGATGTGACACGTGTGGATGCAGCTTTTAACTGGGGCAGAAACAAGAGGACATACATCTTTGCTGGAGACAGATACTGGAAGTAAGACACAGTGAGTGGTGGTGGGATGCTGTTAGCAGAGTTGTGTCTCTAGGGCTGAATGCACACTGAGGGTCAGCAGGCAGGGACAAAACACAGGGGTCATCCTCTGAGCATACAAAATGAGGGCTGCCAGGACAGTGCTGACAGCAGGAAAGAGTTTTGGTACAACATTAGGAAACTAGCACGTGTTTGAGAAAACAGCCTGCAGTGGAAGAGGGTATCTGGGAGTGTCTGTCAGGCTGCTCACCACCACCAACATGTCCCTCTGCCCCCGGTACCAGCAACCACCCCATGCTGGTCTCAGGCTCTGAAAAGGGGCAAGCTGTCCTTGCTGACAGCTCACAAATGCTGGCAGAAGACCTAAAAGGAATTTCTTAAAAATGCACTGATCTCCAATCACTTGAATCCGAAGACTGGCCAGATTGCCTTTGAAATTCTTTCAGTAAGCCATGAGGTTTGGAGGCAGTGTATTTAAAAGAAACAGCAGTGTGACTAGCAAAGCATGCTGGGCTGACGGTAAATCCTTTCAGCAGCTGATCTACCAGTCACTCACACCTTTGCTCTACTAATATATTTGGCACTGGGGGAAACTGAACAAACCACAAGTGTATCAGTTAGTACTTTGAGAAAAATCTTAGTTTAAATTCATCTTGACAGTCTCTCAATCCTTTTCATGTTTCCAGTGAAACTCAGGTGACCTGCTACCATGCTCTTATGTTATCTTCTTAGATTAAGAAAGAATGTCCTTAAAATGTCTCAAGGCTATTACTGTGGTAGAAATAAATATCCTACATTACACGTGAATAGTTTACTAATTGCATAATTGAATTTAATAGACTCTCATTATCATAACTGGCAGGAAGATTTGGCACAACAGAACATCTTAAAAAGCAGAGGCACTTTGCTGCTTTGAGGAACTTTGTGAGTTACCTCTGTGCTGATTATCAAAATGGCATGAGAACAAAACAGGGACACTAAACCCTGCGGTCACTGTCAGAGGCCTGTTCCAGGAACTGGACTTTACTTCAGGAATGCAGACATTACACAACAGGCTGAAAGTGGACCTATTCATTAACTGACAGTTTAGAAGAAAGCTAAACACCAGAAACAACCACCAGAAACCTAAAAGATTCTCCAAGCTATGAGAGTTCCTTCTGAGAGATGCTCTATCTAAAACATCAAAGGAAGTCTCAGTATAACTGAGTCCATTTTATGCGAACATTCATTTCATGTTATGATCAAACTGAATGACTGTCTTTATTATATCCTAATGGCTGCCGATTCCTGTAAGTAAATAAAATACCCTTTCACAATTGCCACTTGATCATAACTTTCAATTACTTTGAGGACAGTAATCGTCTCCATTATCTAAAGGAAAAAAAAGAAAAAGAACTTAAAAGGTAAAGATTGTTATTCATTTTTTATTGCCATATTGTAGAGATCATTGCAAATAGTTCTAATACAGCCATTTGCAACCCTTCAGACTCCTGCTAAAACCTACAGACTATGAGTTAACAAAGCTGCTGGTCTTTTCTGTCCCAACTATTGTTTTGATTAACTGATTAACTGTACTGCAAGGCCTCCAAGTAATTCATCACTCTAATCACAGACAGTATTTCTATCATAGTACCCTATCAACTGCAGTCACTGCAGAAAGCATAATTTATTGTTAAGGAATCAAAATAAGCTTAAGTGATTTCTATCTGTGTAAAGAAGAAAGCAAACAGTTGACAAATATTTCAGGAAAAAAATGCACCTCTGTTTAACAGACACTATAACCCTTAAGTATGTGGCTGTTACATTTTATACAAGGACTCTGTCACATGGAATCAAAATAGTTACATACCATAGTCCTTCCTGTGCCATTATCACACTTACTTTAAATGGATTTTTTGGAAGCCTTCTCTCTCCCTCATTCCAGCCACAAGCTATTTTAGTGTTATTATAACAAGACTGTTAAGCATAGCAAAGTTTTGTGAGGGAAGGGAAGAGAAGCTGGCTCAGTTTCCACAGCTGAAGTTTTAAAGCTACCCAGCAAGGTACTAGATTTTCTTTAAATATACGAGGAATAAAATAGAAAAGAATGTAAATTAATAATTTTACTTGATTTTGGCCATCTACTTCTCAGCTGTACTGGTGTAACTTTGGATATAACCTAAACAGTTCCGTAAAGCAATGAGGGAAAGGTAACCTGAGATACCTACAGGCACGGGTAAATAGAAATCAGGAACATAAATGCCTCCCTCCCTCCAGTACCAGTCAAAGATGAGCTCTCTGAAGTCCAGTGTTCCTGAAGGTGTTGCTGGGGTGATTGAGGCCTCATGTGCACTGGAAGCCTGGTCCAAACTACATCCCATGTCACTGCTGCTCAGGACAGCTCTACTACTGCTTAGCACTGACCTCCATCTAAGAACCAGCACTAAGGGGAAACCAGGAGACAGTCCTGCTCCTTCCACCTTCACTGCCAAGGACCTTGCGTCCCTGGGGTATTTATTCCTTGCATTTGAAAAGGGAAATCCTGGATTACTTTTTAAGGGGAGTGTAGAACTGGCTTTGCCCAAAGGGGAAGGCACACAGAGTTGAGGAAACAACTGATCGGCTGTGGCTGTGGATACAGACAGACCCACTTACATTGCACATGACATCTGACTTCCATGGAATTAGGTGGATTTACATCAGCTGAGACTTTTTTCTTTAAAACATAGATCACAAAAGCCATTGTGGATTTGGGGGGGGGTGTATCCCCTCCAAGAAAAGTATGCATTTTTAACTTGGCATTTATCTATTGATCATCACTGAGAGAGACACTATGTGAACATAACAGGGGATTTTAATGCAATGTTACAGAAGGTAATTAATAATTTAACAGCAATCTATTGACTCCATGGACTACCAGCATATTTCAAGTAAGATTTTAAAAACCAGTAATTTCACATTGAAATCTTCTATCTTGACTGTTGTCTGAAAAAAAGTTAATTTTCCTAGAATTAGGTTTGGAAATTTCAAATTACATTTCTGGAAAGAATTTTCCTTAGAAGGTGTATTTTCCGTTTAGCAAGAACTGTCTTTTCAAAGGAAAGATGTAAAATTTCACAGGATTTTAAAGGAGTCAGAAATAATTATTATGAAATAGAAACAATGTTATAATCTCAGTTATTATATTTCTGTTTGACTGTTTTATAGAGCCATATTTGCTGAGGACTCCATAAAAAATTTATATTACATTTTAACATTAAATACAGATTTATAATGTAGAGACATAATTTCCTTCAGGTACAATGAAGAAAAGAAGAAAATGGAGCTTGCGTCCCCTAAATTCATTGCTGACTCATGGAACGGTGTACCAGATAACCTCGATGCTGTGCTGGGTCTTGGTGACAGTGGTAAGCTGTAATTCGGATTTAATTCACTAACAAGCTCTCTTGGTTGTCTGCTGTGAAACTTACTGCAGTCTCCATGAGTAGGAGCCAAACTGAGCCACTCAGTGCCTGACGCACAGGATGTACTAACACCAGAAAGCACAACCAAGCCAGTCCCCATGGCTTGGAAACTTCCCCATTCCTTGGTAGCTCCACAGGTTCCTTCATACCTGTGCACAGTCAAAGCACCATTTCAGCCCCATCCTGCTCGAGCACAGCCACAACTCGAGTATGATAATCTCCCTGACCACAAGGGGTTTATTTTGTAATCCTTTTAATTTCCTATCAATTGCAGCTGAAAGCCTGGCCCATGGTTTTAGAAGGTCTTATATTTTGCACAGATATGCATAAATGTCTGAAAGCACCACTGGTATCACATGAGTCCTGACTCAATCATATTTTCAACATTTATTTTGCCAGCAAATATTTCTTCCCAGAAAATTTTGGCTCAAAAAATAGTAACTTGACTAAGGTTCCATTTAAGGAGACCTCTCTTCTACAGGATGAGAATTTTAAAGTAGATTTTTTTTTTAATTATACAAATAGAAATAAGTCTTCCACTTCATTAAGACTTATGAAATCACAGAGACAAAAAAGCTTTCATCAAGAATTAGGTGCTCCATAACCTGAGCAAGCTTTTTTTATTTATCTTCACAGGATACACCTACTTTTTCAAAGATCAGTACTATCTACAAATGGAAGACAAGAGTTTGAAGATTGTTAAAATTGGCAAGATAAGTTCTGACTGGTTGGGTTGCTGAGGCATCTGAGATATTAATAACCAAATATTTACTTTTTTGTTATATGCGTTATCTGTAATTAGAAATAGATCTGAATGCTAATTACTGGACCAGTCTGGTACTGGCACCAAATCATTAAGTACCAGTACTGTACACATCAGATAATTTAAGAGTGTTTGCCTCCTCAGTATACAAAAGATGTTTACGTATATATTCTGGTACAAGTTTTGTCATGCTAGTCATAGTAGTGCTAGTAACAGAACAGCCATCGTTCTTTATTCCCTTGGTGCTTAAACAAACCATTGAAACCTTTGGAGACTGGATCAGCCCCTCTGTTATACACACACCAGATAGGCTCCAATGAGATGTACCAGCAGTGCACTTTGATTTTTATTTTTTTTAAATACAACTCTGTTATAAATAGATGGTTTGTCTTGATGTTTTTCACCCTCTTGTGAGTTTGATCATTACTTCCATTTCTTTACATAATACAGAAAGACTGTCAAAGGCACAGGTTGCCTCAGGATCTGCTTTGTGTTGATGCATGATGGAATCATGGCAAGAAACTGTGTTAAAGTATTGTTTTAAAGTACTTTTTATTTTAATACCTTAGTTAAATTTAGCAATTTGCTTCATGCACTTTGTTACTACTATATAACTTGTTTATATGGATGGAAACGACTCAGATTTTTGAAGACAATGCATTATACATAAAAGTCAAGTATTATTGTTTAACTTGTTTAATTTTTCTGTTCTTCATAATATTGGGGGTTTGTTCAATTAGGTTTTTTTCTTATGCATTGGGCAACAAAAAAATGTTCTTTTCCAATCTGATGGAATGTTTCTCAATTAAAAAATAAACCAGAGAAGAAAGTCCCACACATGAAGTGCCAACAATACAAATAAAATCCAATTACACTGTCAACACTTCTCATGGCCAGGTTTCCTTGTATCATTTGAAATTAGAAATTCAGTCACATGTTACAGTGAAATACCTGTTAAAGGAAAGACCATTACTCTGGTATAAAACTGCATCCTGGGTTTATTTAGAAACGCACGCTGTTTTCTCTGTTAGTTCTAAGATGCAACTGCAGCACTTTACATTAAAGAGATGATCTGGTCCCACGTCTCCACAAAGCCACTGCCTTCTCTGAACGGTTCCCATGCCTGTCTGTTATCCACACTCCCTCATTATCAGCAGGTCACCTCACCACAACCCAGGCAGGAAGAGACAGCACAGACACGGAGGTAAATGGATCCTACAGGCATGTAAACTTGAGAAACAGAGATGTACACCTTTCATCCTGCCCATGGGATCAGACACCATCCAGCCAAGGCTCTTACCCAGCTCCGTGCACATGAAACACTTCATGAGCCTGTATGGGCTGCATCATGCAAGTGGCCAGCGCAGGTCCTTCTCAACACGTCTGTCACATTGGGTCCATGATTCACAGAACTGTCTAGTAACCAACTCAGACCTGAGCTAATGATCCACTTGTTTCTTCTCCTGTCCTCTACAACTTCATTTTTACACTCAGTGGTTTTTTCTGTTCTAAGTAGACTTTTTTATTATGATATTTTGAAGAGATACCACTTCTGAAGTGGCTGCATTTGCCAAATAATCTTTCCATTGCACCCTATCTGGATATGACTCCCCCTTTGGGAAGCTGTTGATTACTACAGACAAGCCTCACTTGGATGAAACAGGACTCTTTTTACTTATGCCAAAAGAAAAGATTGCTTATCTCCGTCTTAGAATACTCATTCTCTTCAGAAATCATTAAGCACCTTCCCAATTAATCCTGCACCAGAGCCAACAAAATAAAGCACAAAACAAAGTAGCTGTAATTGCAAAATGTTAGTGTTGCAGTTTTCACAAACACTTGGCAACCTTCTCAGGATTGCAGGATCTATTGAGACATTTCAGGGATGTCTGGTCTGTCCTGACCATAAACATCTTCCTGCACTAGTGTTGAAAATTTTCTCTAATTTTATTGACTGGCAGGCATTCCTTTTGAGTCTTGCAATAATTTAAACTCTGTTTTAAGAATCCTCAATAACTGTCCCCTGCCGATTTTTATGTTCTTGTGTCAATACTGACCCAAAGTGCCTGCTCTAGAATCTGTATTTAATATGGAAGTGTTTTGAAACATAGATATACAAAAGGAACATTTGCAATAGGCCTTTCAGCTCTGAACTTGTTAAATCACATTCCTACTGATGACTGAAATAGTTTGCTTTTCCTCTACAACTTACGCATGTTCTGCAACCCTGGCAAATCTACCATCTTATGTTCAGTAATAATAACATCATAATCCTACAAAACTCTGCACATCTGGTGGGTTTAAGGACTTCTGCTCAGCTTCTCCTTTTGTTCTTGCTTATGTAAACCCATTCTCCAATGACTTAAATCACTGGCAGAAAACCAAAAATAAATTTTGTATTCTTAACCAACACACATTTCTTTGGGTTCAGTTTCAGAGTGGCAACTCCAAGATTAACACTGATCATTTGTAAATACATCTGTTTCTGTTCACCAACCATAACATTTGCCAGGTTATCACCTACGTGTGTCAGACAAGCTGGAGGAGTATACTGACCCTTCTCATTAACCTTTCACATCTGACCTGTGAAACACTAAGTCACAAAATGTGTCCTGAAAAAGCCTTTGGGTCTAATTTCACTTACTGATAGCCACTTCTGAAACCTTCCTCTCTTTCCTGTTTGTAATAAGTTAACCATGTGATGGAAAGTCCTTGTCTGAGCAGCACTGCAGCTCTGCCTGTACCTGGCCATGTCCCATGCCAATCTGTCCCCCTGGTTTGCTTCTCTGTTTGACTCTGGATCTGTCCCAACACTATGGACTTTCTTCATGATCCCTAGACTCTTGGCTAAACCAGATTATCCACCCCACGCCTCTCCCTTGGGTCCTTTGAGACTGTGCCCTTGTCAGTGAGGCCAATGTCCTTGCCTTTCCTGTCCTCAACATGTTTTTCTCAAGACATTTTTAGAACCAAGGCAAGGTTTTTACCTACCTTCTTTACAGAGGAAGAAACAAAGGCCAAAAGCATAAGTGTTTATCTCAAAGCCATATAAAACGTAGCACAAAACTCTATCAAACCTTTAACTTGTTCTACTTCTAGAGTTCTATTAAATTGAAGCCAGGTTCACTTAGGACTTTTTGGTGTCAGGTAGAGTTGCACATATGCTACACAGGGGCTTGCTGCAACATGGGGAGAGCTCAGATACACTTGCTCCTTGAGCTGAAGGAAGTTTCCTACCCATTCTAAGCAGGACAGGCTGTAGACACCCAGCAGGGCAGCTCCAGTTCAGCAGAGCAAAGGGCAGTGGTTTAGTAACCCCTCTGTCACAATACATCAAAAGCAACGAAGGCTATAATGAAATGCCATAGCTTAAAGACTTAACAGACAGAGCAGCCTGAACTGTGAATCATGCTTAACAGTTTGTGTCTCACTAACACTCTGTATTTGTTAAAAATACATTTTCTTCCTGCTACTCTGTCATGATTTTACAAAGCAGCAGTTACCCATAAATTTAAGGAACTGACCGTAACTGTGCTGTTCTTTATATCAGGAGGAAGTAGGTCCTTTGGCCCCATTTTGGACAAATTATTTCTATTTATGAACCCAGACATGCATGTTTTTAGCAGCAAAAACTAGGTGAATGAACATTCTTCTGCTCTTGAAAGAGCTGAAGCCAGCAAATGAGCAGGCATTGGGCTCTGTGGAATCACTGCAAATGCAGACATTTATATGTGCAAGGGGAAACTGACTTTTTACAGACTGGTTATATAAAACACTCAGAAGTATTAAGGCATTTCCAGGTTAGGAACTATAGTAATAACAAAAACATAAAACCAGAACAACCCCCCCCAAACAACACCAAAACCAACAATTTGAGACTGTCAGAAAAACAGTACAGTCAGGCATAACTACCACGTTGGTCAGCCTAATCAAGGCTGGGAGAGCTGTATCCACACTGCCTGCCTATACCATCACTGCATTGTTCTTTCACCTCATTCCGCAAATCCCCTAACTCCTAGTACATTCCTAAAGTTCAGCTTCAGCCAGATTCACCATGCACGTGCTCAGACTCTACCAGACAACCAACAAACTGGTCTGAAAAAGGGATACAAGAATAAAAGGTCTCATGTCACTACAGGTCTGCATTTCCCTTGCTAACCCTGCTGCAGATGCTCTGCACAATGAGGGTGACAAAACAGAGCCAGCTGAGCTTTCAGCTGTCTGTTACTGCCCAACGCTTTCCTCCAAGGCTTCTCAGAATAGCTTGCTTTGCTGTTAAGAATTTGCTAGCATTGCCAAAATAAACTAAAATTGTAAGAGGATAATTGTTTTAATTTAGATTACCCTGGAGCTTGGCAGTCTGTCCCTGGAATTATTTGGAGGTGGTCTCCCCTTTCTAAAAGACAGGAATTCACAATAATAAGTTATAAGCTATCCAAGTGGGCTCTTACCACAGCTTCAACCTTGGACTACTTCATAGCTTTACTCTGCCTTCCCTATGCCTATTACAGCAAAATACAGCTGCCAAGAAGGCTGAAACTAGAAAGCAGCTTCACACTCTGCAGTTGGGTGCCAGGCAATGATGGAGACCCAGCACCTCCACTGCATAAAGCTTCTAATCACCACTGGCCAGGGAATTAGGACATTCAACCACAGGTCTCCCAACCAGCATCACATCATTCAGTTAGTTAAGCCACAGAGAAGTCAGTTCTGTGGTTGCACTTCTAGCAGACAATTCTGGCCATGGCCTCTCCCCTTTGCTCTGACCTAGAAGAGTTCACTGGCCCAGGACAGCAGCAGACTGGTGACTAAGGCAAACCAAGGCAAAGCAATTCATCGAGAAGCAAATCTTGAATGCAAAAGGAAGACAAGTGCTCTCCTTTCTCTTAGGTCAATGCACTAACTGTTGAACCCAGCCCTCTAAGGAGAGAGTGTGATTTCTCACTAGTTGAAGACTTGGCAAGGCTCATTAAATTCTTGCATTTTCATGGTTTTTCATTAAGAAAATGTACTTTTCAAGGCCACTGACAATTCTACTGTTCAACAGCTCAAAAGTATGAAGTAGGAGGACTTACACTGGCAATCCTTTTTCTACTGTTTCCCGTGTTGTCAAAGACACTTCAAAAATCCTCATTTGTAGGCTTAATTGCTAATTTTGATTTCAAGATCAGAAGAAAGAAGTTTTATCTATATGTATTTGAGTCAAGTTACCTTCAGGACAATAAATACCACTGATTCCTCCACTGTGTTAGCAAATCCTCATATTAAATTATTGAAAGCCACATTCACCAACAGATCCAGAAAGCTATTAAATACAGATTGCTTATAATGCAGAGCTACAGTGATGAGAGGGAACCACAGAATGGGCAACCAAAAAAATGTATAACCAATTCCAACCACCATCAGAAAAGCACCTGGAACACCAACTGAGCACGACTGCTGACTGGTAGTGCCCAATTATCTTTCCCAAAGGAGAGCTCTTCTCCTGTGATCTGCTTGGAAAGCTTAAAAATACAAGTGTCCCAGCATGCTTTACAGAACTGTGACAAAATACACTGCAGAGACAGACAGTGCTCAATATTTGCACCCACTAAGTGAGTTCAGAAAACTTACTTGCACTAATGCACAGAATGCATTACTCCAACATTTAAGCCTGGATTCAATCAGGGAAAAATCCCATAATTAGATTCACAAATGTGAAAAGTGCCTGAAAACACAGGAAAGAGTACTGCTAAACTTGAAAGTTTTACGGATTCTGAAACCTGACAGGGCATCTGAGTGTGAAAAATGAAAATATTTTTTTAAAATAATTCTAGTGCTTGAAAAGTTCTGCTCCATAAATTCTGGCCACACAGAACTGAATGTGGTCTCTGAAAAGTAACACTAATGTCATAATAAATATTGGTAACATATACTCTGCTTCTACAGCACACTGGCAGCGTTAAGTATTCATGAGAAAATTGTGTCTATTCATAGGTTATTACACATATGTAGTTCTTAATTTATGGGTAATTTTTCTTTTATGAAGTTGAAGTGGTCTAGAGTCAAGGGAACACATCCTTTCTCACATTTTTTAACTTTATAGGTAAACACCAAGCCTAATTCACCATCCTCATCTCTCTTCAGAATATTTCATTCCTCCTCATTAGTATTTTAATCACTGCTGGCAAAGGCTGTGCTCTGTGGAACCTGAAGGGCTTAAACACACACATTACAACATCCATTTAGTTGCTCATTTTTGAAATTAACTTTTTTTCATATGTTGAACTGGCCCTGGTTTCTCTATTAAAAAATTAGAGATAATGCTTTTGTCTGCAAGTGTACCATGAATCCTAACCGTATTTTGCAATGTAAGTGTAAAGATCTCTCAAAACTGTAAAAGAATCCAGACTCACAGCTGCATATGCCTTCATATGCACAATACAGCCCCATGGGAGAACCCACTTTCCCACATTTCCTAATCAAAATTTTATGAGAAAATAGGACCTCTTGGGTTTCACACTCTTTGTGGGAATTCATTCGAGTTTTTCAAAAGTGAAAAATCACCCAAAATGGACCAATGGGAAATGCACTGTTGTTTTCAGGTGTATCCGGAATGTCATGATTAGCAAACTATTCAGAATTTCCATTCCACTTTCTTGTTGAGAATGTACACGAATAAAATGAACTGCTGCAGAGGAAGATCCTAGAAACAAAAACACTGATTTAATACCTGTATCTCCACACAAGACATACTTCATTGTTTGCCAGCATTAATATTCTTAAGAATTATACTTAAATATGGGAGTATGACCTGAATAATTGTGTCATGAGCTGAGCTGCTGCAGACACCACACGGCACACTGAGGATAGGCCATAGCAGTCTCTGCAAAAATTAGGGTGGAAATGACACAAAGTTCATCAGACTTACACAGTCCTACTTTCCCCTTAAGTTTGGAACTAGGCTGCATCCTCGCTAGACCCCCACACACAATCCCAAGGTAGGCAGCTTATTCAGAAGGGCATTTAGGAAATGTGGATGTAAACTAGAGGTGTCCCTGAAGGTCAAGGAGAGAAAATCCCCTGCAGAGCCAAGAAGCGGTGTTACAATAATTGATGGGCTTAAAGCAAACCGGGGGAGAGTTATTGCAGTTGACACGGCATTGCTTCTCGTTTGATTTCAGCCCTGGATTCAGCGGACAGGCTGTCACAGGCAAACATCTGAGGAGTTACTTTGGAATTCCCCGTCCCGGTGCATTTCCCCAGCCCCGGAGCCGTGCCCGGGCCGGCAGCGCCACCTGCGGGCGGCAGGCGCTCACTGCACGGCCCCGGTGCCCGAACCCTCCCTCCGCGCCCTCCCCATCACCAAACCACGGCCCCAGAACCAGCCCGGGCACCAAAGGCAGCACAGGAACAGCTGCATCCCTCCGAGTGCTCGACGCACGGCAAAAGACTGCCAAGCAGGAGGCTTGGAGGGGTTTGTTCTCTTAGTGCCAGTTATACTGGGGCAATACCAAGCCATTCAAAAATATAAAGGGTATTTAAACATCAGAAGTAAGGCATATTGGGTTGGGAGGAAGTGTGAAAATTCATTTACAAAAGCATTTCTTTAAAGAGAGGGAGAACTGTTGTACCATATTGCACAACTCTCATATACACTCTGCTATATATATAGTATATATATAGTATATATATAGTATGTATATACTATATATATGGTACTCCTTCAGGGGAAGCTTTTTCCCTGAGTTTGTCTGCGCCCCTCTTCTCTCCATGTAACTCAGGCTCTGCATTTTGGTGACCATCCTCTCAAGCCAAAGGAGGAAACTCATCCAAAGCTGCACAGTCTTCAGCCAGGACAGGGTGGGGAGGGACTGAGCGAGTTCAAGGCATTTCCTCATTGTAGGAGGTAAGTCCCCCACAGCAATTCCTGCCAGTCTGAAGAGCAAATATCATCTTTATAGCAGCACAGTGTGCTGCCAGTAAATCTCTGCTCTGGCCACATCTCAGCACTATCTCAGCCAGGCACTAGGGGTATTCCAACCCATTATCTGTATTTTTTTTCCAGACACTGTTAAAGTCTTTGTTCTTTAAACTGATACCACCTGAATGTAATTTGAACAAGTCACCTCATTGCAATTTTCTGGTATAATTCAACATATGAAACTGTTTATTTAATTCCAAAATTCCCTTTGCAAACTAAGATTTTTAGAGATTTTGGCAAATGACTGGCATGACAACTTCTCAGCCCAGAGAATGGGAAATTAGGCAGGCCCTGATTCTATGAATAAAAGGTATGGCACAACACTGGCATCACAGTACAAATACAGCCTGGAATATCTTTGGATGCTTGAGAACACGGGAGATACAGTGAGAAATCCTGCTAATCAGAAGTGATGATGCTGCACACTCATACCTCTAACATATGACTGAGAGCAACTGAGGAGGAAGGGCAGTGCAATCCAGTGTCACATTAACAGTGAAACCACAGAGCTACCACCCAGTAACGTCACAGGATTAGCCAAAACATGAGAATGGCCATAGCAAAAGAGTAAGGGAAGTGGTAGAGTAAATGGATATCTGAGATAAGCAGCCATGTGGTTCATCTTCACAGAGATTATGTCCCCTTTTCACCCCTGGGAAGCCAGCCCTGCCCCTGGCTCCCCCTGCCATCCCACCGGAACATCACCCAGCACTCACTGCTGAATCCTGAGGGGCAGCAACACAATGTTCGCTTTGAGTCCAAAAATTATTCTTCTCAACCAAACAGCTGTTACAGCTGCTACTGCACTTAGGCAGATATCAAAACTTCAGGCATCATGGAAATATTAACAAAGTATTGACAGTATAAAATAAATATTCAGCAAATTTTCATCTCAAAACTCTGACATGAACTACCTTGTCATCAGAGGGGTAAAGCAGAGGTCTTCCTTCTGCTATTATTTGCAAGAGGGAAGGGGAGGGAGAAAAAGCATAATCAGAAACACGGTAACAGATAAATTATTGCTAGAGACAGAACGACTGAATTCCATTCCAGCACTTGGGCATGTTTCACACAACTATGGAGAGTTATCAAGATATAAAATCAATTCAAAGCATAGACCATGCTCCTGGCAGGCTCTTTACTGCAGCAGATGTCTGTCAATAAACAGAAATTTAACTGTGCCATGACGGCATTTCATTATCTGGAGCTGAAGAATACTACTAAATACTTCACATCTATATAGATTAATCTATTCTCACTTACTGACTAATATCCATCACAATCTAATCTACGTTGGCAAGACCTCTCCATTTCCTTGATGGGATGGGACACTACTATTAACATGAACAGGTTTTATCTGTATCACAGTACTGGTGGCTATTCCTAAACACACTTTATCAAAATGCAAGATTTATTATTATTGTTGTTGTTATTATTATTGAAAAACATTGACCTGAAATTAAACACAACAGCATTACATTATGGATAAAGGAGAAATGTTCTTTTCTTCCTTTCTATTTGCATGGCACTTTAAAATAACTCAGTATTCATACTGGCTTTGGGGGAGGGAGGGTTAAAGTGAAGGCCCACTGCTCCCCTCTCCCCACAGTGCTTTAGAACAGCAGATATTCGTTTCAACATAAATGTGATACACAAAATTCTGATTGTGCATATGCTCAGTGTTGCTTTTGCAGCTTTTACTCTTGAAGGAACATTGTGATAATTTAGCCTGATCTCCTTAAATGTCCCCTCAAATTTCAACCACTGATTACCACATCGATCACAGTCACTTTTAGATATGCAACAACCCTTGATTTAAGGGCTATAAACAACAGAAAATTTACCACATCCAATGACTGTCTTTTCAAGTAGTTCAGTTTCCACAATGCCATGAATGACAGCTTATTTTTCATCCAACATGAAGGATATGAGGAAACCACAGGACATGACTGGGTTCCAAATCATGCTGTTTACGGACTATGTGCAAACATACAAACCCTGGTAGCTGAGTGTCTCTGCAAAGCCCTGTATCAGACCTCCAGAGCCCAGGAATTATGCTGTTTATACATATGCACAAGAATTTCATTTTTAATATAGAATACGCTTTCAACAAATTTCTCCATAACACACTTTACCCTTTGGGTTTATTGATTGCAGATATGTTTCTTAAAATATGTTTCACTTTAGATTGTTGATGGCAACTTTGTTTTATAATATTCACTAACTCAGGCTAACCCTGGTGCCCTAAGCAGAAGCCAGAACTACTGGGTCTTCCTAGAACCGAACCACTTGAGAAAGTTAAATTCACATTTTCATAAGTTAATCTAGAACAAATTAAATAAGACAACTATTTTTTTTTTTTAAAAAACAGTGTTTCCACAACATTGCCGTGTCCATCTTTGCAGGCAAAGATGTGCATGTGGTCTGGACTTGTCAAGCTCAGTGAGACTCAGAGTCAAGGAGATGGCTCCTCATTAGAGGAAGAAGGAAAAAGAAGCTCTTGCTTTCATCAGCTTACAGTGTTGCATGTGACTGACAGACAGGGGAATGCATCACTTTAAACCAGACAGACTATCATTCACTCCACAGCAATCCATGTTCATTACCAGTCATACCATCGGCCCGCAGCAAAACCTACTTCTAACCTTTCCAAGGCTTCTGACACAAAGCAACACAATAAATGAGAAATAATACACCTTACATACAAATTGATTTCCACTTTCTTTTTCTTATAATTTTTTGGGAAGTCAGCAGCATTTTCTTTCCAGGTTTACTCTTAAAAAAAAAAAAAAAAAAAGAAAAGCTGTCTTCATGAAATGCATTATAGCCAAGCAACAGAGACAGACAAGGAATTTCCTGAAGAGTTGAGCACAAATACAAACTCAGCCTACTGGCATGGGTTTCCTCAGTCTAAATATTTTCAATCAAAGCAGCACTGTATGTAATTAAAATCAGAATAAATCTAAATATTTTAATGTCAGGCAACTTTCATTCTAAATTTTAAAAAGTATTTAAAATCATATGTTCTTAAAAGTCAACTGGATGGCAACAGAAAACGACAAACAGTCACTAGAATTAAAACAATGGGATTGTTGTTCTCAGAATACATACTTTTAGTAATTAAAACCTATTAGTCTTGTATCTCTATACCAAGAAGTAGTTCAAGAGCTTTAAGTAGCAACAACACTTTCTATATCATGGCATGTTATAAACATGAACTAATTAACCCATGGGGCACTTCTGGAAGCTGGGGAGTTTGCTGTGGAACTGTGGAGTTAGAGTTGGCACAGGAAGAGGCACCAGATGCAGAACATCACCTTCCCTGAAGGATGGCAGAGCAACCACAAGCATCTGCTAATCCCACCTCATTGGAAGACTTGTATGGCAACCAACAGGCAGGGCAGGGTAGAAAAAAGAATGCCTGTACTCCTTATAATTATGGAGCTTCATAATTCTGGCACAATTATGGACAGCTAGGGGTAGACTCCTAGTGCTAGCCCAAAAACCAGCAGCACTACAGAATCAAGCTGGGGTCATGACTGCCCCTGCAGAGTGTGTAGGAACAACAGAATATGGCCTCCGTTTCAGAAAGACAAGGTGAGAGTACTCAGCATTCAGCATTATTGATAGAAATCACACAGTTATTTACTGGACTTCTCTCCAGAAAACACGATAGGAACTTGTGCACCTGTGGCAGTACATTCTCAACAGTTACATAAGACATTCCCAAATATATAAGTCAATCAACCCACTGTGCAACAGTGTGAACCAAAATAGCAATTAGCTTTTTCTTTATTTCATTAAGACCTCGGCACATGCTGTACCAAGGAGCTGCTCAGTAGCGTTTGATTAGGCCACTGTGTCACAGTACATCAGTAATTCTGTATATTGCTTTTTCTCTGTAAGGAAGCACAATAAGCTGCAACACTGTTATACCACCTTGCATGCTAAAATCCCTAGCCTTTTATCTCAAAGTTCCTTAGACATAGCCTGTTAGTTCTAAGCTATCCAAACATATTCAGGGGTCTTGACATCCAATTCAGCTTACTATGCAAAGACAGAATGTTGACCTTTGAGACAGAGAACAAGAAGACAAAATTTCAAAAGAAACCTCAAAGAATTTTCCAACATTTCCATTCTTCATTAAACTACTTTCTTCCACGGCATTATCTCCAAGGGAGATGTGCCATAGATCTGTGCAAGCCACTTTGCTTCCATGGGTAAGTATTGTAATTGCCAGCTTTAGCCACAGAGAAACAGATCTCCTAAACCAGTTCAGACCCAATCCAGCCTCACCAAATAAGCCATGAGCAGCCTTAAGAACAATGCAATGCCAGCCTTTTTCTAGTCCATGCAAAGCTAAACAATCACCACACCACTCCATGTAGTACAGGCAGCACTATTGTTACTGTACAACTCCCTTACAATGTTCCTCTTTGGAAAGAAGGAGGAGAGAAAGCTCTGCATGACAGATAACAGTTGTCTTGCCTAAACATTACACAAAAGCTCTCAGATGATATGTGGAAAAGAGTAGTACAAAAGCATAAGCAGAATATGAAAATGAAATGGAGGCTCTGCCTTTCATTCTGAAAATAGTATTCAAGAGAGATTTCTTCAAAGGATGAAGTCACAAACTGGGCCTGTTACAACCTACCCTTTTTACTTGATTCCCACATGGTTCCTAAATTGGCCCTCCAGAGATGCATGGAAACACGTTGAAACAACCACCAAGGCAAATCAGTTATATCAGCAAACACTTACAAAAACAGTTACAGATATATCTTTAAACTTTCAAAGCTCTAAGCCTGATTTCTTGGGAAACTGAAAGTGTTGACTAGCAGAGTTAGTAGAGTTACTGAGGAAGACTTCAGACAAGGACAGCACTGGCCTTGCCTTTAGGAGAGGAAGTCCTTTGATACACGACACAGCAGCTCTGAAACACAAGCTCCAGCAAAGCATTAACACCTCCAGCAGCCAACTTTAATGCACTAATGGTTACAGTAACCCTTGCCAACCTCTGAGCAGTGCTCTAAGTGATGCCTCAGGGTACAGTAAGTGGATAAAAATGCTGTCGAGGAAGATGTGAATAGAAAGCATTCTTACAGAAAAAACAAAAATGCTTTTCACTAAGGAGTGATAAGCACTCAGAAATAAATCCTCTGCCATACCATCTCAGTTAAGAGTGAAGCTATAAAATCTGGGGCAAGATATAAACAAGGAAGAGGCAAAATGAGCTTATTAGCACTCTTTTGTGGGTTTTGGCCTCCTCCCTTTCTCTTATTTTTGAAACCTGAACATACATAAAAACTTTGTGAAAATTGGTTCACAAGGCATTCTTGCTCTAAGACCATAACCAGCAATCCAACAAGCACAGAGAGAGGTTTCAGACATTTCATTCCATATCTCATGGCCTAAACCGTGTTTTAGCTTGCTTGTAGGATTTATCACTGCAGTGGAATAGAGTTTTTAAAGAAAAGGCAAACACTGCTATTTACATAGATAACACATCTCCGGGCCTACTGAAACACAAGCTTTCAAGAAAAGTGTTTATTGAAATTTAAGTAAAATAAAGTAGTGGTTCAGTAGATTTCAGATATTCATGGCAGCACATTTTCCTTCAGAGGTTCTTTGTTTTCCTTTATCATTCCTGACATTTCATATAGTGTGTTATAAGCTTTTTCAGGGAAACAGCACTTTTACCAGAGCAGCAAATTGAACAGGTGGGAGAGATTGATGCTAAACATTATTAAAAGATCTTCCTTTCCAAAATAAGAAATTAATATAAAGGCATAAAATCATCTGGAAGCACAAATCCTTTAGAAAAACACCAGAAAGAAAGGAGGGATAGTCTGGTTTTTAATAAGAAAGTCACCTGTGCACCTGTCTGTTAGCTCTGCTTACTGTATAGGTCTTCAATGGTCAGATGAAACACTGCACTGTGATTTAACAAGATAGTACATGTAGTTTAGAAAACTTTCCAGATTTCTGTCATTTATATGTCAAAAGACTCCAGCTGACATGGCTACAACACAGTTTTCCAAGACCAATTCCAAGGAGTTATAGGCCCCATGCCAACATCAAAATCACATTTTATTTAAAATACAGACATTAATATTCACTTCTGTAGCAACAATGAGATTAACGTTACTTTTAAACTCTGATAATGGCAGTTTCTGGAAATGATTTGTTGCTTTACCTCTCCAGCCCATTTGGTGGCTGCTTTGATATATAAATTGTTAGCAGACCTATACACTCAAGTTCTTCAGAGCAAAAGCTATGCTTCTTGTTTAAGTTCATAACTGTCAGAGGTATCTCCCAAGCATCAATACATTTTCAATTAAATTAACACTGAAGTAAATCTTCACAAGGTCTTTTTTTGTTTGTTTTTGGTAAGTTTTTGCTATTTGTTTCTTTCTGTTAGTTTCTTCCCATCTCATGTCACTTTCCAGTTTCTACAATAGTAGTGCTCTGTTTGTAAATTCTTTCATGGATCATGTGATCCATTTTAATGGCACACATCCTTTTGAATTACTGTCTATTCAATTAACACATTTTATCTTATGTTCATTTTCTACCAAAATGCCTAGACTATTCAAACATTCTTCACCCTGCATGTTTTGTTTGCAGACAGCAATGAAGATAGCAGTTTCCCTAAAATATCAAGTTAATAAATCCCTAAATAATTAGTTGACATGAAGTGTCTACACTGTACCATTGGACTATCAGGGTGAGGACTGGTATGGCATAATTTAGCCTTTTAAAAATCCCAGATCCTTAGTCTTGGAAACTCTTGTGCTTACCTAATGCCTTCTGATAAAGCAGCCTGATCCTCTTCCTGCTGAAATCAGTGACAGAATTGCCACTGACCTCAAGAATAACAGGGTTCCAACACCACTAACCCAAGGCTTTATTGCTTCCGTACACATCACAGGCATTAAGAAATGTGTCTCCACCTCAAAAGTAAATCCTTTGGGTGTGCAGCAGTAGATAAAACCACTTTGCACTGAGATAGCACTTTCTGTTTCAATACATTTTACATCTGGTTATGCCTTTCAATCCCTCCAGTAAGAAAACAGCTTCATACTACAGACTGGAAAACCAGCACAAAGCTGCTGTCATTTGCCCAGTGAAACATGGGTGACATTCCAACACCCAGCCCCTGCAGGTCCATGCCCCTCTCCTGCTGGGAAGTAAGCTCACAAGTCTCTGTAACTAATCACCATTCCTGTTCACAAGAACTGAGCTACAGCTCCATAATCCTTTGTTAACATCCGCATCTGTGATCTGATTCCACAGAAGAAAAAGAGGCTATTTTACTATTCAAGGCCCAGTCCCAGTCTGTTGAACCTGCCTCACATATCAGTGTCCAAAAGCTTCTCCAAGCCAGCTGGGTAGAGCTTAAGCAGTGTTTCTAATCTTACAGCACATTTCCAGACTCAAACCTTCTTTGAAATAAGGAGTGAAATGCTAGGACAGAGCACCTGTAATCAACATCTGAAACATCCCTGTTACATGCACACACTTTCTCAGAGCTTCCTCTACCTTTTGGCTGGCCACAAACTTTGGCTACAGTCAGCAGAAAAAGCAGAATGTTTATTCTTCATGTACAACTAGCAGCACATCCCTGAAAATTGCCAAGTTATATCAAGCCTGTTTCCTAGCAAGACTGTCATTGTTTCCACCCTTCCTGCCCTTTTCCTCTAGAAAGATATTTCTTTTAACCTGTACTCCAATGCTCAGAATAAATATCTGCTATGTGCTCCATAGCAATGCCCTAGGCTGGTCCCTATATCATATCAACCTTATCTGTGAGTACGTGTGGAGAAGAGACACCGCCATGGTCTTCATGGGTCCTGGCTGCCAAACAGTACAAATGCTTGGTCTTGCTTTAAATTATCCACCGTCTTCACCATCAGCAACAAACCTGCAGCATTTGAAAAGACAGAGTGGCTCAGGGCAGATTATATCAGCTTTTACTGAGCTCACACACCTGAATTTTGCTGCTTTCCTTACAATCCTGCAGCCACACCTGTCATGTTATTGGCATTAGGATGGCTTCAGTGATAGCAATTAAAAAGGCATCCAGAAACTGGTTTGAGCAAAGCAAATAGCTGTTAATACTACAGAATGGACAGTCTTTGGTCATGTCAGACTGTCATTAACACAGAGGGTAAAATGGACTTCATGGTTTGGTGCAACCCATGCTGTGTCCCAGGCTTTCCACTGTTTTTGTTCAGTCAGTGATACTACTGAATCTTCCATTTTCTACTGCTAAAGCAAGTTTTTGATGATTTTCTTGTCCTACCCACTGCAAGAAACCCATAAACTTTAAAAAAAAAATCTGAAGTCGGAGATCATCTTCCTACAGTTGCTAAATAAAAAAGGCTTATTGCATGCCTTCCACTCTAAAGTGAGTCACAGTTACTGAGTTGGCTGGAAATGTTTCACTTGCTCTTGCTTGTTCACTCTCAACTCCTTTTTATTTCTTGAAAATATATAAAAAGAATTGGCCCGTCTGCATACTTAATCTCCCTTTTTTAAGTGGTGTACTTAAAAATTTGAATAATATGACAAAAATATGACTCATGTATCTTTCTGACATGTGGATGAAGTTCTGGAGAGTACATAGTTGTGGTAAGAGGAGTTTGTTTTCCTTAGCTGGAAACACATGAGTTATACATTACTGTGAAGCGTATCGTATTTACAACTGAATGTGCCCTGGTAAGACTTTCATACCCTCAGACACACAACAGAGCTGGGGCTGCATCTGCCAAGTTAGTTAGGAGATGTTAATGAAGCACACGGAATTCTGCTGCTGTCCAGAGAAAAGCTGATAGTGAACCAAAAGACAGAGTCACAAGGGTTTGTTATATAATTCTGGTCTTTACTAAAATAGCCAAAATGCCTGACTGTACCGAGAGAACCTCTCTGAAGGAGCTTGTGTTTAAAAGTGCACTCCCAACTTGGGAACTAATGGCTGTGGCAAAACACCCCTTAAAACACTCTGGCTTTGGAATTGAGAAAAACCAGTGAAGAGGCTACAGACCTCATCTGGTGATTAGGAAAGGAATGAGGCAGATTCTAATTTCACTTAAACAGAGTACAGGTTTTTTTCCCAAAACTCCCATCTGCATCTCTTCCAGTCTCTGCCTGTTGCCCAGTCACACTTCTGTGCATTCAGTTGCCAGTAGCGCAAGAGAACTAGGGCTACAGTCATGGACACTGCCCTTGCACTGGTGCAGCCCCTGCAGATACCAGTGGCAAGGGAGGGCTGGAGGTGAATTGTGAAGGTTGTTACAGGCAAGATAACATCAAAGTAGATAAACTATTGGTAGCCCTGCTTTCTTACAACTCCCTCCTACTGCAGGCCTGAGGTAATCAGCGACTGGGCAAAGGGCCAGGCAAGACTGAGCCTCTGCAACCAAAGACAGCTGAAGTTGTTGAAAGACAATATAAAGGTGGTTTTGTCTCAGCTACCTCAGACAGCCCCAGAACTCCATTCAGACTGTAGAAGGAACCTCAAGAGTCATGGCCTTGTCTTATTATTTACGGGATATGTTGGAAATCATATCACTTGAGGTTCTTAAACTCAGCTGGACGCTATATTAACACCTTGAGTAAATGCCTCAGTGCATTGCTAGAAGTTTCCCCATTTACTTTTCATATTAAGACATAGGGTGAAAACATTCTTCAGAGGTCATACTATACTGTAAATTATTAAGAATTTGTTCTAATACTGACAGCTGAAAAATTGCATGGGCTGGGTCATGGAACTTCAGAGTTGGAAGAAATTCAGCTCCTTCAAACACAGGAGCTGGAATGAACTCAGATAACATCAACAGAGACATAAAATAATTTAGTGCACTGAACCAGTTGTTCTTTTTCCCCCCCTTATTTCTTATTCCATGTAAAACTCCTGAAATTGTTCTCATCATGAAATGTAAAGGAGAAACTATTTAAGTGAGACAACGGGTATGAAAGTGAATAAATCTAAACACTGAAAATATAATAGAATAGTAATAAATAACAAAATTGCCTACACATATAGAGAAATCAAAGTGCTAATGGCAGTAGGGTTAGAGTTAGGTTTATGGTTAGTGTTAGGGGTAGGGGTAATATGTGGTTGCGGTAATTAGGGGTAGTGGTTATTAGCAGTAGTGGTAATTATGGATAGTGGTTATTAGGGGTAGTGGAAATTAGGGGAAGTGGTTATTATGGATAGGGTTAGGGTTAGGGGTAGGTTTATGCTGGGGCACCCTCTGCTTCATGCTGTCTGCTTTCAGGATGTGTGTAAGGGCTGGGAGTGGGGACCCCCTTCCCTGTACCCCACTGAGCCAGTTCCCAGCACCACTTGACTTTAGCAGTGTCTCCAGTGGTGCCAAGCTTTACCTCACTTCCTCACATCCCATTCCCAGCCCGACATCATGGGGTGTGCTAATGAGTATCATTGTTCCTTACGTTCCTCAGCTGTTAATTAAATTCTCCCCTGCATCCAGCTTCCTACTGTTAATTATGGCATGGTTTGGCATTGGCACATCCCAGCACTGGGCTGGCAGGGCCCACCCTCCTGCCAGCTCCAGAGGCACATCCCATCTCTGTCTGGGACAGGCAGGGATCAGGCAGTGCCGAGACCAAACCTGGCCACTCTCCAGCATCCAGCCAAGATCAGCACTACCATTAAACATGTCACTCCTACAGTTAGTTGTGACTTAAATCAAGAAAAACACAAATCACTGGGGTTTTTAAAAGTTATATAGATATGGAATTGTTAAAGTAATAGTTTGAATTCCACAAAATCAGTTCCTTTTTAAAGAAGGGCAGAAACAAGCCCTCTTTGACAGTGTGAGGAGAGTAAGGACGGCACAGCCAATCCATGGGCAGGGCTGTGGGAAGGCCACACTGGGCTTTACTGGACCAGGCAAAATGCACAGTACAAAATTCCAGGTTAATGAACAAAATCCCAGAGACAGTCACTCCTCCAAATGGCCCAGCAGAACCCATCCAGAGCACCTCCTGCCTCCCAGATCCCGCTGGCCTCTCCACATCATCCTGAATAAGCCAATCTTTTGCTAAATGGAAAACCGTGAGATCTTGGATGGAAAGCGACACTTATTTATCCTTTTATTAGAAGGTCTAATGAATAATTTCATGTTTACAAAGGCTCATGTTGAAATTTGAAGACAAGAGATATATTGCCAAGGCACCTGGGAGACTGCGACATTCATTTTGTGCTGAAAGATTTACTTAAAAATTAGATTTTACAATTTTAATGCCTCCAATAAAATATGTCTTCAACTTTAATGTCACACATACACATATACACATATATGTATATATATATATCTCAGTTTTCTGACAGTGAGCTGCTCTTTACGACAATTTGCAGTGAGGTACTGATCATTTAATAGAAGTTGGATAAAGATGACTGGGGATTTATCGCCCTCTTGTGAAAAGAGAAAAAGTTGCAATATTTTCAAAAATGAATATTCAGTTGTTGCTGCTACTAAGGAATCCTGTAGTAAAAATACATCTGTACAATTAATAAACAGAAATTCAGATTACTAAAGGTAGGACCACTGATTATTGTAATACTCTATAATATTTTTATCAGAAAAGGATAAATTGCAAAACTAAAAATAATTCAAATTCAAATCAGACCAAGCAAGATATTTTTCTATTTAAACAGGAAGACAGCAATCTAAATTCCACAAAATCATTGCCTAAAGCACTGATGTCAAATGGTATAGGTTAACTCAACGGCATGCTAAGTCTCTTTGATTACAGTCCCAAAACATCCTTCAGTTTCAAAGTGAGCAGGAGGATGAAAACATCTATTTTTTGCCATGCAGAAGATACAGCCTTTCAGCTGCAATACATAATGGTGGGTCTAAGTCTAAATTTTTTTACAGATGCCATGAAGTTCACAGTCAGCAGCAGGTGTGTCTTGGCCCAGCACTCCACAGCAGCTCCAGAAGAAAACAGGCTCGCTCAGCACTGGGAAGCCATCAGACCTCTACTCAGTTATTTTTAAGGATCTTCCTTTTTGGGGCATGTCTTTCTCCTCTGCTGCTCTGCACCCAATCAGGGTGTTGCTGCTCCTTTCCTTCTCCTTCTCTGTCTACTGTCCCTTCTCCTTTCCCAAGAGACCACTGAAATCATTGTAAAAGCCATGAAATGTTCAGGCAAAACCACCCCCCTCATCTCACAAAACTCCAGAGGTGAGGGAGAGCAGGGATGAGCACCAGCTGTAGGACAGAAGGGTTTCCATTTCACACCTTGCCCTAAGTCTGGACAGCTACATCATCCCTTACATTCCCTTGTTCTTCTTCATGCACTCTACTTCCGTTCCCCTTCCGGGGTGAATTCACAGCATATTCACTGTGAATACAAACAAAGCCATTCTGCTCTTCTGTCACCACATCTAATAACAAGATGGTTCTCCTGTACATCTGCAACAAAGAAACCTTACCAGAACTCTCTCCTGAGATTATTATTAAGACATAATATCAAGAAGCCAAGTGCTATTAGATCATGAGTAACAGAGGACCCTCACCCTGAGAAGCAAGAATAACACTCAGAGGAATCCAAGAGCTTCTATCTTGGATGTGCTGCCTTCCCTAATTTATAATAAATAAAGCATAAATCCTATCCAAATGCAGGCATCACTGAGTCCTGCTAGCACAACATAATAACCATTTCCCTGAAAAGCTACGTATTAATACCATTTAACATAATAAATATTTAAAATGATACTGCAGTAAAGAATACAAATTCACCTATGTCTTTCCTGTTCTTAGTAGTGACTCTTAATAAACACAGCTTTATAGCTACTATATTTAAATGCAATTAGTTCCATACATTTCCAGCCTAATAAGAAATAATACATATTCATTTCTGCTCATTAACAGTCAGTATATAACTCTTAGCTAATGAACATTCAATTATGTTCTCTGAATACATTGTGGGATAAATTCTCTTTTTGTTGCTCATATCAGTTTACTTCAATTCAGTTGCTGCTAATTAAAATTCTTTTGCCTCATGTAGACAAACCTGGGTTTTTTGGAGTCCCTGGAGACTTTTTTAAGAGTTCTGTTTTATCTTTATGTAAAGTCAGCTCCCTAATTAATGCTTTAAATAGGGTAAACTTTACCGAGGCTCCTGGGCTCAGTTCAAAGGAAAATAAAAAAAACAACTGTTAATTTTATATCTCATTCTCACACAAATCACTAGAGTCTTTCTTTTTCTTGTAAATCTACTTTTTTCTTTTGTTTCCAAGTGAATTCAATAATCAGGGAAGGTGCCAGTTTGAGAGCACTGGGAGTTGGAGATCCCCTATCATCAGTCTAGAGCTTTCAGAGGAGCAGAAGAGAAATTCTTGTCAAGTTGCCTAGTTCTGCAGCCAGCTCAGGTGAGGAAGGAGGATTCTCCAAGGGGATAAACCCAATGGACTCCCTGAGATAATCCTATCTTTATTTTCACTCAGCATCAGCAAGAGCCAATGCTATTTTTTCATAAGTTTTTAACAGAGCTGGCTCAGCAATCTATCTGCCGTTCTAGGACCAAAAATTTAACCAAGTCCCACTTACTCCACTGAGACTAACACCATTGGAGCTAAGCACTTACTGAAGGGCCTCCCTTTGCAGAGGTCATTATCAGATAGGACTGGCTAAATGAAGTGATTAGGATCTTGCCTCCGATTTTATTTGCTTTATGTCCATTAAGCAGTGCACAGAGAAAGGAATTCAGCAGAAGAAGCTTCAGGGAACTCTCAGCATAAGGTTTCCTTCTTCAGTGCAGCATGTTACGACTACTTGACCTGCGCCTATGGATTGCCATGCTTAACAGCCTGGGGACAACAACTTCTCTCTGATAAAAGCAGCTAGAACAACTCTCAAATTGAGTGACTCATTTGAAAACTTACCAGGCAAACACCATGAACCTTATGTGAACTAATATAAGGCATATAACACTAACACAGAAAGTCTAACGTTTACGGAAAAAGGGAAAGAGGCAGAGAATTAATGTCTGTAAGAGAAAACATTTGGGAATATCCAGGAGGAAGGGTAGCTTTAGGGGTGTTTCAGTTCTATTTAACATTCAATGAAATCTCTAACATACATATATCTCTGCACCTGTCTTAGCAGAAACGGAAAAGTATGTCTGGGTTTGTGTGTACATGCACACACATGTGTGTGCTGCTGGCATGGGGGCATGTATGCCAGTCAGCACCTGCTCCACTCCACAGGTATCTGAGCACTGTGAAATGAACAGTCCAGAACTACTTTTCTTGCTTGAAGTCTTATTAAACCAGTGGATTCTAGTGAAGGACATGCCGAGCTGGATTCCCAGGAGACTGAAATTGACTGATGTAACCCTAAGGAATTACACCACGTGTTATCCAGTCTGCCACAGTGCCGTGTACTTAGCATGATACTGAGCTGTATATTGCATGGTCAGAGCATAAAGACCTTTGAGGATATAAAGCTTACCAGGATAACACTGGAAGACTGTTCCAGGTGGAGAAAGACAAACTTGATGTGAGTTGTATCACACATCTTGGCTGCACTGATTCCTGGAGAGAACATGCTGTCAGCTGTGCCCAGATTGCCACTTAGAAGACATTGTTCCAGGAGGGAGGCAGAGACTGAACTGGCATTAGGGGACTATGGCCTGGAAAGAAGGTGTTAAACTAGCAGCAGAAACATACTGGCAATCTACTGCTGTCCTCTCACCCGTTTCTCACAGGTAGTTCACGTTCAGTATCATAGAAAGAAGCAGGGAAATCAGAATGGCACTTTGCATGAAGAAGTTTTGTAGCTAGTCCTTGAGAAGAATGGTTTCTCTCACCAGCAGTGAGCAGACGCTGCCCTACCTGCTGTGCGCAGCAGCACTGCACGGCTGTGCCAGGAGATGGCAGGGTTTTGTCAGACACCAGCACGGAGCAAGGCAAACACAAGCAAGTTTTCAATTTCAAAATGCCTTTGTACCCACATTTTATAGAATTGATATATACTGGAATTACGTTGAAATCACTATAGATTTATTAATATCATTATGATAAGAACATAATAGGGAGTATATTTTACAAAACACAGGAACAGAGTAACTGTCCCAAAGGCAACTATGATGAGGGCAAAGATCTTAGTCCATTTTAAACTGTATATATATAATTTATATTAAAAACTATAAAGCTGCCTACACTCAAAGACTGTGTCTGCTTATAACAGAGAAAAATCCCTGTCTTACACTATGGAAATGTGTACTGATTTTTATGTATCACTAACATGATTCACTTGGATTGTATGCAGAAGCTACGCCTCTTCCAGAGCTGCTTTTCTACAGTTTCTAGGCAGAATCAAGGGTACAGGTTGAGCAGTTCAGGGAAAGCATACATCGTCCCAGTGACCTGCAGAACTAAAGCTGTAGTTTCAACCTAGAAAAATGATGAGTAGCAAGCTAGAGTTACTATTCCCTCAATGCCCATCTTTAGCACCACATGCACATTTTGGTGAGAGAAAGATTACAGGTATCGACTTTGCAAAAGCTTGGTAGTGTTTTATGTTAGTGGCCCATTGATCCAAGTTCATTTTACCATAGATTCACAGACTGAAAAGGAATTCAAAAGAGATGCTGACATCAGTTTAGCCAAAGAATTACACATGATTGCCCTTGGCACCTGTTCTGAACATTAAAGCTTTTTTTTGCACTGTGCTTGTATTTTGGTACCTGTGATGTTAAGCCTTTTTAATGGTGCTATGGCTAATCAGCCATAGAAGAGTAAAAAGTTTATAGTCAATATTATTGTTTTTAACAAATGTACAAGTCACCAGAAGCATTAATCTACATAAGAAAAGCATCATGTCTGGAAAGCCAGATGCTTTAGTATTTCCTGGTTCTAGAGCTCAGGTTATTATCACCACTTGGTAAGGACAAGTGCAGTGTTTTTTAGAACTCTGCATTGTAAATGATAATTGTTCAGGAAGGGATTTAAGTGTCACCATGTATCACAGTGTGAGTCACAGGATCAGGGTAATGACAAAAAAGCAGACACTATCATATAGTGATATAATAATATAATTTGTTAGACACAAATTAATACTTCCTGCCCACTTAGTTGCAATGGTCAGTCCTTCTAGCAGTAGTATTTCCAGTTTGGGTACTTCAAGAAAGAAATGGACTCACTGGAGAAAAGCCAGAGTAAAGCTTTGCAAATGCTCAGATATCTAAAAGCTATGACCTGGGAGAGAAAACCTGAAAACAGCAGTCTAGTGAAAGCTTAAGAGAATCATAACACTGCACAAGTGTGCAAAAACTAACTGCAAAGAAGAAAGGGAAAACTTCTCACATCCACTGAGGATGGATATTATCTGCAATGAGATTCTTTTCAGATACAGAAAAAATCATTTCAAGACATTACCAGAAAAGTGCTGGAATGGATCAGCTAAGGAAGTCATGGGGTTTTAAAAAGATCTTGTACAATCATCACTCAAGAGTGATGGAGGTAGAATTGATCTTTCTCCTCTGGAGTTCCCCCCAGCATTACTCTCTGTGACAATTTTGCTGATCTGGTTCCTGCACAGCTCTCAGGTTTTTCAGAAGACAGTTGCAAGGACAGGCAATCACAGGGAGATCCTGGAAGCCAGCCAAGGGAAATCCTACACTCATCCAGCTCCCATTATAGGCAGGCTTCATTTAGCCCAAATATATCATTATGATGACTCTCTAAGCATCTGCAGTTGCAAAACACAAGTAATAATTTTATCATAATTAAATTTTATTAATGCTGATGATATCTTTGTGGAAGCAGACACGTCAAAGTGGGAACTGAACTGAGACATTTATAATTATTTTTGTTACAGCAGTATGAACAGTCCAGCAGCATATAGACTAATGACAGAATCAGGTAGGTTGGAAAAGACCTCTGAGATCACCGAGTCCAACCTTTGACCCAACACCTTGCCTACCAGACCATGGCACCGACTGCCACATCCATGGTCTTCTTAAACACCTCCAGGGACGGGGCAGCCCATTCCAATGTCTGATCACTCTCTCTGTGAAGAATTTCTTCCCAATGTTGTGACAAGAAGTATCAATATTTTCGTGTAAAGGAGAAAGGGAAAAGCACCGTAACAAAACAAACAGTTTGAACCAATGTCACATCGGAGGCCAGTGCTCCTAGCCCAGCACTCTGCACCGCCAGGCTGGCGGCTCAGCATTTCCGTGAGAACCCAACAGCTTGTTCCTAAACGTGGCCAGGCTGGAACTTCCTTCTGGGCTGAGGCGGCAGCAGCAATGCCATTTGCCCGGCCGGGCGCGGAGCTCCCCAGCGCTGCGGAGGCTGCGGGTGCCGCACCCCGCGGGCAGGAGGGCCCGAGGGCAGCGCAGCACAGCGCACAGCCCGCGGCGGCCCGGGCGCGGCCCCGCGGCTCGCCCCGCTCACAAGGAGCTGCCCTGGCCCCTGTGCCCCCTGCCCTGGCCCCCGTCCCCTGTGCCCCCTGCCCTGTCCCCTGTGCCCCCTGCCCTGTCCCCTGTGCCCCCTGCCCCGTCCCCTGTGCCCCCTGCCCTGGCCCCTGTCCCCTGTGCCCCCTGCCCCGTCCCCTGACCCCCCTGCCCTGGCCCCCGTCCCCTGTGCCCCCTGCCCTGGCCCCTGGCCCCTGTGCCCCCTGCCCCGTCCCCTGTGCCCCCTGCCCTGGCCCCTGGCCCCTGTCCCCTCTCCGACACCGCCGCGCGTGGATCGCGGGGCTCACGGACACCCCGTGCGATACCCCAGGGCCGGCTGGGGCAGCGCGGGGCAGGGGCCGGGCAGGGCTGTGGCCAGCGGTGCGGGCAGGGCTCGGAGGGCAGGGCTCGGAGGGCAGGGCTGCGGGCAGGCAGGCAGGCAGGCAGGCAGGCA
>JAWWEE010000018.1:11018653-11063910 GCA_035221455.1 Xenops minutus
GAGTTTCGGAACCAGCACCTCTCCCTGCCCTCTGTCTTTGCCTCGCTGGGGCCCGTGAGTCACCACGGCCGCTGCTTGGCGAGGCACGGCATCACCTCCTGCTGTCTGTGAATAGACCTGCACCGAGGGGGCAGAGACACGACTCGACTTGTTTGAAAGTTTTGGTTACGGTGTTGCTGTTTGTTCTGTTCTGGTTTTGGATATAAATAAATAAATATATATTTGTACTAAAAAACTGTTAACCTTTTCTATACATTTTCTGATTAAAGTCTCTCAATTTCGAACATTGAGGTGGTTTTTGGGAAGAATGCCCCTTCCTAGTCCAGACAGACATCTTAGTTTTCTTTTAAACTGAGACACCAAGGGACTCAGGTTCTCTAGATGCAAACCAATAGGCTAGAATCTAGCTTCCTGGACCTCCAAAAAATGTTTATAATCGTTCTATTCATATATTCTACTGAATTAAGCTAATCAGTCTCAGACCTGTATCTTCTGTAAATTTAGTTAAGTTTGGACTCATTTAAAAATAAATGCACTTAAGACATTGTATGTCTATGTATACTAAGAAAATAATATAATGAGCAGAAGTATGACAGTACATGCATTTACAGACAAGGTTACATTTTCAGGCTTGAAATCAAAACTCTGTGTATATGCATAAATATCTTCATAAAGGTATGTAAAAACAATCCACTGGAAGCAATAACTACTTATGACATATTCCATTTCTTACCCTCTCTTCTATTATAGGAAGTGAAAGATCAATGAAAGGTTCTTTTACTGTTGAAATCTTGAAGAAAAAGAGAAAGTGCATTTAAACTCAAAGAAAATTACACATAGCTCCTTTTATTTAATCAATATATTATCAGAAACTATACAAAAAGCTAATTAGTAGATGTATCAAACTAGAATGAAGAACTTCCCACTAATGTTTTAAAAATTTTATTAAGTTAGCTCTAATTTTCTTTCTAATACTGCATGAAATTTCAGCATACAGACACAAAGGGCAAGGCCATTCACCTGGGCATGAACTGAATGTAGAAGTAGTGTGGTGCTCAGTTTCTCTAAGCTTCAGACAGATTTTCAAGTCATGTGGGCCTCTGTGGTATAATTTTGCAGAAAGCTGCCTTTTAGAGTTTCCTGATTCTGGACACTTCTGCACAGGCGTTTGTTAGGCAGCAGGGACTGGTTAAGAGTCAGTTAGGTGACAGGTTCTAACCTCATGCCTCAGGTAAGATTAAGTCAGTCTTACTGGTTACTGCCTAAAGCTTTGTTAGATTTTTTTCACACCATAATATACTCTAGTATTGTTAAAATAAATCCAGTTACTGGGGAAATGGGGATTGAAAAAAAAAAACAACCTTCTTTTTTGTACTGAGTTTGTATTTTGCCATCTATAAGCTGGAAATACCTTGCAAAGCATACCTAAAGACAATCTCTTTCAGCACTTTTGATCTGCCTTTATCACTAAGTTCCTTAAGCTCTCTCCCTTGTTGTTCTCAAATTCCTTCCAAAACTGACTTATCTTACCTCTGGAAAGTCTGTGAAAAACAAAACCTTTAAAAAAAAAAGGTAAAAATCATGTTGTACATTTAAGTCACTGAACAGAGTCATGCCCTCAGCTACTGTCACCGTGTCCCTTCTCTTGTATTTGTGACCCTGTCTTCCACCTGTGACACGTGATATGCACTGTGAGCTTATTTTTACCTGTTGTGCGAGGGAATCGGGATGGTTTAAGTTCAAGTAAAGCAATAAATGAGATCAAAAAGCATTGCAACTATGGTGACTGACTGCCTGAGGAGCAATGTTCAGAGGTTCCTCTAGAGTGTCAGTTTGCATGAAAAACATGAATCAAGAGTATCTTGCCAGTGCAGGCAAAGGAAAATGAATGCTAAACTCTTCCTCAAAGAACTACAGCTAGCAAATTCCCAAGTCCTGGGCAGGCAGAATATAAGAATCCAACAAAAATTAATGAGACATGCAAAATACATACAACCTCTATTGCTCACATAGTCAAAGTTCTTCATTGATATCAGTAGCACATTGAAGTATAATCTGCACATCACACACAGGTAAGTTCACCTGGCACTGCAGGACTGTGCTTTATTTTTCAAATTGATTAATTTACTTAATCTCTATAATATGAAATAGAATGTTTTAAACCAAACACAAATGTAACATTCAATTAGAAAAGTCATGCAAATAAGATTTTTCTCTTTCAAACAAAGAAAATTATAAGGATCATGGAAAGCATTTATGATGAAATGTCAGTAATATTAATTATGAAAGGAATATGCTGTTCATTGGTGTTATTACGTTAATTATAAAACATACTTCAAGGGAAAAGAAGTCATTTTAGCATTTCCCCACTCATACTAACTCAAAGTAAGTAATTCCCAATTTTCAGGTATATCCCAGAAGAGCAGGCAGGAGGATTTATGTTTTAAGATAGGCAGGTGTTTAAAAATATCAAATAACATTGGGATATAACACATACAGTTATAGAATTTGGAACCTCCAGCCTTAAGTCAGATGTAAAACCAAGCCCAGTACTTGAATCCTTTTTGAATTCAAAGGACCCCCTCTTCTTAGGTTTGGGAGGATAATGCTTTTTAGAAGGAAGAAATAATTTCAAATGAGAAACTTTCAGTAAAGTCTTGTTTTTACAAACAAACAAGTATAAAATTGGCAACACAATTTTATACTTTCAAGACAACATAATCAAACCAGTATGTGATCTATTCCACATCAAACCAAATTCCAGAATACCTACATTTTCACATTCCTCACACATGACAGTGCTAGTCAATTCACCAACAAAGATCCTATCTATGAAGTTCATCTTCACACCCTCTCTTCCATATGCTGAAAAAACATTGCCTTTTTTAAATGTGAAAAGCAACAGATCCAATGTCACACTATAAGTACAACAAAATTCTTTCCAAGATACATTATGAAAGCACAATTTTTAAACATATTCAAAATGTTCTGAACACAATACAATAATTCATCATATACTCTGTTATCACAACATTTAAAAAATATTTTAGTGAGAAGGTCCCCTTTTATCCTCCCCTTCCCCACATAATGTAACAGAATAATAATACTGTATCTCTCAAAAAGAAGCCTTTTAAGTAAAATCTCAGTTTTCTTTTGCATACATACTGTTGTATTGCCTTGATATCGACACTGGGATAGCAGACAGATTGTCACCCATTCTAAATGTTTTTTTCAATTATAAAACTCTAAAAAAATTAAACAAAAGCCCGGTCTAATACATCTCTATGCCTGAACTTTTGCAGATTTGGGAAGGGTGACTTTCAAAACATCTTAATCACTCAGACTTTAATTAAAACAAAATTCCCCAAATCAGAACTATTGAATAACCAAACACACACCAAAAAAATGAAAAACTCTTGTTTTGAAAAAAAAAATAAGCCTTCTTTAGAAACAGCTACCTATCTTGACTTTGTAATCGTATTTAGAGTGCTCAAAGTATCAGTCAACTCTTAGAAATCAGTTTTGTTTATGGGAAGTGGCCTCTGAGTGATACAGTAATTATGATCATATAAAAAATATGAAGAAGGCTTTTTAAAAAACAAAATTAAATTCTATCTATCCTTAAAAGATGCATTATTAGTACCATGGGAGCCTTCATCCTGGATACAAAGACGCAAGTCAGCACATACTAAGCCCTCCATGCTTTAGGTATACACTAGGTGGCACTAGAGTAACACAGAATAAGAGTCTGGTACCTAAAGCACTTCGGGAGTGCTGTTTGCAATAGGCAGTTCTGAAAAAAAAAGTATTTAAAGACTTGTGTGTTTTTAAAAGTTTTCAATAAAGAGTTGCATACCTTTGACTTTTTTCCTAGTTTCTTCATCTGCTGTCTTAGTAGTTGGGTTATTAAATGCTTTTAAGATACCAGTTTGTATACGCTATAAGTAAAAAAAAAATAAAAAATTAACAAGTATTCTAAGTGTAAGCATTCTAAAAATTAGAAGTATATTAGATTTTATCTTTTATTATTTCCATAAAATAAGCATAATCTAATATTGTAAAACTACTGTTGTTATGCACTAACAATGTCAAAACTATGTAAGCTTTAGTAGATAACCATCCAAAAAATTTCCCTTAACAAGGGAACTATTGTAGGGCCCTTGATAAGCTATCAAGAAACTATGAAATTTTCAGTGAACAAATACTGTTCATTTCTTCCACTGCTGGAGGGAAAAAATATATGCAAGAATGGACTGTTACTGATTGACTAGGAAGCAAAATACTTGAAGGATCTTTTTAACAACCAGACTTCAATGGCTGTGTTTGGGCAAAATTTTTATTACTCTTCTTTATTTGCTAACACTGTACATTTCAGAGTTATGTTAGAAAACCTTACAAGAGGCAGAAAACCTTTTATGAATATTTGCTAAAAAAATCCTAAAAACTACATTTTTGAAAGAAGGATCAGAAAGAGGCAAATTCATAAATGATGGGCTGTAGCTGCCTCTCCAGACAGAGGGTGCTTCCCCCTGCTCCTTCTCAGCTGCCCTGGGGTGAGGAGATGCTGTATTCCTGTGAGGTTTACCCTGGCAGCAGAACTGCACAGGTTGGTGCAAAAACCCAACCTGACATACTGCAGAGAGGGAAGCAGAAGGATGAATCAAGTCCCCTGATGGGGAACACTGTAGCATGCTTCCCCTTTTCCTGGCAAATGTACTGGCTCTCTGATCCACAAACTCTAGCAACATGTACAAGTCTCCAGCACTGGTGTGCAAGTTACACTTATAATTAAACATGTAACTGAAGTCACACTTAAAGAATCATTGTAAGAGACAAATGGTGATACCAAACTTTCTGCAACTCAAACCCTATGTCCTAACAGAAAAGGATTAATAAATGGCTCTTGTTTCCAGGCAGCAAAGTACACTTTCCGGCCATATATTACAAGTGTGAGGATGACAGACAGTGTTGGAGGTTTGGTTTCCAGTTCAGGCACCCATCAGACCAAGTCATACTCCGACCTTATGAGTATGTGACCTGGCTTGTGAATTAACTCCCGCTGCCCTGAGCTCAGCTTTGTTCATCTTAAAGCCAACAATATACTAAAAGGATTAATCAATAGGTAATTCATGAAGTTGAGCACCATAAATGGGTTTAGGGCCATAAGCAACCCTTTTGTTGGGATTAGTGCGTTGAACCATTTATTTAGGTCAAAGAAAGACATAGTCTTTGAATGGGCAGGGTACTGCGGACAATGGCAGCAGACATTAATCAATTAGCAGCAGGGTTCAGCCACTTCAGGCCCTGGTGTGAAACCATCTCCAGCCCACATTGCTGGAAATGGCAGACGCTATGTCATCTTTATTATCGTATTGCCAAGCTTTTAACTTAAAAATCCACTTGTGTACACACACGTTCTTACTTTTTTTCACAGGGATAGGGAAAAGTTCAGCACTGGTGTCAGACACAAGACACAAAACCACACAGAAGAGGCAAAAGTGTAATGTGATTCTTGGTTTGCTCTCATAACTAGTACCATGTTATGTATCATATGTATTTCTCATCAAAATGCTTAGAGTTTAAAAAGAATCCTGGTAGGGGTAGGGAAGCAAGGATGGCCATTTTCAGCTCTCTCACAGGTGGATGACAAAGCATCAAAGGTCAGTCACCTTTCATCAGGGCTGTTCCCTCTTCCAAGAATGAAATTTAAAAGCGGCATGGAAGAGAAAGGTTAGTGTAACCCTGGCCACAGGGTTCTGGTGGTAAACACGTTGCTGCAGGCAGTGCCCAGCCAGAGCCCACATGGTGGGGAGGCCACAGGAGCAGCTGCTGGGCTCCCGCCTGTGGCAGACTAGCACACTAGCCAGCACTCACCACGGGCCTTCATCTGCTGCCTGTGTGCCATCTACAGACCTGAAACACGTGATACTTAAAAAGAGAGAAGGGGGGGAGAAAGCTTTTCCTACAACTGTTGGTGGCAGAGCATCCTGAGGTCATAAAGGTATGTTTGCAGTAATGCACCATTAAGGCAGCTGTGGGGTGTAATTGCAGGGCAGGGTGGCACCCAACTCTCCCTGCCTGATGACAGGGCAGCAGAAATACTGCCCAAAAGGTCACTGTGAAATCTCACCATCTTCCATCACTCTTTTGAGGTAGCTACTGTAGCTGTCACTGCTCTCTAATAATAAATGATTCAAAAGGCAAATGCAGGTTATCAAAATGATGGCACATCCACTGGTGAAGAAGGAGACTGACTTGAGAGGAAAGCACAAGCACCTACTGGAGAAGAACCTTAATTGCTGTAATAATCTTGCCTTCTGTGAATCCTCCTTTGTCAAGCAAGTACAGTTTCCACCTTTTATTATATGAAAATCAAAATATAAAACAATAAACTTTCCCTCTGCTGCAAAAACATGACAACTGTTTTCTAACTGAAATTACCTGCTTCTGTTGTGTGTCCTGTTCATGACATAATTTTCAAAGTGTGATAATGTCAAGGTTTAACTGTTTCTCCTTGCAGTTCAGTTCTGTTTATGAGTATACTGCTGACAAGACCACAGAATCACAGAGTCACAGAACATGCTGAGTTGGAAGAGACCCACAAGAATCGTCATGTCCAACTCCTGGCCCTGCACAAGACAGCCCCAAGAGTCACAGCCAGGAGCTAATTTTTGTTCCAAAGCTTTAAAATTCTCTTTGTCAGCCAAATCAGAAGTCCTACTTTTACTTTCTTGACTGCTCAGATGTCCTCTTTTCCATCCTTCTTTTTAAATAAAGGCAAACAACTCAGATTCCTAAAGTTACCATGCTCTTTCTACTGCTAAATAAAGCTTTAATTCCAAACAACAATTTTAACAAATTGACTTTTCTCAAGATAACAAAAATAACCACTCTTACTTCGTTAAGTATATTTTTAAAACATTGGGAACATGAGGAACATTGATGTGATGATTTGTAGTTTACCATAAAGTCAATTAAGTTCTTTAAAAAGATACACAAAGACATTACCTTTGTCTCCTCAATCCTGATTGCATCCAACAGATAGTGCAGAAGCTCCTGGCTGTCCTGCTGCTGGAACCCCTTAAATCGAGGAGCCCTATGAAAGGAACAATAAAGAATTTAAAATTACCTTAGGAGGCATGGAATCACAGAACATGCTGAGTTGTAAGGGACCCACATGAATTATCAAAGTCCAACTCCTGGCGCTGTGCAGGACACCCCAAGAATCATACCATGTGCCTGAGAGCATTGTCCAAACTTCTTGAGCTCTATCACGCTTGGTGCTGTGACCACTTCCCTGGGGAACCTGGTCCAGTGCCAAGACAATAACTACATCAGCGTCTTCTTGGATGCCAGGGACACAAATAAGTACAGTCCTTGCTGGACCTCATGGGGCTTTAGGAAGCTCCTGGTGTGGCAGGCAGTAATTACACTAACAAGTCTGCACTTTAACATCATATTTGACCCTTTGGGGTATGGCTTGACTAAAATACAGCTTTGCCAGTAGAGCCTCATCCATGCGAGCAGCACTTTCCTGACATATTACACCAGTACTTCTGTACCACCAAACATTCCCAATGTCATGGAAGAGACAAAAAGATTTCCAAAGTACTTAACCTCCCTTGCTATCTCACCCTTTTCTCAATTGAGCCAAAATCTCAAACGCACATGAAACAGTCCATGTACAGTAAACCATAAACAGCATAGTAAGATCAACTGAAAAAAGATGATCTTGAAATGTAAGGGAAGCCACACAGCAATATCTCAAACAAACAAAAACTGTGTGTCAGAATCCAAATGAGAATTTCTCAACTTCTTAAACAAATATATAACCATCTCTTCTAAATGGCTCTACAGTCAATCAATGCAGTAATCTGCAGCTTACCAAACTGATTGAATAGTCAATGAGTTAAGATAGTAAACATCACACAGTATATGGATTTCAAATACTATTAAGAAAACTTAAGAGAAAATTGTAATGGTATGATATCCTGATACACGCAATTTACACTGTATTCAATTACTCTTTTATGTTAAATTTCTTCAGCTTATATTACATATATCAGTGATAAATGCTCTAAACAAAGGATCTCCATTCAAAGAGCACTTTTAATCAGAAAAGCCAAGGTTTGGTGTTGAGTTTTTTTTGGATAGGAAGAGTCAGGTACTCCTGTGTTGTCAGGTAAGAGTTACTCTTACAGTTCTTTCACAGAAGTTTTAAAAGGACCTTTTAGCATCATGAATTATCAATTCACACAATATCTGCATCCAAACTCCTGTCCTAACAAATTGTAATACCTCACACGTCTGAAATTCATATTAAAATACACAATATTACCAAAATGCAGTTTCATGCCTAAAATGAAAAGAACTCAAAAATGATGAGACAATCTTTTTACAGCTGTTTTGACTGAGACAAAAAATTTTAATCCAGATTCCAAAAACTATCAGGTTTGCAAAGACAAGTAATAAATTGGCTATACACTGTCTGAATTCTCCTCAAAGCTGCTTACGGGAATTGTATACCTATCTGGTTTTAACAGCAAAAAACCCTGAAATGACAGATGTTCAAATTCCATACATACTCAGCACTAATTCAAAGGAATCTTCCCTACTCACCCATCAAAACAATCAAATATAAAAGTATTTTCCTTCCACTGCACATTGAATACAAAAACAGTACAAATTTTAGCTCTTTTTGCAATTCCCAAGTGTACCAAAACCAAGTTATCTAACAATTCATGCAATCAGAGACTCATAGAATGGTTTGGATTGGAAGAGACCATGAAAAAACATGAACAATCCACACTGTTACTATGAGGTACTAGCAGTACATTTCTTACCAACATTCATTTACTGGCTACTCAGGTTAAAGAGGAATCTAGAGCTGCAAGATTTAGAGGCTTCAACAGTTGCAACAGCTTCTTTCAGAAAAAAAAATAAAAATAGTGTACTTCCAAACTTTCTATCTCTAGAAATACTGTCTACTTCCATCTCTAGAAATAACATGACTCAAAGGGAAGGGTCTATGCCCTAGAAAATACACGTAGCATCACCGTAGTCCTCTCCACTATAGTGTTCTCCAAGCTGCCCTCTGTGTTGTCTGGCCACAGCAGCAGCAGAGATGAGACAACTCAGGAGTCAGCCCAAGGGCACAGAAGGGACACTGGCACCAGCTGAGTTTGTACCGTCGCACTTTACTACACAGGACAAACAAAAACTGAAGGCTCCACATGAAAGGCGATTCTTTTCTAGCCTTTTGGATCACCAGCAGCATCTGCATACCCCTCTTAAGCCAAAAGACAAAACCCATTTGTTTCATACTACGCTTCCATTTACACTGGTGACCTTTTAGCCAACTGCACAGGGTAACACTGTCTGTTCATGAGACAGCCATTCATTAGTATCAGTCGCTGCTGTTCAAAAACTTTTGATTCCCTTTTTTACTACTCACAGCATCTAAATATATTCTAAATATCATATTTCCCAGGCATAGATTACACAGAAATTACAAAAAATAGACTTGAGTACATGGACAGATCCTTAAGGTGTTGTCCTTACTAAGATGACCACCACTTGAAGGCTTCTCTTGAAGACCCAGTAATTTGGGTCTCTAGCTTCTTGCAACCCCAAATGCAACTGTATAGATATTCACCAATATCACATCTCTAGTCACATTAACTACAGTGCATTACGGAGGACTGTAACGAGTGGGTTTATGCATTTCCAGCAATGCCACCAAATGGCAGCTGTGACTCCTGCTGCACACTCAGAGGAGCACATGCAGGCATAATCCCTTCCAAAGCCTAGCACAGGGGACAACTGGCTTAGAAGAGCTCAAACAGCAATTTCATCAAACTGGCAGAGGAGCCAGAAAAACCAAGCACTTATTTCACTTTTATTGAACACACACTGGGACATTTTTCATTGTCAGCTGCAGATTGTGTGCTCTGGCTAATCAGTACATCGAGCTGCAAATACGTATTCGTATCTTCCCCTGGCACAAAGATCTCCCTTGCCCAGCCATGCTCTTCAGCTGTTCTAGGGTTCTTGAAGGTGAGGCTTCTGTCCCACTCATACACTAAAGCTGCTCAGGTTTGCCTTGGAAGTTTGTGCTCACAGCCAGGAGAAATGAAAGGAGATCAGAAAACATATTGAATATGCAACGTGCCTACAACAGTAAAATGTAAAGCTGGGCAAGATGTCAAGATGCCAAGTTAAGGCACAGCAGACTTGGGCGAAAGGCAGGATAGTGATACAAAGGTCTCAGTTCTGAACTGCTCGCTGGAGGCCCTTTGGGGTGTAACTGGAGAAGGATTGAAGGTGACAGGGCACATATCTAAGGTCAGTGCCTAAAATTAAGTGGAATAAATCTGGACCTGCACATGCAAATCATGTTCACATTTACAAAGAGGATACTTCCACATTTGTATTTCATGTCTACTTTTTGACACAAAGTTGACAATATCCCTAGTTAAAAATGATTTAATGATGCTGCTGTACTATGAGGCTTACTATAAAATCTGGAATCAGCAGAGTGGGTGATTTTTTTAAGCATTCTTTTCACAGTAAATTTTTTCCATGAGCAGGTCAACCTAAAAAATTAATTCCAAATTTAAAAAATTGAAATATGCTTCTCAAAAATTAAATATTTTAATTATTAAAATGCAGTATTCTCTTCTATTAAAATAAAATGTTTTATTTCAAATCAATTTGATTATAAACACCAAATACTGTCTAAAATGCACTGAACATTTATTTTGGCTCCAATAAAACACTCAATATACATTAAAAAAATAACATATGTAGCTGTATGCACGTTTCTATGCGTCCACAGTTTCACTTTTCAATTTGCTAAAACAATTCTCTCTCATTGAACGTCCAGGAATCTCGAAGAAACCTTTTTTTAACACAGATGCCAAAATCAGTTCAATTCTGAGAAATCTAGTTTTTTAGCAGGAGTATTATGATTAACTTTTGAGAAATGTCTTGTTTTCCTGAAGCAACGAGAATCAATGAGTATATTCAGCCTATATCCTCCAATACAGGCACAGTAATAGCTTCAGTGCATAGCAAGGAAACCTTGCACATACACATCCCGGATCTTAGTACTAATAGGGATTTTTATTACTTCCTGGCCACAAAAGCAGGATCTCTGCAAGAGACACTATAGTAAAAAGGAAGAAAAATGAATAATTCCTTGACAAAAGAGGCCAGCAAAAGCTCCATCACTGTTACAGGAGGGTTTTTTCACTGTAAACATACCTCACAGAACTAAATCTTCAAAGCAAATCACAAAAAAAATCCCACATGCTTTTTGTTACTGCTTATGGTTTGCAGTGTAATCTCCCACTGATCAGAATACAATAATTATTTCAGATGAAAATTAATTTACTAATGTATATTTTAAGGTAAAATAGTTTTCCTGTATGTTCCACACATAGCTAACTAAGAGGGCAGGAAATTAACTCAGCCATGACAGTTTTTCATTTTGCTTGTTGTTGGTTTTTTTTCATTTTACTAGCACATAGTGTATCTGTAAGTACAAGATTATTTAGGCTTCTCTGTGCCTGTACTAAATCTATATGCCTGAATATTAATGGAAACAAGGATGATAGGAATATAACAGCTACCAGTTTAAAAGCAAAGTGGCAAGGAAAGTGACTTGTAAAGATTTTGTGTAAGGTTTGAGTCATTTACTTGAACTGACAAATTATGTCATTACATAAGTTAACACTGCTTAACATATAGTTAATCTGTCATTCATGTTCATAGCATGCTATGTAATGTTGCATATAATTTCAAAAATCTCATGTTCTGTGGAAAAACATTTGAGATTAGTGCATTTGTCTGGGGAGGAAGCCAGACAAGGAAACCAAAATTAACCAAAAAAAGGAGGGAGAGAGGGAGGGAGGGAATTTTACACCTCACAATGTATTTATTGTAAACTTCCTACATTTATAAACCAGTATTAGAGAAAAAAAAAAAGGAATTAATCCATACTGATACACAGAAATCTGACAACTAAAAGATGCGTGCTCTCGTCTCCTTGAAAATATGCTTCAAGCAAGATCCTTGGCAAAAGTGGGGGACTTGAGATGGTTGGTTGAGTTGACCGCTCACAGATGTGCTGACATATGGAAGCCAGTGCCAATGCGATACAACCTGTTGTACAGTGTCAGCAGGATAATGACAGAACAGGTTGAACTCCTGCTAATGGCCATAAGTGGTGAAGGACAACTGTGACATCTACATGCATACTACTTATCTAGCCTCTCGTTGCTCGCCTGAGACCAGTTGTAATTGCTTGACTGTCAGTTAAAGAAATAACTTTTCCTGATGATCTACTACATAATAACATAATTTTTCGAAGAAATTTTTCGAATTCCTATGTTATATTCATTTGAGGGAAATTAAGTGATGCTTTTAAAGCAGAACTAGGATATAATTACAGTCATTCAATTATGCTACACAGAAGTGACAAACTTTTACTATCTCTAATAAAAATCTTATCCAAAATCATCCTTTCAGGAATTACTATCTTTGTGTAGAAGATAGCCCAATACCTTGGAAAACTTTAGAAACAACAATAAGTGCTTGGACACAGAAAACAGAACATGCTCTTTGATTTTTTCCAGTAGTGCAACATGGAGCAGAAGCCTTTAATAATGCAGTATATACACTACAGAGTCCTGCTTGGTAGGAGGTACTTGGCAGGAAAAACGCCAACCAAACATGGGCGTTCCCCGACATGTAAGTAACAGAGAATATCAGGCACAACTGTAGCATCTCAAGGGCATGGATAGACAGCTTTTAGCTCTCCATTGCACACGCTGGCTGATTTATTTAAGCATTTTTGTCTCACCTTCCCTCAAAAGAGAAAATTATGCACTATCACTTTCTTGCAGTGTACCAGATCTCTGGTACCTGAGCAAAATGCACTTGTTAGAAGTAGTTCTGAGTGGACGTAACAGCTGACATTACCATGAGTTATTTCCAGCTTAACCATCAGAGGGAAAACACATCTCTTTTTACAAAGTAATGGAAATACCTGTCTGGGGAAACTTCTTCCTGCAAGCTATAGTCAGGTGAAGGCCTTTATACATGAGGTCATGCATCCCTATATAAAAAAAAGGGTTTCTCTTTATATGGATGTCTTAATTCTTCTTTCTTCCTTTATGTCCTGCTAAGATTTTCAATGACACTCTGTGACAGCAAGTTCCACAGGTTAGCCCTACAAAACGTTAAAAACCTTCTTTTTTCATCTCTGGCTCTAAATCTGTTGCCTTTCACAGACAGCTCCTTGAACTCATAAGGTCAGTTAAAGATGCAGAGCTAATTTATCTTCTATCATTTATTGTCTTCTCTTGCTGTCATGCCTTCATTTCATGTTCTCTCCTGCCTAAACTCCCAATATTCAAGTCCCTATTGACATGAAGACTTCCTATTTTTGTCACCTCTCCCTAAATTCTGGTTAGCATGAACATTGCACTGAGAATACACCTCCAATGTACCTAATGAAATTATTGTTTTTTTCTTTCATTTGATCTGCAAGCTTTGCTTACATAGCTCACCAGTATCATACATACTGCACACTCTAAAATGCTGCACAGGTCCTCCACTCTAGTAGAAGAAGTAAACACAAAACTCAGGAACATGTGCACATGATTGCTGCCAATGCACACTTTTACATGTAATTCATCTATTTTGCATTCATAAACTTCATCCATCCAGCTTTGTTAACTTGTTCCCAAAATTATGAAAACTCTGACAAAGTTTGCTGGAAAAAAGACATGCAATCTCTCAACTGCTGCTGCAAAGAGAAGATGTACTCTCCTCTGTCAGAGCTCCTGAACATGCTGCAGCACCATCAGCAAGGCACATGGAGGCATGACAGGGACACAAAATAATTCTTAACAGTTGGTCAAGAAAACATCAGCTGTGCATTCTGCTATTATTTTTCAATGGAAAAAGTCAAATGGGAAAAATAAGCACGCTGAAAATATTTTCTAAAAAGATATTTTCCCTACAGCAATATTATTTTAAAAGGTTCAAAAAGACTCCTAATTAATGAGGAAAATCCTGTTTGCTTCACCCCTTATATCTTGTACAACATTATTGTAGTTTTCATTAACATTTCCTCTCAGAAATGATAAATGTGGAATGCTCCAAACACTGTTTCAGTTTCCCTCCAAAACCATAGTTCTACTGATATCAACAGTCCTAACCGTGCCTGACTTCCACTGTCAGTCCTGCCTCTGTCTTGAGTTCTCCTTTCTGCACCTGAGAAGGAAGGCTGAATACTCCTTGTGGAAGGAAGACCGAATACTCCTTGTGGAAGGAAGACCTATGTAGATTCTGTGACCACCAACAAAATCTTTGTTAGGTAAGTATTTTTTTCCTGCATGATAATATAGCTATATAATACCTCTATAAATAATTCTTTCGTGGAGGTTTGAAGAAGCTAAAATCTCTAACTCCTTTCTGGACTCATCACCTATATGCTGCAACATTTACTTGATACACAAAACTAAGCCTTCTTTCACCAATAAAATTATTCAATCATAACAAATAAAGGAAATAAAATTTATGTCCTCTTAATATATCAGCACTGCATTAGTTACTAAGTCTCCAGATAAGTCAGAAGTCTGCAGTCCTGATAATCAGCATAGTGGAAAACCAACAGAAGGGCCCCGTAGCAATGCTCACAATCTGTCCTCACAAAACATCTGACAGCTGGAACACTAACAAAATTAACAGTGGATGAATTAGTACCAGACGCTAAACAGTTGCTATAGAAAGACCCATACATTTCTTTTCTTCTTCTCCCCTTCTTCAACCTGGCCACCCCACCACTTGATAAAATTAACACTTGGCATAATTTTTTTTCTTTTGTTATCCAATAAAAAAACCCACCACAGATACCGTTTCATACACAAGACTATGAACTTCATGCCGTGATCTCCTCAGACTCTTAAAGAAGCAGTTTGCAGCTGAAAAGGACTGTGTTCCAGTTCTCTTACTTTTGAGCAGCGAACGTTTATCCGCTTGCAGGTTTTGGGATCCTACTAAGTGACATGCCAGAGCTGAAGCTGAACAAGGCAGCACATGCTCCCTTTCTTTTTACAGGCTCTCTGCCCGCACCTAACCTCACTCCTGTGCCTCTGCCATCTCCTTTTAAGCCCTTCCTTTCTATTTCCCTGGGCACTGTTCAATTTTTGAGTACAGATGCCAAGTTCAAAAGTTAGCATTCAAACACTTGCATACTGCAACACCTGAAACAGGTGAAGTTCTGACATCCTACAATGACATCCAAAATACCAACTCCAGACGTTAGATTTAGAAGTATTATCCCAGCACTGAACTGGAAATGAGGGCAAGTGTCAGGTCTTATACAGCTACCTTTACTGTATCTTGAATCAACTGATCCAACATGAAAATATGTCACCATCCAGATAGAAGATTAAAAAGAAAAATTCATCCAAACTCATCAATACCAATTTAACACAATTTTTGTATGTATAATCCAATTGTGTAATTAAAGAAAAGTAACCATTTTTACAGCATCAGCCTTCCACTACACTTAAGAAAAATGTTAATAATAAATTGCTCTGTTACTTTTTTACTAGATAGCATAGAGTAACAGTCCCAACAAGTAGATCTAAGTGCATAAAGAAGAGCAGCATACCATCACCTGCTGACAGCTCCAGCATTTCAACCATTCATGTCTGTAAGAAACCTAGTAGTATTTGGAAGTGACTGTGCTAAGTACTAAGTAAAACATCTATATTCTGCATGTCCACTCAGTGTGCACATCCCTGTTTTGGAAGCTATAAGGAACCATTCAAAATAACATTCTAGCAAAGGCTGGGACTGGGAAGACAATTCCTGTGTCACTGAGTTCATCTCTTGATACCACAGACAAGTATATCCTATACTATCCATACAATCTGCTTCATAAATTCTTTAGTGAAGAAAGGTATGATCATACACTGTAGACTTGTATTGAGACAACAAGATCTATGAGGGGGAAAAAAAAGAGGCTGCAACCAGAATCAGCAAGCTTTTACACAAAATATAAAAATCCCAAACATTACTATTAGAAGCCCTTCCCCACATCCTTCTCCCCACTAGGTAACTGACCTGTCTTTCTCTGACATATCTCTCTGAAATATGAACATTCTGTTTCAGTGTAGTTCTTCCTTTTACACATTCACCCTGTCATCTCTTTAGGAAACTTGTTTGAACTTTACTTGTTGAATAAAAAGAGTCTGTGCTAATTCAATGTGAAGATCACAAGCAGTGCGTGCCTACTTTATTAACAAAACTTCCTGGCAGGATCCAAAAAGCGGTTTTACGGAGAATGCTGCAGTAACACAGACTTCTTTCTAGCTGGGACTCCTGCAATCATGCCATGCTCTCTCTTTCATTTCTGCTTTGCTGAAAATTAGAAAGCCAACTTTAAAAGATGAAAAAAGGTTTTGTAAACATGACATGACAGAACACTGCATTCATATTGTTTAATATATAGTAAATGTATTCAGTTTGCAAAGATAAAGATTTCCCATTCTCCTACTTCTACTACTGCAGACTGCTGAATTTGCTGAAACTCCCCCTTTTTTCTTTCTTGTTTATGTCACCACCAATAAGAAAACAATCAAAAAACCAGAACTTTGTCGCACATGTCCAGGCCCTTACTTGCCCCTGAACACGTAACTTCTTGCTAACAGGATGCAGCTGACACTTTTGTTATTGACAGCAGAGCTAGTGAAGGATTTATATCCAGGCTGTGTTCTGCACAGATAACAAAATTAAGAAGTAGGGGTGAAGGCAAGAGATGATAAAAGCTGGCAGAAAACTGTCTAAACAGCAAAAAGTCTATTGCCCATATTAAAATGTTTCAGTTTTAGCTGGTAGTTAAAGTATGTGCCCTCCATACCAAAAAATAACGATAAAAGAACAACTAGATAGCTGAGATTTAATACTGATACACATCCCTTGATGACTACACAAACACACACAGAGCAAATACAAAATAACTATAACTTTAAAAACACAATGCCATCTAAAAGGCACTGCATCATGATTATTTCACAATGAATTTGCTAAGATGGGCTTCAAAACATGTTTTATATCATCTTTTCCCTTCTATCTTTAATACTCACTGGGAAAAAAACTGGTGTTGTTATTTAATCATTTCCCTTCCATTTCTCAGCCAAATTTTATTCTTATAATCACATTTTTTGAGACAGCCTCAAAAGAGAAAGAGGAGTGAGAAAACAATATATTTTTCTTCCCCATATATTTTTCTTCCACATAGATAATGCTAGACAGAGGACACTGCTGTTTGACTCGAGACAGCTTTAAGGTCACTTTATACATATTTCCTTTTACAGCTCAAAAGAATCAAAAGGAAGACAAGTACAATAGAAAAAATGTATTGAGTTTCTGAAGTTTAAGTCTGAGAACAAAGAAAAAGGTAATAATTTATTTCTTTACAGAATTAAATTGTCCCTGCTCTAGTCTAAAAGCTTTTGTTTCTTTATATTGTATTTTAAATCCATGTTTGCCCAGTAAGGTTGTCCTGGAATACCATGGCAGGAGGCTACAACTTTCCTCCTAATTCTCTTGATGCAAAATCCTTAAAGTTCCATAAATAATACTGTAACAAATAAATTAAGATTCAATATTATTCTTTTTTAAATGTGATAGATATACCACCCTCCAGTTACTCTGCTTCTACAGCTTCTTTTGCTTATAAGTCGATATTTAAATATTTGTGTCAACTTTTAAATAAGTCTTCTACAGGTGTTTTAAAAACCAAGATTGTTTGCATCATAATTGACAGCACCTACAAAGCACCACTGTAAACATTTTCCACACCAAGGAACAGGAGTTTCTTTAGGGCTTGCAAGCTCTTTGCAATCTGGAGCCATATGCCATTTCACTACTGCTTCAAGTCCTTACTTGTTAGACCCTTTTTAATTTTGAATTGATGCCAAGGTTAGACATCATTGCAGAGATTTTCCACTTAAAATCTTACTCTTTTTTACGAAATACCTACACACACTTTGCAATATTAGCACAGCTTTATGATAATATGCTAATATACAACAAAACCTAAAAAGTAATCCTATTTTCTTCAGTTTTATCATGCCCCTTCTTCCCCTCATACTCAGTTCAAAGCCCATTGAACATCAGTGGTTATGAACTGGACCATACGTTACATGAAGAGCAGGTACAACCCTGGAGCACAACAAGGAGTCCTACAATTTAAAACATGAAGGACTGCCCAGTAAAAATCTAATGGCACCTTAGAAAGGATAAAATTGCATACTTAGAAATGCATCATTGGAAATTAAATAAGTAAGACAATACATACTTTTGACAAAGCTGGCTGAACAGCACTTTAGGAGAAAGAGGACCTTTTCCGGCCTCCCTCATACTGTGAAGGAACAAGAACATCGCTGAAGTCAAAGGTCCTGGGCTGGAAAGGTTTACCACCAAGGGATCCTTCAAAACAGAGGTAAATTGTACATCAGTTTCAAAGGTAATGACAGGAGAGTCCTTTCAAGCTACTGTATTCATGATACAAAGCAATGTAACTTTCGGTCTTAAGAGTGTTTTGGGGTGGTTTTTTTTAAATGTTGAGGTCATCTACTTCATTAAAATAATCAAAGAGAAAGCCTATTATTTCAGCAGTAATAGTAGCAAAACCAAGCAATTTTTGTTGAGCAAATTGGTGGTCATCAATAGATTTGGAAACAGGCATGTCATTGAGCCAGTCTGATTCTTACAAAAACAGACTACCTTCCTGTATTACCTGCTTTACTTTTACTCCCACATGCACTGAAATTCAGTTGGAAAGACAACAAAAGTGACCATCTCCATGGGCCAGTGCTCAGTGGTTCCCTGTTACTCAGCCTTAGGAACAGGGTGGCCAACTCCTGCTACTTGAGAGCCACACAGTGAGATTGCCACACAGCCAACAGCCACAGAAACACACCCTGTTCCTCCAAAAAGCAGGTGCCATAAAGGCACCAGCAATGGTTCAGAGCAAGAGCTGATGGCAGATCCCACACATCTACCATGGCAGTGGGTGACAGGCATGGTGTGCATCCCACACAGCCCCTCTTGGTATGACATTCACCCCAGCCAGCAGGTTCTGGGTCTGAAAGAATCCAGCCAGGAGCCACCAAAGCCAGTCTTAAAGCAGAAGAAACTCCTACACTGCTCACATGCCACATGTGTCTCAACAACCACGGACCACCAGCTCTTCCTAACACACTCCAAGGGTCACATATGACCATAGTGCTCCCTGCTAGCTGGCCTGACTCTCAGATTACAACTGCCAGACAATTAGAGAGGGTGCCTCATCCAGAAAGCCAATACACACAAAATGTAAGCACTGTGGATACACACAAAGTATTTGTTTTATATACACTATCAAAAGGTGGGAAAATGCCCCTTACAAAGCAGGAGGGGGCAGGTTTCTACATTACTATTAGACTACTGCAGCCCTCTAATTCTGCATTGACTTACAAAGACCAGAAAACAGAGTCTTTACTCCAAAGATCTTATTTAGATTGTAAGCATTGTCATTAAACAAAAAATAAATCTTTCAACCTTATGGCTGTGCAAGTTTCACATCAAGCATAAGCCAACATCCCACTGGCTTTCTAAGCCTTTGGGCACAAACAAGCTCCAGACCTCCACTGTGGCTCAGGATAACTTAGTAAAACGTGGCTGCTCAGAATTGCCACTGGAGGAAATAAAGACAGCAGTGCAGTGAATTTCACACTGTTCTTGCCTGGAGAAGCTACGAACATCACCTACAGCAACACAGAAAAATCTTCACCATTTCAGAGGTATCTGAAACAGAATACCACTCCTCTACCCTCACTGCCACCAGAAAGCTTCTAGCAAACAGCAGGAAAAAAAAGAGAAAAAAAACAAGAAAAAAAATCTTCTGTAAACAGTTTGCTTTAGCTAGCTGAGGGAAAGGGGTATTATCTTTTTTGCCAGCACCATATGAAAACCCAAGTCTCTAAGACATGACAGAACAGCAGAATATTTTTTGGATAATAGCCGCAGGAGTCTCTTTCCCATATGCCTGCAATAAGCTCAGAGACAAGAAATTTGTTCTTCATTGAAATTTTGCTTCTCTTATTTTAATCCTCTGGCCTGTGATGCACATAATAAATTTTACAAGTCTTATCAATAAAGCGCTGGGACAGACTGAAATAAAATATTTTATGAACAGTCTCTCAAGCCAAATAGACTATTTCCTGTATCATACATTCATACTGAAGAAATTAAGTGGCAAACAAAAATAAGCCAGCCTCTCTTTCTAAAGGTCAGGCATTATTTGATACTTCAATATCACAAAACGTAAGAGCAAGTCATTATTCCCCCTCCTCCAGGGCTGAATAATGATTTTTGTAAAAGATGTGAGTTCACAGACAAAACAGCTAAAGAATTAAAAGGCAAAAAAAATGGGAGAGTAACAGTGTGCCTTTAACAGAGATGTGATTTCCTGTCCTCCAGCTTCTTCCCACATTTCCCCAAATTTGTATTTCTCACTGCATACTTACCAATTGAGAGTCTGAAGCATGACAGATTTTTAACTTTGTTCCTTTCTCCTTCATCTCATACATCAGTTCATTTAGTACATGAGTCTGTGCCAAGTTCTTAAAGAAAAAAACAAACAAAACCCACAAGAAACATGCTGATCTTTCAATTACAGAGTTTTCTTTAGTTACATATTCCAGCTTCAGGGACAGACAAAACCAAATATATTGCATAATGTATAAATGAGGTTTAGATCAGACCACTAGAAGTCACTGAACTGTTTCTAAAATTATAGCTATTTCTTTAATTTCAAAATAGTTTCTTAGTAATAACTTTGTTATTTTTGTTGAGTAACAAGATTCATTACTTTATCTTTTTTTATGATGAAGACAGTATCAGAAATCATTTGTCTCTTTTAAACTCTGCAGTCCCTCTCATCATGCCCTACCAAGCACAAAGGCTGTGGCACACTGAAAAACATTACCTCTCTGAATTTAGGAGAGAAAACAACTCAGCATATCACTGTTTTGTTTCTTTATTTTTGGTTAACTTTGAATACAGATCATTTCAGTTTCTACAATGCTCTAAGTATGGAAAGATAACAATTTGCTGTAATTCTACTCTTTGCAATTTTACTATTTGTTTACTGAATTTTGTAGTCAATATCCTAAACACAAGGTAAAGTCAGCCAGTGCAGAACACCTTTGTAGCAGTTTTCTCTCATTTGTTCACTCCTGTCTGCAGACATAGAGATATCTCTGCTCAGCTGACAAGCAACAGGACGATCCAATATCAAGCCTGCTAAGACTACTGCTTTCTTTGAGGGTGTTGGACTAGTTGTACGCTCAACATCAATAGAAGTGTATTAGTATAGCTCATTCCTCTTATTCTAGTCAGGAAAACATTTTCATCAATAAAAGTACTTTTATAACTGCATCCATTGTAAGGGCTTAAAATCATCACACAGTGTGGAGACATTTACATTACACACAAAGTACCACTATGCACAACACCAGTATGGAAAATACCTTGCATTACTCATGACTGCTAATGCTGAACTACAAATAAAACCACATGCTAGAGTACAACCCACACACATATGCAATGTGCAAAACACTTCGCATTTTCACTTGTCTCATTACTGTGCAAAATGCTACTGCTCCAGGAATTCTTTTTTGTGATAACATGAAATATTCCTTGGATAGCAAGAAGTAAAAAGAATTTGAAAAGGACCTTCAGAAAGCAGGAAGAAGACTGGTAACACTCAGAACCTTTTCTGAAGCCCACAGATTATACAGACTTAGTATTTCTGAAATCTATTAAGAGAAAGTGGTATGATCTTTCCATCTTACCTGCATGACAGCATTAAAAAAGCAGGTATTTCCTAAATTGTTTATTCCTTTAACTGGAATTGATGCACCATTACCAGAACTTTTTCCTTTCAGTATTTCACTTGTTTCACTGTTTTCTTCACGAAGACGTATGATTTTTGATGAACCTATAATTAAACTATAGATTAATATAACTATGTAATTGCAGAGTTTAATCAATTTAGTCCTTCCATGATTATGTTTACCAATTCTAACATATGTAGAAAGACACCTTGATGATAATCTAAGACGCTTTATGCAATCTTAAAAAAAAAAAAAGACATCAACAGTTAAAGCCCTGAGAAGAAAAAAAATACCCAAATCCTCCCAAGAACTACCTACAGCCAACAAAATCTTCCACAATAATCATACTGTCCCATAAGACTGCAACTTCTAAAATTACACAAGCAATAAATAAAGTAAAACAAGCTCTGTTAGTTTGTTAACAATAGGCTGTTGAGATGTATGTTCATTAGAGATATTAGAAACACCACACAAAGGCTGCTTTTTGGTGCATTTGAACAGAGGTAATCAAAAGTTACCACCTGGATGCTGCAAGTCTTTATCAATTATTGCACTCTGTTCAAGCTGTCTTGTCAACAGCCCGTTAAGAGTCATTATCAGTTTGCTCAAATGCTACATTTGCTCCTCAACCCACCTATCTTTGTCACAGCCTGAGGAATTGCTAATGCAACCCACATACATACAATGCTAGTATTTTAATTTCAAGTAACAAAAATTTGATAAAACTATGCTACCAGTATAACAGCCACATAATTCCCTATTTCCCTTATTATTTAAACAGATAATGGGCAGCAAAGTTAGACAGTCATTAACTTGTAGCCTAGAGGTAATGGAAAGACTTGAGATAACAATATTTAGCCTTGAATTCTACTAGCAACTTTCATATTGTCATGGTTGCAGGACTAAATATGAACATTACTGACATCTGCAGTGTCTTAAATATTGATTAACAATGCACGTCAATGTAAACGAGTTATGGACTTAATAGATGCCAAGAACTGTGATGCTACAATCTCTGTCTTGACATATGAATTCATATATCTGTTCTAATGAGTTTCACATTGAAGTCTCATTAAAGTGTTCTTGAGAAATAACTAACAGACCTATTTATGTTAATGAAATTCTCATGCCAAAAGGCTCTCTTATATACAGTCCTAGGTAGCTTCTTGCTCAGAAGATGAAAAAAATATAGTTAAATAAAAAAGAAGTCATTAAAATATCTATTGTATCTGGCAACAAGCTTCTGACAGTGCCTGTACTCTACACTGCCATCAAGGTGTAACTATTTGTCCAAAGTGTATCAGAGTTTGTCAAAACACAGTTAGAGGTGCTTTGTTGTTTAAAAACATTTTTAAATGCTCTTGTTAATACTGCTTACACAGCTTTAAATTACTCTACTTTCCACTGGGGTGGATAATTAACACAGTAGAAGGGCAAAGTAAAAGACCGAGTTCTTGAAAAGCTACTCACACCCTGAAACACTGTTTTATGGTCTACATGCAGCAACATCTTTTAATTGACATGGTTACAAAGGGCATGCTCATCCACCCACAAAAATTTAGCACCAGAATGACCACAACAGGGGAATGGGAGCTCCCAGAATCTGCAACTCAAAAGCACTGCTCACTCTTAAAAGTTTAATAATATAATTGGAGATGTTCTCCCCTCAGAGAAGTGGGCCATGCAGAATAGTGCATAGGAGAAGAGATGGTTAAAAATAAAAAAAAAAAAAGGGGAAAAAAAGCCAAAATTGTGTAAATAATTTGTGTATTAGTATACCACAGTTGTTGCATTTATCCATCGGCATTCAAAAACATCTGGGACAGCATCTTAAAGTAAACAATGTTCACAAGGCCATCTGGACAAAACTGCAGGCAAAAATTAAAGCATAAGCATATGGAAAAGCAGATTTTTCTCTTCCCTTTAGCAGTACAGGATGACAAATGTCAAACCTAGATCTGTCCACGCTTCACTGTGCTATGCTTTGCAGCACCACCTGGCTCTCCTTGCACAGCCACCAAATATGGACAGCACTGCCACAGCGGACCATATCTGCAGGGCAAACTCGATAAAAGCATTTCACTTCATGGTTAAATGGCAGCTTCACACAAGTAGCAAGGTTCCATTTGCTGAACCTTACATATAAATTATTTAAGGAAGGGAAAACAAAGCCAAAGCATCCAGCTTTGCGATAAGAGCTGGATGAATACGCAATTATAAAGCACAATAAACAAGAACCAGACATCCGATTGTCACAAAGCTGGATAATTAGTATAGGGATAAGGAGAAGTAGCAGTAAATTGGGAAAAGGTCTGCATGTTGTTATCAAAGTCTAGGAACCTCCTTTCATTCAGAAGGTTTTAATTACTGCCTCTTGATGTTTCAATAATTTTACAAACACAATCCACATGACATTTTACCGGGTTTTTTCTATCTGTGAAAAAGTCTTGACAGAAAAGTGTTGCTTTGCCATTACAAACACTATCTGCTGCCTTGCTTATAACACACAGGTATTTTTAAGGACATACACAGAGCCAGAGGATGGACAGCAGGTTTTAATTTAGCTCTGCTCAGTGTCCCCAGCTCAGTGATAAATGACAGACAGGCCTGAAGCTGAATGTTTACTTGACATGTGAAGAGTTGGTCAGTCTTAATAGAACATGCTGGTAATGACTGTGATAGCTAATACTTCTACAGATTGGGGCTGGAGGGTCCTTCTGCAACATTAACCCAAGGCTACAAGCATGTTATTAATCAAAAGGCTAATATGTAATTTTTTAAAGTGAATTTGCACTGAACAGCTGTTTCATGGACCCTTGCTGGCTCAATCTTGCAATCCTGTAATATTTTAACAGGCACACTTTTGGATATGAAAAGTGACTTTTAAGCCAGTACAAAGATCCCAGTAGAAGGATTCCATCAAAATGGCTTTCATCTGCTGCTGCCCACAAGGACCTTCAGCTCCTGGCCAAACAGCAGAAAAGAAGTAGACCAAGCCATCCACATACATGCAGTAATACTTCTTATAAAGGACGTTGTTAACATTAATGAGAGCAAGCTGGGTGAAAAGCACAGAAGTAATTAAAGTCATAGACCAGTTTCTGTCCATAGTTCACTATTACGTCTTTTAGAGAGTTGACATTGTGACCCTTAACCTCTCTGACCTTCTCAGGTAGTGTGCACATCAGCCCCAGGCAAGCCTGTTCCTCCACTGCAGGGACAGAGTATCCAACTGTGCCTGGGGTTCACACATTCAGACTACCCCCCGTCAGGCTCTTTCTGCTGTTTTGCTGCAGAGGTGGCCTTCCTAATCCAGTCACACATGGGAAACTCTCACACAAGTTCTGCCTTGATCACTACAACCTCCTCTTCCCTTGACAAAGTATATCTGGCTGCAGAGACACCCTGTCTGAGCACTCTGCCAAGACCCACTGCCCAGCTCTCCATCCAATTCATCACACCGTACTGACCACCCCTTCATAGGCATCAGGTCAGTGCCCACCCCTGGTCCCAACCATGACATCCACCTCCAGCACTCACTCCTTCAGCTCTCAGAGAGCTGCATTTGTGCACAGATACAGCCTTCATGCTTGGCAAACCTTTCTGACATCACCCTGCTCTTCCCCATGCTAGAAAACTCCCCTTCCCATCAGACCGATGGGAAAGAGCACAGACTGCTCCTCTGCTACAGATTTGCCTGCAAAGCACCCTCTTCTTGCCACTCTTTTCTTTTGCCTACTTCTGCTCACCTGTAGTCTTGTCTCATAAGCTCTCAGGAGGCAGGGAACAGTTTTGTCCCACAGCTGCACAGCACCAGCCTCATGGGTACGTGACTAAGATTCCTAAGCCCAGTGTTAACGAGGACAGTGATTCATTCCATAACGCAGAGCAAGTTACCGGACCAGGTGTACAAACACACATGGTGCTGACACATCAACTTGTAAAAGACGTCCAGAAAACATATTGTGGGTTCCCTATCCTTTTGCTTTGCCGGTATTTCAAACACTTGCAATGCACATGAACTTCTGTACCGCCCTTGCTGAAACTGAGCTGTGCCTGGGGGTGCAGATGGTATGCAAGCAAGAAGATAAATAACATCAAATTTTTCTTTCAGTCAGGAGAGTAAGCACTTTTGCTCATCTTTTCAATGCAACTTTTTTTTTTTTAATTAAAAATCAGGGTTCCAGGAATACACACTTTTATTCCAAGGTCAAGCCTTTTCTATTGACTACAACTCTGGTACTTCAGCTGAAGGTCTTCACAGTAAAAGGAAGGTTAATAGACTGCCTTTCTTTTACCAAGTTCTCATCATGCTGCATTATGAAATGCTACTAAATTGTCTGGCACTCCTTTTTTATTTAAAAACTTCAGATTTTTTTTCAACACTGTACAACAATGAGAATCTAACCCCTAGAAAAACAGCACAGTTTTCTTCTGAAATGGTCACTAGCATTGTATTTTAAAAGCCCGATTTCTCTTGCAGTGTTACGATCATACCAAATTAACAATCCCAAACTGTAATTTCAAGGCTCTAAATCTGCCACAGTGTTACAAACTAAAAAATACATCTGCAGTGTGAAAGAGAAACCTATTCAAGCACTGGTTTTGATCCTCTGCACTCAGAGGACTTGTGCTACACCTCAGAAGTAAATAAGTATGGACAGGGAAGGGAAGAAGCCATTGATAAAAATGGCAGAATGCCTAAAAAAATTTTTGCCAATGATTTGGTTCTCATCCCTTTGCAAGGTGTATAGTTAACCGGAACCCCTAACACATATGCACAGTTGAAAGAAAATTTATGACCGATAACAGAAATGTCTTTTTGCTAAAGTGTATTTCAGATTTGGAGAACCAGTATATTCTGCTTTACTTTGCTAGTTAATTTTAAATAGACAAAATTATCTTATATGACTCCTAACTGCATGTAGTAAAAATCACTTATTAAATAATACAATCTTTTTTCAATGCAATCCTTTGTCAACTGCTAATATCCACAGGTGAATGCAAATCTGAAAAGTTTTTCTTCACACTGTTTTTTCATACAAGTCAACAACTATTACTTGTACTGTAAAATTATTTATGTTTTTATACATCTGTTACATCCATTAAAATAGAAATCAAGTTTCTATCTTTCATTTCTTGGCAAATCTGGGCAGCTGAACTTACTGGCAAAATTTCATTCCTCTGCTTGACCTTCCCAACAATAAATTTAACTAGGAAATTTGAGAATATATATTCTTCCTTCCCGTTCTATTGCCACACGAATCATTTTAATTAACTGCTCTATAAAAACTGTGCAATCTGATGTCTCCACCAATATCTACTTTGGCTTTTGTAAAAGAAAATACATGTAATATTCACTTTTAAGACTGCAAAACAATTTGTTTTCTCCGGCAAATGAGCAGACACACAGATTGCAATGTCTCAGCATGGTTCCTGTGTACTACATGTGCATTATGTCCATGTGAAGCTCACAAGTGTGCCACACAGACAATACTGCACCTGCCTTTCTGTGGAAATCATCATGGCCTGCTAACCTTTTCCACAAAACAAATTTCTGGGTGGTACATCCTAGAAAGCAATCTTGCTTTATTCTTCCATCTTGTGTCCAACATGACCTCTTAACCAAACAGACTGCTTTAAAAAAAAAGCGGGGGGGAAGAAAAAAAAGCAGGCATTGCTGGGTACAACAAACCATAGGATCAGATGCGAAAATCACACAGCTGCAAGCATTCTTTTGGGAACCCAGCACTGGGATTTATCTCAATCGCTTAATGTAATTACAAAAGTCAGTCATGTAGTAGTAATGTAATTTGCACATTTTTACAGCTGAAGTGAAGTTGAATCTTTATGAGAGGCCGAGTGAAAAGCAGGGATCCTGCTGCCACACTATTCCACCACATTAGTACCAAATGACAAGCATTTTGCTTTTGTTTATTTTCCAAGATGCATTAATTAGGAAATCTATATAACCCTCCCTCACATGTTCAAACTGATTATTTTATCTTTAAATGAATTCTGCACTTTGGAGAACCAAAAGGAAAAAAAACCCTACTAGCCCTCATTTGCTACTTTTATCCATGCTCATACCGCATCTCTACAGAAATTTCTACACAATGCTATTTGAATTTTAATAATGCACCATGCCAACCAGTTGTTAGAACAAAAAGAAATCCAGACATAAGACAAATTGTTGTTACAGTGTCACATTCTGGTATGAAAATTGTCTTCATCTTGACCGCTTTTCTAGGAAGAAATGGAAAAGCAATGGGGAAAAAAGAACAAGGCTGATTTTTAAGTGAGAAACATGAATTGAACTGGTAATTGTCAGCTTTACACTACTTGTTTCTCACACATTATTTTTCGTATTTTTAAATATTTTTATGTTTTTAATGGCTGAATACAAAAAATAAATTTTAAAAAATCTATGCCAACTAATAATTTAAACCATGACAGTTACACTGAAAATATCAATGGAACATGAAATGAAATGCTACACTGAAAGAAATATAACAAAACAACAGTAGAGTTAATTCTCTCAGTTATTTATCATGTCCTTTGTCTTCTGGACAACAGTATTAATTTCATTTCAGTTTCAAATTCTAAGGATTTTTTAAAAATCCTTAATCTAATTTAAAGAAAAGAAAAAAACCTTACATAGACTTCTGCAGGGGAAATACCAAGTGTGTCATTTATCAAAAGGAAAAAAAATGCCAACTCTAGTTGTAGTTCCCTGCCACGCAATTCTTCTACAAATATATCGCTGGTTTCCAACCTCTTCCAGCAAGGAGTCTGGACCAAAGCAATAGAGTGCCCCAAGCAAACAGCTTCTTCCTCTTTTCCTTGCCTTTTAAGAAAACCCTAGAAATCATCTTTGGGCCAATGGTCCCAGACCTTTCATGAACACAATCCAAACTGTTCAGCCACAGTGGAGGGGCTTACAGACTTCCATTTTTAAAACATCACTGGAAGTACACATACACTCTTTTAGCATGAATACATTACATTAACTAAAAAAATCACCACAGCATTTTCATGTGCAAGAAAGCCGCAACAACCACTTATTACACATAAACTTGAAACTGAAGCTGTGAACAAAAGTAAAATCACATACTGTATTTTTATTTCTCCAAGAAAAATGATGAAAAAAGTAGCAGTTTATCAATTTATTACAATTGATTTATTTAACATACAACTTGTGACTAGATCAAAATATAATATTTCTAAGTGGCCCTTCATTTTCTTCCCTCAAAAAACATGTAACAACTCTTAAAACCAGGAGGATTTATGCAAATGCAGCTAGAATATCTAGACTACTTCAGTAAGGCAATCCTTACTGACTTCTAATCAGTTTATTACCTCAGCTAAAAGATGCAACCAATTGTTGTAAGTTTACTCAAGCTGGTTTTTGAAAAGGAAATCTGGAATTCAATGCACTAAGTCACAAGCCAAAAATGCTGCCAAGTGTGTTACAGCAGGGATTAATAACATAAACATTATCAACAGCAGACAGCTGAGGGCCACACATCCAAAGTCGTATCAACAATCACATATATTGAGAAGGTATATTAGGCTCCTAACATAAGAAAATAATTTAATTCTACCTTATATTAATAGCAATGAGCACTCAATTACATATAGCAAAAATGAACGTTACATCCAACAGCAGAGTACTAGAAAATCCACTTAAATTAAATTAACTGTGGAGAAAGAAAAACTTAAATCGGAAAAATGACAGGTTTGATACATCCATATTAGGAAAATTCATTTATAGTGAATGTATAGTTTATGCTTTGATGTATTTTTTGTGCATTAATTTCTATGGCATTTTATTTAAGGTAACAACTTCTCTATGATAAACCTTTTTTGTTAACGACAAAATTCGGAAAAACTGTCCTGTAGTGCCCAAAATACTTTTCAAATGTAATCAAACAGTAAAAAAGAGTGACACTATGTTTTGACAGGCATTACTTGCCCAAGTAGTTGAGCAATTACAAATTACATTATAGTCAAATTGTACATTATTTTTCATTTGTATTTTTAACATCACTGAAAATCTGAAATGCTTATTTTTAGAATCAGTACATTACAGGTGTCTCCAGATAAAACTACTTGTGCAGACTTACTTGGTTCGGCCCTGGCACCATGTTTTTGAAGAAAATCAACTATCTGAGCCAGAACCTTTTTGTTGCAATGTGTTGACAGCTCTTCATCACACTCATAACACCTAAACAAAAGAAGAAAGGAACCAGAATTCAGGATATCTGCATGCATCTCCCAGCTTTAACAAACCTCTAAAACAACCTTAAAAAATTACTTAAACTCTAGGTTTCAATTTTTCACACTAAAAAGAGGAATAGAATAGAACTGAATTCCTTTATTGCATATAGACTCATCTACAGATCAGTCCCAACTCACTTGCAGATTTAAATAATCTCAGAAAATCCAAAGGACAAACTAATTTTCTCTCCAGAAAGCCTACCTTTCCTTTATAGAAAGTATTAATTTTATCTATCAATCATTCTTTATCACGACAAGACACTACTTTAAGTTTTGTGTAGTCCTCATATAAGCATACACAAACTCCCACATACTCATCCTTACCATATGATCCACGTGCTGAGGTTGATAACGATGCAATGAGGTTCTGTGTGTGTTGTTTGGAAGTGTTTCAGAGAATGCTGGCCTTCCGAATTCTTACTACATCCCTAAAAATGGAAATATCAACACAGTAAGGGGGGACAAAGGGAAGAAGGAAAAGACTATATTATTAGCAAATAAATGACAAAAATGTCACTTTCCAAAATTAGAGAAGCTATTCTGCCCTATCCATTTAGCATTCTCAAGCATTGATAGGATTTAATATTCTTTATAACCAGTGTTATAAAGATATCAATTAACTTTTTTTACTAATAAAGGAAAATCAGTGGCAACATAAATCCAAAACCTCACCTTTTCTACTTAGAAAAATCAGATAAAAGAATAGAGTTTTATTAAATAGAATTGAATAGAAATAATTCCTAGCTTTTGGATCAACAGTATCAACACATAGAAAATTATGCCACTCACAAAAGTAAGAATGCTCTAAAAATTGTGAATGAAACAACTACGTATTCCAAAGAATATCAAGGAAAGGACAGCACGTGTAGCCCTCACTGCTCAAGAAGGCCAAATGGATTCCAGACAGCAAATGAAAAAAGTACATAAAGTGCTTTGTACTAAAAACCTACTCAGAACACATCATTTACGTACAGCAATTTCAAGAGAAAGGATTTGCAATTTTTCACGTATCTACAGAGCAGTACTTAGAAGATTCAGGACTGGTCTCTGAATGAAACAAGAGTTTTGGAAGCTACTAACAGCATGAACATGAAGAAGTACACAGACTTAACTCCTTTTAAAAACCTTCCTTAACTAGAAATTTTCAAACGATATAGGAGTCCTTCTCAGATCTAGTTAACTATCTTCTGAAGTCTGTGAATAGCATGTTTATTTGCAAAATCAAATCTGTTCAGATTATAATGGGAGGAGCTGGCTTCTGTCCTTACTATAGTAAAACATACCAAAAGTCTAAGAAAACTACAAAATGCTTTGTTCAGGCAACTATTGGCTGAACTGAAAATGACATTGCTCATGAACTGAATTTTTCTGTATCAGGTTTAACTTCACTCACAGGGAAGAAACCTGTGCAAGCCCTGGGGTCAGGACCTGCTGTTTTAAACTCTGACATTATAACTGATCCAATCTAATGGCTAGCTGCCACAGAAGCAGCATTCTCACTCCGGCACAGTCCTTTCTCTCTGGTTTCAATCAAATCTAGCAATTGAGTGTCCACAGTACAAGCTGATTCAGAAATATACATTTGGTTTTTCATTCATTTGTATTTGTGGGAACTTCTCCCAGATGAGCCAGCTGAATGGATGCATTTTGCAGCCACACAGTTCCTAGAGCCAATTCTCTGTAAGGGGCAAGAGCATGCACATGAAGAACGGAGAAGACACAGGACCTTCACTTCCTAATCATGATGCCAAACCCCGTGGTAACACGTAAAGCTAACCCAAAACATTGCCAAAAACAAGACAAGAACATAAGGTCACATCCCACTTTCCTGAAGAAGCTGAAATATGGACTCTCACAACTATGCACTTAAGTCACACTGTTTCACTGAAGGCAATGACATGCCTAACAGACAAGTGTCCACGCCAGTTGTATGCATTAGAAAATTCAACTCTGTAAATTTAGTGCATGTGCTCACCTGAGAGCCACACTTGAGACACAACCATATGTCTGAAGGTGCCACGGGCTCACCATCACTCATCCGCCTCTCCTTCAGACATTCCGCACATACGGACCAGATGCTCTGAGCCACTGCTCTCTTCACATGATGAACATCCACTGCTTGGCTCACATGCTGGCAGGTTAAGCCTAGAGAAAACAACACATACTCACCCTTATCCATTAAAAATAACAGTTATAAAAGGGAGCATGTGTACACTAAAAGAGCATAATTTCCAACAAATTCAGTATTAGGAAAAAAAATAGCAAATAACTAGAATAGGACAGATCAGCCAGCTGCTCCCCATACACTGAATTTTTTGAAGGCTCTATTTCAGTCTTTCTGTAATGAAAATTCTTTTCAAGTGAATAAACGCCACTCTTAAAAGGAGAAAACTACTCTGTACAAAAGTACAAGCACTACTTTTGTACAAAACTAACTTCCCTGTTTTTTGACAGTAAAACACCACATAAATTTATTTTTGCACATAGCAACACAGGCAGTTGACCTCCTTTTCAACCCATAAAGAAAGATTTTCAGATACTCATGCAACTCTAGTAGGACTGCTCATTCTGAACATGAATATCAACCATTCTTCTGTCATGTTTTTTGCACAAATTTCACTATACCACAGAATAAGCTAGGTTTGAATGGCCTCTGAAGGCCATCTTATCCAAACCCTCATTCAAAGCAGAATCAGCTACTAATTTAGATCTGTTTGCTCTTGGCTTTGTTCAGCTGAGTATTGAGTATCTTCAAGGACACAGGTTTTACCAGCACACTAGAAAATAAGTTTTCTGTCTCACCACCCTCAGAGTGAAAATAAAACAAATTTCCCCGCACCTAATCAAACTTTCCATGCCCTAGCTTTTGTCTGTTGCCTTTAGTCCTTTCCTTGTGTACCTCCAAGAAGAATCTAGCCTTCTCTGTAACTACCATCAGGCAGTCAAAGAAAGAAATTATACTTTCACTCCATTGCCTAAGCAAAGACCCTTTAGCCTCTCCTCCCACATCATGTTCTCAATTTCCTTAACAACGTGAAGGGGGTGATCCACTGGCCTCACTCTGACAAGTCAGTGCCTTTCTTGCAACAGGGAGCCCACAACTGGACACAGGTCCAAGTCTAACTGAGGCTGATTTACCTAATCTCTAATCCTGCACACTCTGGACCTCTGCAAGGGCAGCCCAAACATGTGTCCACCCTCCCTGCCCTTCCTTTTTTTCCTGAGCTCAGCTGGAAGCTCTCCATTTTGCCAAGCAGCCTCCTGTCACATGTGCATGACCTTACACAGAAAGGAAAGAACCTTTCTGCTTTGAAGAGGTTGTCATTGAAGACCAACCAACTGTCCAGCCCTTCAAGGTAGTCACATAGTGTAAGAACCCAATCATAAACACTTGATTGGGGATATTTCTGTCATACATTCAAACAAGAGAAGTATTTCATGGTACCAATGATTCGTGCTTTTCATCAGTCAACGTGGAAGTCATTAGCCCTCAACCTGAGGGACAAACATCACCTAATATACTTACCTGAAATATCATCTGAAGAGTCCTCATCCTGTGGCCTGTTAGACCTTTTGCTTCTCTTTGGCTTCTCAGGGTTGGTTCTTGATGGATCTTTCACCCGCATCTGTTACTTACTGTGAAAGAGAAATAGACATTGCTCTATTGTTATTGCTACGGCAATGCTTCATCAAATGCAGTTTGAACTCTAAAAGCACAAGATCAAATCACACATTCAAACCTCAGTTTTAGGCTTGGAATAATGTCAGCTACTGTGTAACAAGGAGTATTACTGTGTCAATAATTGACTATGAGGAATGTTGCAGGATCAGTGATGCTACATGAATTGTGGCTGTAGCAACAGGGGACACAAGCACACACACACTGATAAGCAGTAGTGTTATATATTCAAGACACCAAGATTTTCTTTATTTTTGTTATTGTAAAGCAAATTATTACAGAGGTCCAACCATACCTTACCAGAAAAACATCAAAATAAAAGCTTCTCTTCCTTAACATATATCCCTTATGAAAGGTTTCAGTCATCACTTACCCTTGGCACGTTCCCTAAAGTTTTTGAGCAATTTCAAACACTTTAAGAAAACATAAAAAGCCTGCCAAATCTGATTAAAGTGTCTTATCCTATGAGTGATGACAGACTAGAATGCAACCTGACCCCACTATTAAACATCGTAGAATCCATAAGGATGAAGTCTCTCATAGGAAATTCGGGTCATTAATCAAGACGTCCTATGAGGAACAGAATTAAAGCATAGATATTTGTGAATAAACTTTAAAAAAATTCCTTAGAGATTTCAGCACACCAGTCATTTATCAAAACCCAAATGTGAATTCACTGAAGGAGTGTAGTTGTGCATCATACAAACAGCTGCTGGGGCTTAATTTAGAGGTTGTCTTTTAACAACATGCTTCATAAAAACAAATTTTTGCTTTCATATACAGACCATATGAATCTGAGATAGTCATATCTTCATACACTGCAAACGTGAGCCATTCTGTTTAGAAAAAAATGATGTCTTGTGTAGCACAAAGAGGCTCGTAGTATCATCTGAGCCACCAGTACCAAATATTTTCAACAATGCTACTGCATTTATGTATAGGAATCTCTAAAATACCCTACATTTGGGAATAGCAAAAGATATATTTTTACTATGGATCAATGAGTTAAGTTTGCCCAAGCTTAGAAAAACTAAACTTAATTATTTTTAATCTTCCCTGTATATGCATTTAGACCTTTGTACTATTGAAGCTCTGAGAGAAAGGAATCAACCACTACATTGAACCAAATATTCCCTCTCCTTTCTTATCCATTAAGCCAATCAGCGGAACAGTCATCAATATTGATACTAGAGCACCACCATCAGTGGTATCTGAACAGCCTTCACTGAAGCAAAGGAGGCAGTCTGTACCTCAGAACTCCTGTTCCAGGTTCCTACAGATCTGGACAGACATCCCTGCACCTGCCATACATACTAATAGTCCTGGAGGTTTTCTGCATAAAGGTATCAATTAGAGGTTTGCTTTGGATGAGTCAAATTTTTGTAGAGTATGAAAGAAACCTTTACTCTCTGCTTCTTTGCATCAATGTCTTCATGGTTCCTCAATCTTTCAAAATACAGTGCATTTTTTGTGGAATTTTTTGTGGAATGCTACATTTACATAGACGTTAGTTATTACTACATTAAATACAAATTACAGCTTTAAAATTTTCCTATACTTATGGTTATAAAGCTTCAAATGCTTAGACATGCATGTGAACAATGTCACTGAATTCAACTTTACTGATTTCATAGGTTCACAGTTCCTGCTCATACAGTAAGAAAGATCTAAATATTCCAGCCCTTGACTATTTATATTCAACAAATGTTAGCACACCTAATATCCATCAACAGCCACACATCACAGCATCCCCAGAACATGAAAAGATTCCAAAAACTTCAACTGTGTATTTCTGCCTTGGCACCTTATCATATATATCCAAGCTTCATGTGAAACTACCCATCACCACTTGTCACACTGGCGCTTAACTGAGCACAAGATTTATCGAGACATTCATCAAACAGTAAGGCTGATACAGTTGCTGCTAGAAATTCCAAGATTTTACACTAAATTATGTATAGTCAATAGCAAAGACAACAGAAATGTCCTCCCTAAAGGAACATAGTTGTGTTTAGATTATTCAACATTGACATAAACAACCTACAAGTTCATTTCAGCATAACAATTTTGATCTCTTTGGACAGATTATGTAAGACTGTCCAAACCACAGACTTCACCCCAATGAAAGTCATATTCATATCAGTACATTTTGAGAGCTCAAATAAATAATTATGGGCCAAACCAGTTGAAATACAAGCAAGTTTTTACCACCTGTGAAATCCTGTGGCCCACAGAGCAGGTGATAGGGTCTGGATTGAGGCACACACAGCCCACTGCTGAACCCACACTCTAGGGACCTTCAGGACACGTGGAAAAAAGAGTGTCAGTTGATACCCACAGTGACTGAAAACATGGTATTTAGAGCCCAACATAATCAACATGGCAGTAGAAATGAACACTGGCATAAGAAGCTGGCATTCACACTGCAGGTTTGGGAACCACTGCACAGCCCAGACACTTTTCAGTCTCCTTTCACTAAGAGCAGGCAGAGCAAAAGACAACACGGACCATTAGATTAATTACTTTTCATGAACACACATATAGAGGGGCATCCATCAGACAATGTTTACTGACCTGTGAGCTCTTGGAAAAGCCAGAGCTTATCAACGACTTAGACAGCCAGGGTTTGTGGCTGATTTTGAAAAGCACCTAAATGTGATAGAAGGGTAAGAGCAAAGAGCTACTCCACATCATCTACAAGGCAAGTAGCACAGTATATATGGAATACTATCTGCCCTTTTCTAGTACATTTGTGGACAGAAAACACTACCAATAGAAGACTGCTCTGAACAATTTTAACATGATCAACATTTTGAAATCAAAATGTCTATGCCAAAAATTTGATTATTATATTTGAGTTAAATGAGGAAGAAACTCTACATGCTTCAGAAATGGCATCTCAGAAATATTTCAGTTTATGGGAAATAAAAGGTTTGAGATTTTATTGCAGTGAAAACCCTGAACAAAAATAGACCCAAGAAAGCATGAAATATTGATAAGAAAAAGCAAGAGATCAGCTCTGTAGGTTTCTGTTGACCATTGGTACAAGCCATTCAGGACCAGCAGGTAAAGGAGAAATGAACAAAATACACAAAATGAACTTGATACATTGAAGATTAAAAATGGTGGTAGTATTCCCATGATTCGCCTCTTTCCAACCATTCACATATCTTTTCTAATACGTTCAATAAGTATTTTGTGCCTACAGCTACCAACTGTGGAGTCCCCTAACAGGACAGACTCTCCTTTTCTTATGTAGAAAGAAGTCACCATGAATCCTTGCTTGGAAGTTTCTTTTTGTGATGGAAAAACAAATACCATAAGTTTTTCATTTTGTATACATGAAATCAAGTCATGGTGCACATGATATGTGAGTAATGAATCTGACAAATAAAAAGACATCAACTTTTGTTGTAGAAAAAACTGAGTTCAGAGGGTATGTTAGCTTTACCCTGTTCTCTCTTTGGCACACAGTAAAAATCATAAGCAGAAATTATGCAGTTTCATGGGGGGAAATTGAAAAATAGAAAAAGTTACATTAGAAAAAGCTAAATCTCTTCCTTCTAAAAAATCCTTTCAGACAAAACTAAGAACTAGTCCTTGATAACATGTTCAGATTCTTTGAGCTCAGCATACATGAGTTTGAAGTGTAATCACCATCATTAGCTATTCTCTGTTGACCTTTTGCTTCTTAAAAGACTCCTAGTGTCAGTCAGTCTACAAAAAGCTGATTAAGATCAAAACCACCTCACTACAACTGCTCACTTTCACATTCTAGAAAGAACAAAACACTTCAAAAGCAGCAGAATGATCTGCCTATCTAATTTTAAAACCTTCAAATTTGACAAAGTGCCAAAAATCAATGTGCTGAATTTCTTTAGTCAAATCTAAGGTATGCCTAGACTATTTAAAATGCAAGGTATGCCTGAAATAGTCTATATTTAACAGCATTAATATCTCTACATTTAGAAATTGCCTCTCTTCATAAAGTATATATTTAGATACTTATAAGAGCTGCATGTAGTTCCTAAAATAACTGCTATTTTTAAAATATTTCACATTTTACTGTAACTCAATAGAGCTAGGACCAATAAAAGATATAAGGCTAGTATGAACTTTTCTTTGGGAAACAAAACCAAAACAAAACAAAAAAAACCCAAACAACCAAATCATTCCTCTTCACAACATCTTTATGCAAGAGAAATGGAGAAGCAAACTATGTCTTCACTGTCTAGACTTCCCAAAACTTTTTCCCATCTTACCATCTTGTACGTCTTACTTGGAAGTTGAGTCCCTCCTCCTAAAATGCCTATTGTTCACTTACTATATTTTGAAATGTGTCACCTTAATGAGGTTTCCCAGGGTTTACCTTCACCATGATGCTTACAAGAAACACAAACCAGACTATCACTAAGTTAGAGAAATAACCTGTTCTACTGACTAATACCATATCATTGCTTCCATCTGCCAAGATCCACTTTTTCCCTCCTCTTATAATTAGGATGCCACCTCTCTCAAGTGAGTGCCACATTTTTGCTCTTATCTGTGTAATACCTATTACAATGCTTCTCCTGATTCTTGACTATCTAGGCAGATTACAGTTGCATTGCTAAAAGGCAAACATAAAAATGACACAAACCCCACTAGCTTATTTAAGCATACTTAACCTATGAAATATAGCCAAGTGAGTCTACAGATAGTCTTCAGGTACTATTTTCAATATGGGTAATAGTCTCCCAGTAGGACTGCCCATTAACTATGAAACCAGTATTCTTAATTATTTCATCAGTGAACACCTGAATTCAAAGAAGATGGACCAAATACATTTACCTCAGTCCCTCAATTCACCTGCGGTATTCCAAAGCCAGGCTGTCTCACTGCTTGTCAAACTTCCAAGTTAAAATTATACCATTTTATGCTGCTAATGCAAAGAAACACCTGGGCATAGTGCTCACTGAATACAAGGCAAAATTAGCACTTTCATGTAACTTAACAGAACTGTGCCCCTGCCAGCAACAGCCTTACTCCAAAGGAAGGGGTTGAGGAACAGCATAGATTTGCAGATTAACTCCAAAGATGCTCTGCAGAATATCTGTGACAGGTCTTTATGAACTTCCACGTAACTGTGAGAGCACAGAAAGAAGAGCCTAGTGGAGGTCAGTAATACCAGACCCCCCGCTACTACATGTTTTGATGTAAGCTGCAAGATGATATATTTTGGACATCTATTCCAAGCATTACCTGTGGCATTTTGGCTTGCTCACCACTAGATCAAATGTCACCCAATCAAAGCAGGAGCCACATCCATCACAGTTAGCAACTGGGCAGTGTCACCCATCAGCAGGCCAGGAGGCTCAGAGCTCTGACAGCCACCAAAACCTTTGCAGCAAACAAGCCCCTGCTGCCTGCTAGAGCAGTAAAAGGACCAGAATTGCTGACTGGTAGTGGCAGCAAAGCTTCTTCCCCTGGAAAATGTCATCTGAAATTCTGAAAGCATCATCTCCAAGACTTCCTAGCCCAAAGGCACATCACACATCCTACACCATCACTGAAGCTCAAACGCCAATCCTGACATTATATTACAGTCCTAAAAGGGTGAGACACTGATGTACTTTCTGAGCGAGGAGTGAAACAGAGCCTTTGGACTACTACACACAACTTTCCAAGAGACAGTAAAAATCCCATAGCATTTCTCATTTTCATTAATCTATTTTATCCAGCCGCCCCTGATAAACATGGTCTGTCAAAGTTTATATTTGTATCCTGCATAATCCGCCTCAGATTTCCTACTGAAACCCACTTGCCATAGACAAATTACTTTTAAGGATGAACAGAAACCAAATGTGTCCAGAAACAAGAATGAAAAGACTCTGTAACTGGGTTTATGACTAAAGTATATTAAAGGATTGAGTGGGTAAAAAGAGCAGCATTTTGATAACATATTTTTGCTAGTATTTTACAGCAATGGTCTTAGACAAAATTTCAGGCATACCTATAAATATCCAGCCCCATAAAGCAAATTGCAACTTTTGTTTATGTCCTCTATCTCACAATTAATGTATTTTTTTTAAAAAAAATATGAACACACCAAGAGGGAAAAACACCTGGGTAGATGTGTTGATAGCCCAACATGAATTTTCCTAGAAAACTCATGCTTTAAAATGCAAAACACATTAGTACCATAAAAAGAGCCACAGCTTATAACCAATGACATTGGCTTGCAAATGAAAACTCTGTACGTGAAAAGGCAGTCAGATGACAGAGTTGACAGATATAAACACCAATATAACTGTGCCATCACCACAGAAAATGAGGGCATCACAACTGAAACAGCTGGAGAGTAACCGGTGAACTCACAGTACTCTGGCAGTATAACCATGAGGCCAAAAACAGGGGGAAAGCAGACCAAGAACATGAAGGGCAACACGAGCAAAAGATGAACTTTAGAAAAATGCTCATTCTGTGAATTTAGAAAAATAAAAAAAGGAACTGTGGTTGCAGCACGTGCATGAGACAGAAGTCTGAAACCCACACAAGACAGTACATTAAGCTAAGACTTAGTACAGCTTAGACTGCTGTACTCTGCCTAAATGGCTGAGCCGAGGCAGATAAAGGAAGACAATGGGTGCACATACCTTCCCATCTACCCTAGAAGGGTGTTGTGGGAGTTAGTTAAGTAACAAGGGTAGAACAGATATAACCCTAAATCTGAAAAGAAGTTGGAAGTCTTTGAAAGCCTAAGTCTTGCCACCAAGAACAAAAAATATCATTCCGCTTTCTTCCTCCACACAAACTGCCCCAGTTTGCTTTGATGACACGTCTGAAGTGGAACAGTTTGTCCTCGATCTAGGATCAATGCTCAAAACAGAACCCCTGAGACACTAGCTGCAGTTCTGTGAATCTCTCAGGAATAAAACTACAGAGCATCAGTTCTTCAATATTTCATGAAGAAATCTGACAAAGTATTTACAAATGTAGTAAACACCAGAACAATTTCAAAAAGGCATATTATGCTTCAATCTGGCACGCGCTTGTGCACTACTATGCTCACATTTAAGAAGTTAGAAAATAAGAGTGGAAAGAACCCTCTAAATACACCTCTGCGCTATATACTTGTATGAGAGGACTACTTAATGAAACTGGGAAATACTTGTAGTTTAGGATGACATGCAACTAGAACACAGTGCTAGACTTGCAGCTATTGCCACCTGCTTCTATGTCCTTGATGTCTTCGTTCTACTGTGCTTTTAATATACCTGTTTAACTGGGCAAGTAGCAACATATCTTTAGCAAGAGCAGGATGAAGTCCTAAAGTAAAGGACATCACAGTAAAAGGATTATAAAAAAAAAAAAGGGCAGAAATTAGAGAATCCCGTCGTTAACTCAAACACAAGGTGCAGAGTTGCAGCTGTGGGTCTGAAACACCCCGTCTGCCCCGATAAGGGGCGGGGGCCGCCCCGGGCTGTGACCTGACCGCGGGGCTCGGCCCGGCCCGCACTCGCCGAGCACCGACCTTGCGGCGGCGGCTCCGGCCGGCACACCCCGCGCCGGGGCCGCAGCACCGGGGGCTGGGGCGGACACCATGGCTCGACAAGTGGCCGGAGCCACGGGCGCTGCTACCGGCTGTCCCCGCTCTAGCACACCGAGAGACGCGCTGCGGGCCCCGGCAGGGCTGAGTTAACCCAGCCGCACCGCCGGCCCAGCGGGCGGCCGCCCCCAGCCGCCCATCCCCGGGGACGCCAGGAGCGCCGCGCCGGCCCAACCAGCGCTGCCCCGGGCGCCGCCGGCGGCTCATGCGCAGGCGGGCGGGATGGCGGCGGGGATGGCGCCGCGGGTGCTGCCGCTGCCCAGGCAGCAGTCCTTCGGGCCGCCGCCCGTCCCCAACCCCTTCGTCCACCTCGGCCGCTTCCGAGCCAGCGACATGCTGCGGGTAAGGCTGGCGGCGGGGCGGGAGGGGCGGCCGGGGTGGGATGGGATGGGATGGGATGCACATCAGAGCAGGTGGAGCGCGGCTGGGCGGGGCAGGCACGGCACCCCTGGATGTCCTGGCACCCCTGGATGTGCCGGCACCCCCGGCCGTGCTGTCCCCCCTGCCCCTGCCGGCAGCCCCGGCCATGGTCAGCGTGCTGCCCTGTCCCCTGCCCTGTCCCCTGTCCCCAGCCCCGGCCATGGTCAGCGTGCTGCCCTGTCCCCTGCCCTGTCCCCTGCCCTGTCCCCTGCCCTGTCCCCTGCCCGCACCGGGAGCGCTCCCTGCGCTCTGCCCGCAGCCCCGCAGAGCCCCCGAGCGGGGGGCACCGACCGGCACTGCTGACACATCCACAGCGGGGCCAGAACTGCCCTCTGGTAAGAACACTTCCTTCCCCTGTACGGCGGAGTTTCCTTCCCGATTCAGTCCAGAGATAGAGAGCGGATACGTGAAGTTATGTAAGCGGTCAAAGATGCAGAAGGTGGTCGGCGTAAAAAAAGTCCTGTTTTTTTGATATTACGTTCTTTAGAGTCCACAAACAGGCTTGCTACACACACACACACACACACACACACAGAGGCTAATTGATTTGAAACTTTTAACACAAGATTAATAACAAGCTTTTGAAAATATTTGCGTAGTCATTGCCAATAACACATCATTCCTAGCGAAAACAAGAGTCCTGTTGCAAGAATGAAGTACTATCCATCAATCTATCATATCAGATGCCTCAGCTCTAGAGTGAAGATGATAACTTCTCCCTGACATGAAAAGCTAAAACAGAAGATAAGTTTCTCCAGTTATCCTATTTCAGATGTTTACCTTGCTTTAGGCTGATTCGGGGTTGGGGAGGAGGGAATTAACCTTTTGGTTCCGTATGGCAAGGTGTACAAAAAAAGGTTCCTCAAATTCCACTAGGTTACTCACTGGCATCCCTGGGCAAGTTGAATTAGGCTTCAGAGCTGAATGCTGTCCCACTACAGCTTGTGTACAGGCACACACAAGACTTACAGGGTACTCATACAATTGAGAAAGCTGAAAATATTTTGGGGCTTTAATTTTTAAAAATGTTCTGTAAAAATTAGCTGATGAACTGACATATGAGTGAGGACATTACTGTGTAGGTGAAATTACAGCATTTTCTGCTGATCCTTATAACTATCTGAGCCTGACGTACAACTAAATATTTTATGTTTCATATAGCCCTTCAAGTTACAAACAATGTTTGCCCTGAAGGTAACTGGGTGGAGGAAATGTGAGCAACTTGGAAAACAATTTCAAGTCCTTTTATCCCCTATGTTTTACTAGCAGCCTGGAACACATTTCAAATGCATCCAAATCAGTAGCTTTAGGCATGAACCCTGAGGTAAGGAAACGAGTTTCTTAATGAGGTTCTAGAAATGGACAGCTTTCCATGCTGGCTGTTCTTTCTAGAGGATGCACAGACTACTTTCAAAAGCTTGCATTTTTAAGCTACAATTACCATTTTAGCTATAGTAAATATATTCTACTTTTTTCCTTCAGGAGGTAGGGATGAAAAACATGATTATGTCTTAAAGCAAGAGACATTCCATACAGAACTCCATAATGCATCTGGAAGGAAAAGCACCTGGCTGAGTCAGGGCCTGGTGATAGTGAGCTTAGGAGCAAAACTGTAGTAGTCACAGAACTGTAAAGCAGAAAAACATAAGAGAGAGAACCTTCTCATATCGTGGGTTGGTCCCTTCTGTTCTTTTCTCCCCTGTAGTCATAAAGACTAGGATACTTCCTACTGACTGCTCTGTCCTGTAAACATCTGCTCCTCTCTTGCCCAGCAGTGTCAGTCAAACCAGCTGGGAATCGGGGCCTTACCAGAGTGTGTTACTATAAACTCCCAAAAAGGGAAGTGTCCCTTCTCTTTCCATTTATGTAAAGTGTAATGTTTCTCCATTCTTGCATATGAAAGGATAGTTTTGTTATATCCTCCCTATTCTCTACTAGTCCTTTAACATATACCAATAAAAACATTAAAACCATTTCAAAACCCTATCTGGGAGCCCAAAACATATGGAGGACTTCCATATGTTGGTGAATTCCTTGAACGTAAAGGCAGCTCTGCCCCTGATAAACAGTGCTTTAAAGTGAGACAGGCTAGCTGTATGCACTTCATTCATCCTCATATATAAAAACAGGCTGTGGCCAGACTGAAAAGTGGAGTTAGAAGATTTTACAATTCAGTAATACAGTCCTTATATTGCTGATAGTTTACCAGCCAATGAGACCTGTGTTGTTCTTTAGAATGTGCAAAGCAAGGATCAGTTGTGCTGTTAAACATGTACCAAACAAGATTTTAGAACAGTTGTTCAGATACTTCTGGTTTCCATCCTCTGACTGAAGTTGGCTACAATTCTTTGTTGAGATTTTTTCTGGTTTTTAGTTTTAGTTCTGTTCATCCTGATTGGTCACTTGCTGTCCTAACTTATGAACTGCAACTGCAAAGCACAAATTCTAGATAAGTCACTACTGGATTCCACTTTATTCTGAAAAGATGGTCAGTGGATTTCTGCAACTATGTAATGGCACAACCAGCATGCTAAAAGCAGTATTTTTAACCCCATGCTTGGAAGCAAGCAGCTAGACTGCCTGGCAGAACTGTGCCATCCCCTGGATGCACATGGAAGACCCTGTCTAGCTCTGCATGTACTGCTGTGGGGGACAGTCCACCTGATTACAGCTTTGGATGTGAGTTGTTCAGTTGGAGTTGGGCTTCATTCTGGTCCCCAGCCTGCTCTGATGCTGCTGCTGCTTCCCTGATAACTCGGCAGCAGCTGAAGTTGAACACAATTTCAGACTGAATTCTGTGGCTTTCTGATAGACCTTATTTTCCTCTTCCCAGGTTCCTGTCATCAGTGACAGTATAATCCCATGTATTGATCAAGGGTCAGTCAGCTATGGGAACGGGCCCTGGACTGCCAGGACTGTCTGCAAGAATTGCAGTGACAGGATATGCAGTTACTGCAGACACAGTAAACAGAAAGTACACAGGTGATTCAATATGTGGGAAAAGGTTCTTTGAATTACTCCAAATTATTCTATCTTTGTGATTACTGTAGACAGAAACTGGAGTGGCTCTGATCCTACTTAGTAGTTACTAAACTTTGTATTTTCTTCTGTATGTTTTTCTCCTATACATTCTCTTTTCTAGCCTACCTTGACCTTTCTCTTTTCTGTCCTTTCCTTACCCTACTCTGTAGCTGATGAAGCAGAAACCCACTCTGCCTCCTTACACAGTGACCTAGAAAGCCAATAGCTTGCATCAGCAAATCAGTACCACCTGTGCATCTGCCTAAACTAGATTAATGAATTTATTAGTTTTGAGGAAGGGATT